>VSDK01009674.1:43289-72121 GCA_009767595.1 Symbiodinium kawagutii
AATGCCGATATTTGTGTGTGAACGTCAGTTGATTCATTTTGCATCAACTTAACCGTTTTCAGGAGGCTTTCATCCGGCAGAATCCTTGTGCGGCAGATTTTGTCTATTGTTTTGGCTCTTTCCAATTTCTTGGTAAAAACACTCCGGATGCATTTTCCTCGTCGTCAAAAACGCATCGGGGCTGTCCTGTGTCTTTTGCTTGGACGTGGACTGGTCAGGTCGAAGTGGGAGCCAGCAAGGTCGATACTTCTTTGGCCAGGTTTTGTCAAGAGGCCAAGGTGAGCTTCATCGATGTTAATAGTCCCAGACGGAAAGATTCAAGTGAAAACTGAGTGCGTGCCAAAACCATGTGGCAAAGTCTCTTCCCGGATGTTTTTTTCGAGACCCAATAAATGCATTGGAGTTTGTATGCGCGCCAGTTCCCCAAAAAGGAACGAAAGTACCCCAAATACATGTCCCTGGACGTTGCCAATACATATAGAGCGTCCAGATAGATACATTCAACTGAAAACTGAACGCGTGCCAAAGCCACGTGGCAAAGTTTCTTCCCGAATGCTTTTATCGAGGCCCAATAAACGCATCGAGGTTTAAATGCGTAAAAGTCCTTTAAACATGAATAGAAAATACCCCAAATGCATTTCCCCGGACCTTGCTAATGCATCTAGGGCGCCCAGATAAATAAATGTAATTGAAAACGGAATGCGTGCCAAAGCTGCGTGCCGACATATGTCCCAGCGCGCTGCGTGCTGCGTGCCGTGTGCCGGGGCGGCTTAGTTGATAACCATTGATAACCATTGATAACCATTGCCAACCATTGATAAGCATTACCATTCATAACCATTTTTTTTTCCATTTCCATGGCTGTAGAAGGGTGATTTCCCTTGTAGCCTCATTCATAACCACTACCATTCAAAACCAGTACTGACTGCTAGCTACCATATGTTTGTTCAGTTCATTCCATGTCCCACGCTTCAACGCCACCCAGCTGATCGTCGCGCTGCAGGAGCTCGGGGGCATCTCGACCTGTGGGCAGCATGTGTTGATCCCTGCCACGGACTGGGCGATGGAGAGATCAGAAACGCCTGGAGATGATTGGCCCCAGAGGCCATGATGGTTACCCTGGCAAACTAACTGGATGGCTTATACCCACTAACTTAGGTTTTTAGTGATCTATAAGCCACCAAACTAACTTGGAAGCTGAAAATCACCATTGTCAAAGATAACACCAGTATAGCCAGTGGATTTTCTACTTCCAGGTTGCCGGAGGGTAATCATAGGGACAATAAACTGATTAGGATCCAAATCCACATGATCGATTTTTATTGTAGGCAATGATCATCTTAACCTATGGTGGTCAATCATAGGGAACAGTGAGCAACGATCATAGGTTGAATATCAATGGTCGATTTTGGTCAATGGTGAGCGGTTGAACGAAGTGATGTAAAGCTCTACTTGGCTGGTTGATTGGTTGTTGGTTTGTTGGCTGGTTGGTTGCTCAGTTGTCTGGTTGATTGGTTCTTGTAAAAGATTATCTGATAGCTATGAATGATAGGTGCATCACTGATTACGACTCTAAGGGCTTGAGGTGATTGACTGTTCGTGGTGTTTGCCTTGAACGCTGCTAGATCTTGGGGTCACTGATGCTTAGTGAAGATTATTGTGGTATAATACGGTAAATGGGTGCATAGTGCTGCTTAATGCAGTGGGTAATTGACCATTATATAAGTAGTTATCAATACAAACTGACATAACGAAGTGGGTCCTGATTGCTGCTTGATTTTCCCAATGATGGGTTACCGCTTCTAACCAGTGATTAACCATCGTTGGCCATTGAAATTTGCCCATCATTAACCACTAGAGGCTTGGCCATCTCACCACTGATGAAATCATGACCACCCTGATAAGCCATTCACAGTGATCAGCCATTATGGTAATAAGCCATGAATGATAAGCCCTTGTCATAGCCATGATAGGGTATAAGCCATTAATGATAGCCATGATAAGTACAACCACTGTGACAAGCCATTGTGATAACCCTGGGCCATTAATGAGAAGCCATCCAACCATAATAACTATAATCAGTGTTTCGATGGGCCATCAATATTTGCCATTAACCATGAGCCATGACCATCAACCACTGCTTCCCAAGTACAATGTCCAACACGAAGCAACCCCTGTTGAGAGTCACAGGAGATCCATGTGGTAGCATTTCCCACCAGGGGTTGGGTGAATATTGAGCAAGCAATAATGGGGGATAATAGCCAACAATGATAGGGAAAACAATGGTTCATGATAGGGGAACCAGGGGTACAGGGTTTTGACCCACTGCACCAAGCAATTGACCGTGAGCAGCAGCCATCATAAAGAAAAGATGTGAACATAAGGGTTCCATTAAGATCAATCATTTGTCCAAATCTTCTTCAATCAATATTTATCAACATGAAGATTTGATGCCACTACTACACTAAAGCAGCAACAACAATTTATCAAATATGGCTGCCATTAGTCAACCATTGAGCCCTTAGTCAATGCCATTGAACCATTACAAATGCAATTGCTAAACTGAACCATTAATCATGATAAACCATCGAAACCATTACAACAATTCAAATTACCATTATAAACCGTTACAATGAATTGGAAGCTATTATCTATTTGATTTTTTCAACAAACCCTTGAAAACCATTCTATTTGTTAGAAACCATTACAACTCATTATTGCAAACCATTTTAAACCATGATTGGCCATGATATTTGTCACACCTTTGTTTCATTCAAAAATAGCACATATAAACCATTTTGAACCCGTACTAACTATATTACTTCCCATCGTAAACCACAGGTCGTTGATAAACCATTACAACTTCTACTAACCATTATAGGTTCATTATATTATAAACCATTGTGAACCATTATTAAGCACTATTATTAAGCACTAACCATTATAAACCATCATTATAACCCCTTACTTCCCCTTATAAACCATTATCAACAATCATGAACCATGATTATAAACCACTTCAAACCCTTATTAACCATTGTTTTCCCTATGAAATTGCTAGTTATTATCCCCCATTGGCTGGTTGGTCAATGCCTTGACCCATAGCCATCACTTCCCATTAATAAACCACTAACTAGTAACTATAAACCATTGAATTATATTATAAACCATTATTAACCATTGTAAATCACCATAACTAACCACTATATTGAACCACTAGATATTATTCACCACTATTATTAACCACTATAATAGTAACTATTATGAGCCACTAACATTGGTATTACCAGCTAGCCACTAGCTAAACCACTAGATATATGGCTGTGGGTCAAAACCCTGTACCCCTGGTTCCCTTACTATTCACCATTGTTTTCTCTATTATTGTTGGTTATCATCCCTGATTATTGGCAGGTAAATATTGACCCATAGCCATATATAGTTGGTATATCCACTACTATTGTTGGTTGTTATCCCCTATAAATAACCATTAACCAGCTAGTTAAACCATTGGTTGGTTAATATTGACCCATAGCCATATTGATATTATCATCCATCATAGGATTATATTATAAACCATTGTTAACCAACCATGATATTATCATCCACTATACACCACTTCGAAGGTCGTTGGTCGTCGTGCCTAGTCGTTCGCCAGGACTCGTTGGCCGAAGGCTTTCAGCCCAGCCTGGTGGTGGATCCGGAGCAGAGATGCGCCCCGGTGTTCAGCCACGGTTCGCCGCGCGGCGCGGGGCGGAGCCGGGTTGGGATGAAGGATGGTTGGGCCGATGGTTGGGCCAATGGTTGGTGAATGGCTGGTGAATGGTTGGTGAATGGCTGGTGAATGGCTGGTGAATGGTTGGTTAATAGTGATTTTCAGTGATTCAAAGGGATTTTTGATGATTTAATAATCATGCATGGTGGTTGACAATGGTTTATTATGGTTTTTGATGGTTAATATGGTTTCCTAATCAAAATTAATAGTTGGATATACCAACTACAACTGGTCGGTTCACGGTTTCAGTATGGATGGTCAATTGTTGGATAATGATTTGTTAATGGTTAAACTATGGCTTGTTAATAAATCATTAGCCATAGTTTAACCATTAACAAATCATTTGGTAAATGGTTGCTTAGTAATTGGTTGATGGCTAGATAGTTGATTGATGGCTCGTCAAGAAGCTAGGGCTCAGTCAATACTTAATTATTAATGGTTGGTGAGTGGTTGATTAATGGTTGGCTAATGGTTGGTCAATTTTTGGTTAACGGTTGATTAATGGTTGGATACGGTTGGTCATTGTTTGACGATGGTCTACCAAGGACAATTGTTGCAAATCTGATTGTAACAGGCGATTAGCAGTGATAGTTGCTGGTTATTCATGCTCAGATGGTCAGAGTCAATTCTGGTGGCCAGTCAATGGTGCCTTCATGGTGGTTGATGACCAAAACTCGGCAATACTCGGCTTGATGGAAGGGAATTACAGATAACAACATGGCTGTGGGTCAAAACCCTGTACCCCTGGTTCCCCTATCATTAACCATTAGTTTCCCTATAGTTTGTTGGTTATTAACCACCATTATTGGTTGTTTAACTGCTTGACCCATAGCCACATCAAGAAGAAGTTGTGAATGCCCCGGCAACAATGGCAACTAGTCCATACCACGCTTGGCAATATGGTTGAAGGGCGATGAGTCGCCATCACCCACAGGAATGTTATGGCAAACAAAATTGTCGATGGTGACTCTATAGGCCCAAGTGGTTTTTGGATAACTAGCTATCACCTTTTTGCAGGGCGATGATGTGATGCTGACATTGAAAAGTTAGTCAGTAGCTGTTACTGTTTGTCAATCAGTTCTTGTTCTGTTGGGCCTCTGAACTGAGTAATGACTTAAAGCCGAGATCTCACCATTCTTTGAGGACCACCAGCAAAGACAGTGCCTTCTTGATCCAAATAGAAACTCATATAATAGCTCATTGGTCCGTTGGTATTGGCTTCCAAGAGCCACTGGTTGTTCTCTCTCTCTCTCTTTGTCTCTGTTGGCTGCTAAGGTTCAACGTGTTGGAGATTTCTCCGAGAAGCCCTGAAAAACATAAAAAAACCAGAATTAACTAGGGAACCTGAGACTCACCTGTTGAATGTTTGACATAGAACTCACCTGAAACTCACCTGCGCTTTGTGCACTCTGCTGGTGCTGGTCGTGTTGAGTGTTGGCTGTAGCGTCTTTCTGGAGGCTACCAGCTTCAACAGGTGACACAGCACAGCTTCGGATCCCCGCCCTTGTGCTTGCAGCAATACTTGTGAACTACTTCGTGGCTACTGGATGTACACAATCCCTAGGTTTTCGGCATTTGTACATGTTGTTGTACATGTACAACGTAGTTGTATTGTGCAGGTGCATTTACACATGTGTATATATATATATATATGTATATATTATATACTGTTATTCTTTTCACATTCACTGTCATTCTCTATAGAATCAAAGAACATCGGATTCTTTTGCGTTGTGGCTCGAATGCCAGCTTGCAGAACGATTGGCGGCTGTTGGTTTCCACATGGCAGTTGACGGTCATGCTGGCTATCCGGGGCCATCACTTGATGCTGACGACACGCAGCATGATGTGGAACTTCAGGTGTTCTGCCTGAACGGTGACTCATGCACCTTGACAGTCAGCAGTTCCACCTCGGGAAGGGAAGTGGCTCAGATGGTTTCAAGGCATCTGCCAAAGAGAGGTGCAAAGCCCACTCTCCAACACAATTCTTCGCCGCTGGTGTTGCACCAAACGTTGCAAGATCAGGGAATCAGTGAGACTGCAACATTGTGGTGCACCTTCATTCCCACTGATCTACTTGCCGCACGGAATTTTGTCAGTCATCTCTCAGTCGCGGATGGAGAACTGGCCTTGGCAGGAATCACAGCGCTAGAAGGTAAACTATCCGCAGATGTCCTCAATCATCTTCCTGAAAGCCTGAAAACATTGACTCTTGGCTTGGAGTCTAACCAGAGCCTGGGTCGGCTAAGATTGCCCAGCAGCATTCAAACTTTGACTTTTGGCGATGATTTCAACCAGAGCCTTGATCGGATGACTTTGCCCAGCAGCATGCAAACTTTGACGTTTGGTGACGGTTTCAATCAAAGCCTAGATGGGGTGACTCTGCCCCACAACTTGCAAACTGTGACTTTTGGCAAGAATTTTGACCAGAGCCTGGATCGGGTGACTTTGCCCAACAACCTGCAAACTTTGACTTTTGGCCGGAATTTCAACCAGAGCCTGGATTGGCTGACATTGCCCAGCAGCATGAAAACTTTGACATTTGGCCGAAATTTTGACCAGAGCCTGGATCGGGTGACTTTGCCCAACAACTTGCAAACTTTGACGTTCGGCCATTGCGTTAACAAGAGCCTGGATGGGGCGACTTTGCCGGACAACTTGCAAACTTTGACGTTTGGTGATTGTTTCAATCAGAGCTTGGATCGGGTGACTTTGCCCAACAACCTGCAAACTTTAACATTTGGCCGAAATTTTGACCAGAGCCTGGATCGGGTGACTTTGCCCAACAACTTGCAAACTTTGACGTTCGGCCATTGCTTTAACAAGAGCCTGGATGGGGCGACTTTGCCGGACAACTTGCAAACTTTGACGTTTGGTGATTGTTTCAATCAGAGCTTGGATCGGGTGACTTTGCCTAACAACCTGCAAACTTTGACATTTGGCCGAAATTTTGACCAGAGCCTGGATCGGGTGACTTTGCCCAACAACTTGCAAACTTTGACTTTTGGCTATCATTTTAACCAGAGCATGAATCAGGTGATTTTGCCCAACAACATGCGAACTTTGACTTTCGGCCATTGTTTTAATCAGAGCCTGGATCAAGTGACTTTGCCTGACAACATGCAAACTTTGACTTTCGGCCATTGTTTTAATCAGAGCCTGGATCACGTGACTTTGCCTGACAACATGCAAACTTTGACTTTTGGCCGGAATTTCAACCAGAGCCTGTATCAGGGGACTTTGCCCAACAACTTGCAAACTCTGACTTTTGGCGGTCGTTTTTGCCTGGATCGGGTCACTTTGCCGAATAACCTGCAAACTTTGACCGTCAAGAGTGTCCTGAGTGTCAGTGTCCGGGTCCCTTTGACAAGGGATCAGCTGACATTGCCCAACAGCATTCAAAGTTTGACTTTTGGCTCGGAGTTTAACCAGAGGCTGGATTGGCTGACATTGCCCAGCAGCATTCAAACTTTGACTTTTGGCCGGAATTTCAACCAGAGCCTGGACAGCGTGACTTTGCCCAACAACTTGCAAACTTTGACGTTTGGTGATTGTTTCAATCAGAGCTTGGATCGGGTGACTTTGCCCAACAACCTGCAAACTTTGACGTTTGGCCTTAAGTTTAACCAAAGCCTAGATCGGGTGACTTTGCCCAACAACTTGCAAACTTTGACATTTGGCCATGGTTTCAACCAGCGCCTGAATTGGGTGACTTTGCCGGACAACATGAAAACTTTGACGTTTGGTGATGGTTTCAATCAGATCCTGGATCGGTTGACTCTGCCCAACAACTTGCAAACTTTGACTTTTGGCCGGAATTTCAACCAGAGCCTGGACAGCGTTCATTTGCCCAACAACTTGCAAACTTTGACATTTGGCGTTTTTTTTAACCGGTACCTGGATCGGGTGACTTTGCCCAACAACCTTCAAACTTTGACTCTTGAATGTTATTTGAACAGACTTCAGGGTGTGATTTTGCCAAGTAGTGTTGTTTGTCTTCGTTTTCGTTCTGTACTGATAAGCACTGCCTGAATCAAGCATTCGGATAAAGAAAACCGGGTAGATTGCCGCAGGGGCCAGCGCCAGTATCAACTGAGTGTCCAATGCAAAAACCTTTGGCCGACCTCGTCGTGTGGCTTGTGACATGGAAGTTGCATTTGGCTGGCTTCCCCGTTTGGGTCACCATTCAGGCCGATGTACAATTTCTTGATTGGTTAATTGGTTTGTTGATTAGTTACTTTTTCCGGGACAAGCATCAGACTCCAGTGAGCGGCCCATGTCATTGATGGCGCAACCATAGTCAGCAAAACAAAGACCTGATTTTTTTGACCATTGATACTGGTGGAGGAGAGCTAGGCATGATTATTCTCCCATATCGAAGCTAAAGATCTCTGATTAATGTTGGTTTCTGATTAGTATCTACCTGTTGGTTTCATCTATTTTCATTACTTTAGGGGGGGTTACACTAATCAGAAACCAACATTAAGCCTGAAGGAAACTACAACCATTTATCGAACAGTTTGAAAAAACAGGCCCATCATCCCAACAAGCCCAACAGTTTGTTGTACCTGAGCGCGCGTTTGTCAGATGTTTGGGGCATGTCTTGTGGGTGCTTGCCGTAGCCACGGCTATCTTCGAAAGAACTAACGACTGGAAGACAAGTCCTTAGGTCACAGTCCACGTCCACGTCCAGGTCACAGTCTGGCGGCATTCTGGTGAACAAAGATGAACAAATGAATATTGCTGGTTAGTCATGGTCAGTCAAGAAGGTTAAATCAGAAAGAGAAAGTGATGTTTGGTAATGGTTAGTAATTACAGTATAGTGATAAGTAGTGCTTAGTAACCACGGTTAGTAATGGTTTGAGCTGATGGTTAGTACTGGTTGACTGACTGTCTTTTGTTAAAGGATTCATTAGCATGAAAGCACGGGGATGATTGGGACGATCGCCGACATTCAACCAATCCCATGTTGTTTCTTTTCACATGGGTGAAATTAGTGATGTTTGAAAGTGTTTGTTTGGTCACCAGACCGTTGGTTGACATACTGTGGATGATGCCAACCGAGAACCAACGCAGTCTCACCACTGATCGAACGGAACTTGTTTTCGGTGTTGACACCAATGACTTCCGTCCCAGCGGTGGGGCTGGTGGTACCCCCCAACCATCCCAAGCCATGATCAATATAAAGAGTATCACGTAGTGTCACCAACCAACCTTAGAAGTCATATCAAACGGGTGGTTGAACTCCTCACTGTGACATGACGAAATATGTCACAGTTCTGAGCTGTAACTTCCCGATGGTTCAGATGCAGGGAACTGCAAAAATCAGTAATTTTGGTCCACCAAGCCTGTAACAGTTGATGGGTTATGTATGGTTGGGTTTTTCATGATGTTTCATCATGTTGCAGTTAAAGTGTACGGCAACGATCAGTAGGGTTTCATGATGTGAGGGTTTCTCACAATAGGGAAACCTATATAAATATTGGGTGGTTTATTACTGCAAATGATTGATATTCGATGATAACAGGGGTCCACCTTGTGGCTCGAGAAACCGCCATGTAGGTTGTTCTCCCTAGAGTCGTTCTTCAGTTACCCCTCCAGCGCCAAAGCCAGGTGCACAATCTCACCACGAGTTTATCAACCATCCAAGTTATCAGTTGCGATAATATCTCTTTGGTTGCTTTGGCTGGTGGTTTCAAATCATTTTTTATAGAGGTTCTATTCGGTAATAGTGGTTAATCAAAGGGAATAAAAAGGAACAGTAGTGGTTAATTAAAGAACTACTGGCTGGTAGTTTGATTGACATGTTGCTCATTTTCCCCAAAGTTATTAGCTTAACAAATGGTCGATTGACAAGCATATTTTCCATAGGAGTTGAAACCACCAATCAGTAGTTTTGTGAGTTTGTTTTTCTGATAACTTGGTTGTCACGGTTATGGTTGCTCTATGGTGGTCAATAGATGCTTTATTAATCATTATTATTGTTGGTTGTTGGATGTTATTAGCCAGCATTATAACCATCAATTATGAATGGGTATTAACGATATTGTTATGCATGCTAGGGGTCAGTCGTGAATCACCACTAATTATTAACCATGCATGATGCTTAACCTATCAGTCATCATCACTTTTTAACATAAATCACCAACCATGAATCACCAATCATTTATCCCCACTGTCATGAATCCCCCAGTATTCACCAGTCATAGCCTAACCACTCATATGGGTGCTTCTCAAAATAGGGGTACCCCTAAATCATCCATTAATAGTCATTTATAGTAATAAACCAACCAGTTTTTGGGTCCTCCATTTCTAGAAACCACTCATGACTACCAACCGTTCATCCTCCTTCATTGGGGTGGCACCTGCGCTGCAACCAACGACCCCGGTGCCGTGGTGCCGTGGCCCGGCGCCGGCAACGCTCCTCCCAGGTCTGTTGACCCATGCGCTGCCGGACCGTCTGGTGGTCTTTCCGACCAGCAAAGGCTCCTTGCTGAAAGGCCGCCCCGCTGCGCTACCGTTAGGGTGCCCCGGGAGGTGCAAGGTGCGAGGCCGGCAGGTGGTTGGAACGTTTTCGTCAAGCAGTGAAGAATTTTTGTTGAAGCGCAACCATTGAACAGCTGATTTTTTTCCATCAACCATTGTCAATGATTGGTCAATGATGAATGAAAGATTTAGTTAATCATAATTAATGATGGTTACCGATGAAGGATAGATCTGAGTAATCACTGTTGAATAATCATTCAATCGACCTGGGTGGTTTCCAGCTGATTGGTTGGTAGAAATGTGGTTTTGTTGGTCTTCTTTGGACGTTGGGTTGGCTACGATGGATCATTCTGTAGACCAAGCAGTGAGTTGATGGGGCGGTCAGCCACCCGAACATAGTCCCTTGTCGTTGATTTGGGTGGAAGGTAGCCGATTTCATCGAGACAGCCGCCATGTGGACAGAAAGGGTCGGAATGGATTTTGATTCAAACAAGCAATGGATGGTGAGATGTAGCAGTATCGTATGGATATAACATGACCATCCCTGATTTGACACATGATGGTATTTGCAGCACACATGTTTTCCTTTCCATAAGAATATTTGTTCATGCATGTGGTCATATGGTCTCAAGTCTCAATGACTAGTTATTTCCTATATACCAGTTTTCTACTACAAGTCACTACTAGTTCCTGTACCTACTACGAGTGTTGCCTGCTACTGGTAAGCACGTATATGAGTACACTAATATTGTTGACTATGTACTAGTGTGATCTAGCGTGTATATATTTATCGAAGGAAGTTTAGAAGTCTAACTTCCGACAATATGGACAACTCAGCTAGGGTAGATCGCCTATGCAGATGTGAGAAAGAAGAGATGTGAGAAAGATGAGAGATGTGCGAAAGATGAGAATGCGAGCGCGCCAAAATGTTAGGAAAGTCGCGAAATGCTGTGTTTTGCAAGGTTTTGTGCACCATGAGGGTCCAGAAGGGTACCTCGCTAAAGCGGCGGGTGCGGAGCACTGTGGCGGAAGGTGTGTGCAAAAATCGTTAAAAAACCTAGGCGCGAAGCACATTTGGAAGTCAAAATCGTAAAAACATGTCACCTTCGGAGCACTTTTGGAAATTGCAACTCGCAAAATCGTGAAAAAACCTAGGCGCCGAGCACATTTGGAAGTCAAAATCGTAAAAACACTACATGTTCGGAGCACTTTTGATGACTCATGATTCTCAAAACTGGCACGCTGCCTGCGCGCGAAGCAAATTTTTAAGATAAAATCTTGTACCAAAATAAAAACTGCAATTTTACTAGCGTTTCGGGCCACTTTTCGGAGATGTCATATGATCATGAAAATTGGCACGCCGCCTGCGCGCGAAGCACATTCTCAAGTCCGAAGTCGCAAAAACTCGTGGTTTTTAACAAGTTTTGAAGAAAGTTGCATGTCCGAAAAAGTGCACGCGGCCAGGGCGAGAAGCACATTTTGAAGCAAATGTGTCAAAACACAGCATGTTTTGACACTTTTTGAACACAGGAGACAAAAGTAGGAAAACACTTCCGTTTCGCGTCACTTTTCGTGATTTATGTGGCCAAAATGTGCACAACGCTTGCGCGCCAAGCACATTTGCAGGTCAAAAGTAGCAAAACACTTGATGATCGGAACACCTTTGCAAGGTCCAATTATCAAAAGTGGCCAAACACCTAGATGCAAAACACTTCATGATCGAAGCACATTTGGAAGGTAAATGAATAGATAGACGAAAGATGGCTAGACAAAGAGGTAGCCAGATAGATCGACAAGTCGATAGTCAGATCGATGGGTGGCTAGATGGATAGTCAGATACATAGATGCATCGATGGATGAATAGATGGATAGATAGATGGATAGATAGATAGATAGATAGAATAGCTAGAATAGATAGATGGAATAGACAGACAATTGGATAGCCAGATTCAGATGGCTAGATGGGTCGATAGATAGACAGATAGGTAGACGAAACGAGAGTCAGATAGAAAAGTAGATAGATAGTCAGGTAGATAGACAGAAAGATAGACAGATGGACACATAGATGATCAGACAAATAATTCGGTAGATAGATAGACAGATAGATAGATAGGCAGATAGATAAATAGATAGATGGACAGGTAGATAGATAGATACATAGACAGAAAGATGACGAGATAGATAGTGAGGTAGATAGAAAGACAAGCACATAGGCAGATAGATAAACGAATAGATCATCAGATAGATAGATAGATAGACAGTCAGACAGACAGAAAGAAAACTGATCCACTGATAGAAAGATAGCTAGACAGATAGGCTGCCAGTCAAGTGGCCAGATCGATGCTCACATTGGTAGGAAGTCAGGCCCAAGTGATGTTCAGTTCTCGGATCCCTCGGACAATCAATCGTCGCAGCCACAACTGCACACTCCTATAGTGCTCCTATCTTGGAAACTTCCGCCACCGCCTTGTGCGGTACTACTGGTATATATATATATGGTATATATGTATGTATATATAAGCAATCTAGCAAATATCTTTTTTTCAATATGTAAATACACGTATATATATATATATATACATATGGCTGGGGGCCAAAACCCCGTACCCCCGGTTCCCCTATCATTAACCATTGTTTTCCCTGTTGTTGTTGGTGATTGTCCCCTATTAGTTGGTTGGCTAATATTGACCCATAGCCATACATATATATATATATATATATATATTCAATATATAGATATATACTATTGTGTACTATTATCTATCAATATATGTTTTTTTAGATATCTAATATTATAATAGAAGTACATGATATAAAATACATATATCTACTACTATCAATATATATATATATATATGGTTTCGCAGCACTTTCACCAGCGGTTTCGCAGCCGACGAAGCTTCCGCAGGGCCCGAGACCGGTGCGCCTTTGAGCTCCTTACACCAGGCGCAGTGTTGATGGCCTGGCCCAGTGAAATCTGTGCTGAAGATGATCCAAGATAGGCTTGAATGATGTTTAACCACTATTAATAACCACTATTAACTGGTGGTTAATCATATAATTAACCAAGGGGGTTAACCGCCTACATATAGCCATACTGGATGGCTGAACTACCCACGAATTCTTAGGTTTTTGTTGTGTTTTTGGGATATGATTCATTTACCATATCACCACTAAAAAAAAATTAGCAAGGGATCTATAAGCCACCAAGTAGGCATGAATGATGTTTATTAAGATAGGTTAAGATAGTGGTTAATGATGAACCATTGAGATAGTGGGTTAATGATGCTTATGAAGTTTGTTTTTTAATACTATAGTGCTTACTACTATTGGTGAATCCTGTGTAGGGTTGATTTGTTCATAAACATGTGATTGAGGATTCTTAATAGTGAATGATAGTGATAGCAGGTGCTGGTTGAACGTGCTTCGCAATGGTTGATACTGACTACTGGTTGATAGGCGAAAGGGGTGGTTGATTGTCAATGATTCGTGTTGAAACATCTTGAGAATAGCTAGTCATAGCTCCCCAAAACGCATTAAAATGGTACCCCTCCAATTAGTACATCTAGGGTTTTTTATTCCGGGGTTAACATGAATAGCTTTGTTGGGTCTGTCCACTGACATGCTGATATCTCACCAAGGTACCATGGGCCGCAACATTCGTGGTTGTTGCTGGTGTCGGCTATGTCTTCATTTTTGGCAGAAGGTATGAGTCAGAATGACTATACAATGCATGACGTGGTCTACCTCGAACTGTTTGAAGCATCCACATGATCATCCAAACGATATAAGGCTGACTTCTTTAAGCTTTTAACAGCGATGATCCCAACAAAGATCAATGTGTATGGCTTCGATTTCCAACCTCTCAAAAAATCTTGAAATTTTAGGTAAAGGAGCTTAATCACCACGACTTCCTAAAGCTTTTAACACATTGATCACTTAGATGGTGGTTTCTCAAAATAGGGGTACCCCTCAATCATCCATTAATAGTCATTTATAGTAATAAACCAACCATTTTTTGGGGCACCCCTATTTTGAGAAACGCCCAGATCAACCAAGAAATGCAACAACGGCCGAAGTCTTGATGCCCTAGGACGACCAATCCGGTCTGCGAGCTCCTTTCAACGTGCAGGCGCGTTTGGGTGCGAAGACGTCTCGGGGTCACAGCCCTTGCCAATATGGCTATGGGTCAATATTAACCATCATTAATGGGGCTGATAACCAACAAAACTATAGGGAAACAATGGTTAATGATAGGGGAACCAGGGGTACGGATGGGTACGGGGTTTTGACCCACACCCACAGCCATATAAAAAGCTGAAGGTGTTACCCAACTGTAGTAAGCATGGTTCGGTACCCAACACCAGCAATGTTTTTTCTTACCAAAGCCACAAGGAATGGTGTAACGAAATGGTAGTCAAGGATGGTTTGTTGCCTTACTGTATTAGCATAATGCCTAGTAACGATTCTAATGAGGACTCAATGATGGTTAATGCGTTTTTGCTCAACTGTTGATACTGACTGATCGCGGTTGGTATAGCAACTTTGGGTGATTGGACCGGGCTCATGGCCATGCTTCGGCACCCAACGCTAGCACTCAGTCAACAACACGTTGGAGCACCACTATGAACGGTGATTGATTGCTATAGTAGTATGAAGAACCAATAGTGAATTGGTTGAATATTGATGATTTGTTGTTTTAATAGTATCCAGTATCAATCGTTCATTGATCAACCATGGACTCAAGAATTTGTGCATCAATTGTGAATCAATGATGCTCTGACCACTATTTTGAATATTGAACAGTTTATCAGCTAGAACCAACCATGAGCATCCATTGACAAGCATCATCAACCACTTTGACAACCATTTTCAACCGTTTTTGAGCATTTTTGCTTCATGTAGTTCAATCAATATCAAAGCAGTGGTACAATAGCTGGTGTACTGCGGCATATCCCAAAGGTTGCTGATGGTTTGATGGCGCCTGGTTGGTTGGTTGGACACGTCCGATGAGGATATGTCAATAGTGGCACTTTGGAAACAACTGGATGGTGATTGGTGTGTTTGTGAATGATCAAACAATATGGATATTAAATATGCCTATGGGTCAATATTATCCAACCAATAATGGGGGATAATCACCAACAATAATAGGAAAATAATGGTTAATGACAGGGGAACCAAGGGGACTAAGGGTGAACTGACCCACAGCCATATATTGGTGAGACTATATCCATATCCGGTGATTGTTGTGTGTGGTGTGATCTCAAGCGTTTTTTCTTCCGTGACGAGCGTTATGCTCAAAATGCCATCATTGACATAGCAACTCATACTTGGCTATGGGTCAATATTAACCATCAATATCAAGCAACAATGCTGGGAAGACAATGGTTAATGATGGGAACCAGGGGTACAGGATTTTGACCCACAGCCACTTATTTTTAAATCTGTGGATACTTATCGGATCATTTTGTTTGATGCATGCTACGATGCAGCAATGGGTCATGCACAACAATAGCACCTGTCTAAGTCGATCAAGTAAATCTCTCAGACAACCATGCTAAGAATTCCCTCTTGTCTGAACTATACGCAAGCCATTAACCATTGCAATATCCATCAACCTTGCATCAGTCACATTACTGTGTAATTCCTCTTAGATTATGATTAATCAGCCGTCAATTCGTCATGGACTAACCATTCACTGTTCACCCCTTTTGGTTAACCATTAACCGCTATTTGTGAACCGGTCAAGTACTAACCAATGATTAATCATGGTCAATCACCAATGACCGCTTCACCAAATCATGATTAAGCCGGTTAATGGTTAATTTATCACGGTGAGAGGTCATAGACCGGTTATACCAATAGTTGACTCTTCATTATCAAGCTTGTCAACGCTTATTACCTGGTTATCAATGGTGGTTAATGATTATGGAACACTAATCATTCCTAAACTTGAGCAACGGAGGTGAATGTGTGTTAACTGATCATTTACCTCCATTAAGCAGGTGTTCTGGATGGCTTATACCCACGAATTCTTAGGTTTTTGTTGTGTTTTTGGGATATGATTGATTTACCATATCACCACTAAAAAAATATTTTTAGCAAGGGATCTAGTTCAGCCACCAAGTAGGCATGAATGATGTTTATTAAGATAGGTTAAGGTAGTGGTTAATAGTGAATGATAGTGATGGTATTGGTTCAATGATCATCCGTTGTGCTGTGCTCCCCTCGTTACAACTGACGAAGTCCGAGGCGTGGTCGCAATTGCGGCTGCATCACGTGGGGATGCCCAGGGGGCCCCGCGCAGTGCGCTGCCAGGGCCGCAACGCGTCCTGGCCCGTAGGCCTTCTTGCATACAGATGTGGCGAGCTGGGTCAAGCAGTTAACCAACCAACGTTCATGGGGGATAATCACCAACAATAATGAGGGAAAACAGCCTGGTTAATGATAGGGGAACCAGGGGTACAGGGTGAACTGACCCACTGCCATATGATCTCTAAATATCCATTATATTTGATGGTCAACCTCACGGTCGTCATTCTGATCACCCTTTCGCTGGCTTCTTCGAAATAGAGGACCAAGAAGCGGTCATTTGTTGTAGTGGGTTAAATCACACCTCAGCCATCCTTGACTGAACTCTGAGTTTGTCAACAAAATTGTGGTCACTGTAGGGGATGACATGATCCTCCTATTTGAGAATAGGAGGATCATTTCATTGATCATGTCATAGGGGTCCCACTTGGAAACCAATGCCAGGATCTTTCGATCGGGAAGCCACTGGGGATAACCCGCTACTATGGTGCTCGCAGGAGATCGCCAAGAATCCGGCGGCACCGTGGGGGTAGTGTCATCGTTCATGAGACTATGATGAGTGATTTTGCCAGCAAAAAGTAGAGCTAGATGTGAACCAATGTCATAACCAAGAAGTCAAGTGAAGTTGAGTTCTTTGTTGTGAAAATTCTTTTTGTTGCTAATGCTTCATTGCTAGTTGTGAAGCGCTGGCTGAAGCTGTTGCTGGTTTGTTGCCAGTTGAAAAGTTCTTGTTGCTAATGCTTCATTGCTGGTTGAAGCTGTTGCTGCTTAGTTGCGGGTTAAACATCGTTGGTTGAAGCTGTTGCTGGTTGTTCTCTTTGGCGCTGGCTCGACTACCCAGGTGACCGACGTGGCATTCCTGGGAGGTGCCATTCTGGTTCCAGGGCCGTATGGATTCAATGGATATGGGGATTTGTTGCTTTTAAAACCTTAAGGTTTGATATAAATTCATGAGGTTTAAAGTTAAAAGATAACGTATACTGGCTGGTGGTTTGATTGACATGTTTTATTTTTCCTGGTACTTTTTAACAAATGGTTGTCTGATTAATGTTTTTCAAAGGGGTTGAAACCCCAATCAGTATATCATGATACCACAAACAAATGGTGGTTTCTCAATATAGGGAGCTCTCCAAAATACCTGGTTTATATCTATAAATGGTTGCTGGATGATTCAGGGGTTCCCATATCAGTTGATATGGGATTTTTTGTTTGTTTTGGTTTGTTATGGGATAGTTGCAGTCTCCATTCATTTGGTAAGAGCTGATGGTTGATTAGCTGGTTGATGGTTGATAATAGGTGAGGATCAAAAATAACAGGGGGTATGCCAACTTTATATGGCTATGAGGATAGTTATAGTGTCCATTCAGCTCACCATCTCAAACAAACCCAAATCTATAGCTCCTGGCTGACCATATCAAACAATCTGGATATGGTCTCTCATGTTGCCTAATTCTGATCAACGAGAACTATATAACAAATTATATTAGCTATAATGATGCACTAGTGTTTAACAACTAACAGAGTTGCTCATTCCCCAACTGATTAAGTAGAATCAACTAGTTCATAGCCAATTGATGTCATCAACCAACCGAGATATGATCACTCAACATCAATTTGGCTAGTGAAACTGAAATCGTGAATTGTTTCTTTCTTTGGGCTGCTGAAACAATATCTTTTTCTGGGAGCTATTGTGATGGAACCAACCAATTTTCATGGACCCCGAAACATAATTTTGGAGGAAGGAAGTACTGAGATGCTACTAGTTGGGATAATGGTGAATAATTGTTATTTGATGAATAATGAGGGTTCTATTTTGGTGCTGAACAATGGTTGCACAATGGTGGCTTACCATGATCATGGAAGAAATACTGATCAAAGATAATTAAGGATGGACAGTGATTAATAGTCATCAATCATGTAATCACGATGGCAGTCGGACTGTTTCATGTGAACCTTGAAACCATGGGCCAACCTTGGAGTACTCATGAGAGCACAATGTGGCAATGAGGAACTTAACATCGAAGCCTTGAAACATGGAGAATCGCCAGCGGTGTGGCTGTTTGGAAACGCCCAAAAACATGCGCTCGACACATGTACCCCATGTCATCCGTATATGTTCAACCATTGTTCATCAATGAATCAGTCTGAACATGTCTTGACCATTATTCACCAATATTTTCTGTTTCGTGTTTTTATTTTCCCCTGGATTGAATGAGTGGTTGGCTGACACATATTTATCGCTGGGGTCGAACCTACCAACCAGTTCACTATGATCAATCACAACTACTAGCGATTTGCAAGCATTTTTGACGAATTTTGAACCCTTGCAATCATTACTCGTCAATTAATCATCATTAAGGAGTGCTTATTTCTTATTAACTATGATTTAATCATCATTACTCATTGCTCATTCTGGTTACAGTAATCATCACTCATCAATATGTTTTACATTCAACCACCATTTTCGGCATTCTCAAGCTAGTTCTGAGAACCCCTGGTTAGTCAACCATTAGTGAACCATTTTGGGCTAGTCATTAGTGAACCATTAGTGAACCACCAGCTTAGATTAGAACCCCCATCATTCAGCGGCTTTCCCTGCCAGGCTATCACCAGCCTACCCTGGCATGCCTTGGGCAGGCGATATGTCGGTGATGTCGTGGTTGAAGATGCTGAGTGGTTGACTGCACTCAATGGTTGACCATGGTAGGTGATGGTTGATGATAGTTATGTGTCTAGTGGAGTTTCTGATGGTTTGCTAATGATTGGCTATGATGGTTAATGATGGCTAATAAAGTTTAGTTTCTGATGATTGATGGGGCTAATGATGATTAGCAGTGGTTTTTAACCACTGACAAAGGGTGATGATCGCTCTGACATTGATTAATGATGGTCATGGCACAGTAAGGATCTGAAATCAGCACCAATTTCCACAAATGATAGCCAACAGTGGTTCATAATGCTAAATGGTGGTTCATGACTGTCATGGCTGATTGCAGATGTGACATGAATAACAGTTCAATGACTTTGTTGTCGTTGCTGCTGCTGCTGCTGTTGCTGCTGTTGCTGCTGTTGCTGTTGCTGTTGCTGTTGCTGTTGTTGTGGTTGTGGTTGTGGTTGTGGTTGTGGTTGTGGTTGTGGTTGTGGTTGTGGTTGTGGTTGTTGTTGTTGTTGTTGCTGTTGTTGCTGTTGTTGTTGCTGTTGTTGTTGTTGCTGTTGTTGTTGTTGTTGTTGTTGTTGTTGTTGTTGTTGTTGTTGTTGTTGTTGTTGTTGTTGTTGTTGTTGTTGTTTGTTGCTGCTTCCTTCTTGGTGGTGCTGTTACTGTTGCGGTCGTGATGGATGAAGGAAACTCAAAAAGCACAGAACTGGTTAGATGGTGACAGGCAAATATGTAGATATTTGGATGTTTCTCAGAATGGGGGACCCCAAAGTTATGGTTGGTTTGTCGATGGTGGATTATGGTGAATAATAGGGGGATTATATGCAAAAATAGGGGATATACCAACCAAAATGGTTGGGGATATACCAACCAAAATGGTTGGTTTATGTATTCCTAAAGATTGAAATCGGATGATTTGGGGGTACCCTTACTTTGAGAAACACCATCTATGTAGATTTAATGTAGATATGGATATGTTTTTTCATGTGGCCGCTGGCGACACACGATGAGACCTCTGTTGATTGATCCTTGCATTCAGGAAACATATGCTCCATGGATCAAGAGACACGGAGTCCACTAAGGTTGATATCACATTCCAGGGATCTACCACCAACTTCCTGACCTCAGTTGCAGCTGGTTGGTTGCCCAACTTGTACCTACATCAATGGTTAAACTGTTTTTTTCCCAAGGAAAGTTGTCAAACCCACGTTGCAAGTTGGTTCTGAGCCAGGTTGCTGGGTGGCCAAAGCCACATGGCAAACCCAGGTGTTGTTCCAAGTTGCCTGAGTAAATCCTGGTTGTTGATAGCCTGGTCGTTGGTGGCTGGTCCAAGACATCAACTGGTCGCCTCGTTGGTCGCTGGAATCGCTGCAGGCGAAGCCGAGTTGGGGTGGCTGCATCAGCGAGCACAGTCAGGAGCTGTGAACGGAAGGGATGCCAGCGCGGCAGCTCGTCAGGGGAGACCGGTTGGTGGCGAGCTGGGTCAAGCAGTTAACCAACTAATCTTGATGGCTTATACCCACGAATTCTTAGGTTTTTAGTGTTTTTGGGATATGATTGATTTACCACACAACCACTAAAAACATATTTTTTAGCAAGGGATCTATAAGCCACCAAGTAATAATGGGGGATAATAGCCACTAATGATAAGGAAAACAGCCTGGTTAATGATGGGGAGCCAGGGGTACAGGGTTTGGACCCATGCCAAATAGCGGATGATCTGACATAGCTGGCTGGAACATCACCCATTTTTCGAGGGAAAGATCATCAGAGGGTAGATAGCGGATGATCATATTTTGAGAGGATGCATTCCTATGAACTCATTTGGGTGTTTCTCAAAATAGGGGTACCCCTAAATCATCCAATCTTAAGCATTTTTAGCAATAAACCAGCCATTTTTTGGGCTCCCTATGGCTTGAGAAACCACCATTTGTTAAACCACTACTTTGGTTTGTTTATACCACTGTCATTTGCTTCGAAGTGATGCTTGGGCGTGCCTGTCCCAAGAAATTTCGATCGCAAAAGATGAAGCAGCAAATCACCAGCAAAACTCACCGAAGATCAATGGCGATGGGTCAAGCAGTTAACCAACCAACGTTCATGGGAGATCTCCACCAACAATTTCATAGGGAAAACAGCCTGGTTAATGATAGGGGAACCAGGGGGACTGAGGGTTTTGACCCACTGCCAATGAAAAGCAGCAAATTATCAGCACTTAAGCATCAAGACCTGCAAAGATCAGTAGCTGAACTCAGGTGTGTCCAAAATGATGTACCCATGTGTACTCCACCCACTGGTGGTTTTCCCATTGAGAAGAGATATATGGTGGTCTCTCAAAACAGGTGTACCCCAAAATCATCCATTCTCAATCATTTATAGTGATAAACCAATCTTTTTGGGGGTTTCCCTAGATATGTCATTGCATGCTTAGTACCACCATTGATCCACCAAGCCACTCAGCGACAAGGAGAGTTCCGTCCTGATTTTCGTCCTGGATATTCTTCAGCGAAGCGTTCGTTTGATTTGGGCACCTTGGCAAAGCGGGCCGCTGCATGACAAACCACACCTGGGTTTGCGAGTTCCAGCAATGACAGGGGAGACATGCTGCATGATACAACTAAGCCTTGGGAGGTTTATCCATGATAATAATGTTATACAATGTTCACATCAATAGCCATGGTGGTCGTTCAATGGGAAAGCCACGAACCTACGACGCATCGTAGGTTGCTCACCCCTATTCTATCTAGTTCAAAGGGGAGACCTACAAAGTGGGCCCCCAAGCACTTAGCTTGGTTGGTTTATAACTGATCTAACTAGGGTTAACTACCAGTTATAAGGGTTATAACCCAACTTATAGCTGATTAGGGGCCCACCTTGTACCATAGGATGGTGAAAACTACTACAAACAACTCACCTGCAGAGAAACATGGCAGAAATACTCGGATGGTTTAATGGTGTAATCTTTCCTCGCGCAAGGCACATGTGAACATCCCAGACATGAGCAGGAAAACACATGCCATCATCCTTTAGTGCTTGGTGAGCCATGAGCAATTGCCCCCTAGTAAAATTCTATTGTCTATCATTATTTGAATCTTGCAAATACAACCATTTGATTGACCATACATTGTGAATACCATGATCATATATAACACTTATAACATTGTTCTGACTTCGGTCAAAATATCACATTATTAACCATACTCTCTGGCTACCATATCGTGGACCCCCTGGAATAGGGGACTCCCCAAAATATCCTCCAACATGGACCTTGTATTGGAAAAAATCATCCAGAACTTAGGGGTTCCCTATGAGAAACCACCATAAAATATAGTTGTTTAACAATTGTTTCCAAGTATTGCTGGTTATTATTCCCTGTTCTTAACCAAGATTACTGGCTAATATTACTGGTGAGCTGTTACTAACCAATATCAACCAAAGAAACCTGAACATTTGACAACTTTGCGGAACTGGTCAGTGGTTGAACCATCCTATTATCCAACATCATGAACCACGAACCAGTTCATAATAATATTGGTCATCAGATCTAATATTAGTAACTAACCACCAACCATTTGTTCTTAACCAGTTCCCTAACAAGATGAAAAAGAACCTATCATTACAAACTGCTAGTCTTGGATAATATTCAGTAATAACCAACATTCACCAATATTATTATCCAATATTGCTATTTTCGCTGGTTATTACAAGTTAATATTGGATAATACAAGATGACAGGCTATTACACTAAATACACTTGGCAGTTCACCAATATTGAATATAATAATACACTCAATACAAGTAGTTGGTTGGTGAATATTGACCCAGCTCGCCATATAGTTGGTATATCCACTACTATTGTTGGTGAACTTATCCCCTATCATAACCATCAACCAACTAGTTAACCATTGGTTGGCTACAAGTTAGCTGCCGGTTGACCATTGCCATATAGCTGGTATATAAGTATCTCCTATGATAAACCAGGAAAAGCACTCGTTGGTTGGGTTACTGCTTGACCCATAGCCATATACATAGCTGGTATATCCACTACCATTGTTGGATTATTATCCCCTATCATTGGCCATTACCCAACTAGTTAATCATTGGTTGGCTATTACTGGTTGACCATTGCCATATAGCTGGTATATATGTATATATCCCCTATTATTAACCATTAACCAGCTAGTTACCCATTGGTTGGCTGCTTAGTTATTACAAGTTAGCTGCCAAGATGACCGGCCATGTGCTGCCAGTGCTGCTCGCGCCTTTCCCGAGGCCTCGCATGGTCTGCCCGATGAAACCTTTCGGATTCTGCCCATGCCGCCACCCATCAGCGGACGGGGCGGGGCGCAGCGGAGTGGTTAGATATGGCTATGGGTCCATATTAACCAACCAACTCATGGGGGATTTCCACCAACAATAATAGGGAAAACAATGGTTAATAGGGGGGAACCAGGGGTACGGGGTTTTGACCCACTGCCATATAACCTGGTTGGTGAAGCTGGTAACAACTGGGATATAACTGTTGGTTAGATAGAACTGTTAGATATAACTGTTGGTGTTGGGAAGTGTTGGTGAAGCTTGGTCATTTTTAATGACAATGGATGATGATTATTGGTTCATCAGTAATGTTCAACAAGAAGGCTGGTTGGTGGTTTCATTCACATTTTCATTATTTTCTATAGTAATCATTAACAACTGGTTGGTTGACAAGCATATTTTTCATAGGGGGTGAAACCACCAACTAGTAACTGTTGGTGAAGCTTACAACACCTGGTGTTGGGAGTGTTGGTGAAGCTTGGTCATTGGAGAACGGGTGTTGGTAAGTGTTGGTGAAGCTTGGTCATTGGAGAACGGGTGTTGGTAAGTGTTGGTGAAGCTTGGTCATTGGAGAACGGGTGTTGGGAAGTGTTGGTGAAGCTTGCTTATTGGAGAACGGGTGTTAGGAAGTATTGGTGAAGCTTGGTCATTGGAGAACGGTTGTTAGGAAGTGTTGGTGAAGCTTGGTCATTGGAGAACGGGTGTTTAGATGTGTTGGCGAAGCTTGGTCATTGGAGAACGGGTGTTGGGAAGTGTTGGTGAAGCTTGGTCATTGTTGATGACAATGGATGATGATTATTGGTTCATCATGGTAGTGGTGACTAAGGGTACTGGTCGGTCGACAGGTAATCCAGGTCCCGACTTGAAAGGTCAGAAATTCCAGTGACGCGATGCTGTGTGACAGGTGGCCAAAAAAATGAATAATTATGCTGTGTTTCTTTCGACATTCATTGCAATTCACTATAGAATCAAAGAAAAAATAACATGTGATTTTTTAGCGTTGTGGCTCGAGGGCGCGCTTGCAAAGCCAGCTTGCAGAACATTGGTGGCTGTTGGTTTCCACATGGCCGTTGACGGTCATGCTGGCTATGCAGGGCCATCACTTGATGCTAGCGACAGCACGCAGCATCATGTGGAACTTCAGGTGTTGTGCCTAAATGGTGAAGGATGCACCTTGAACGTCAGCAGTTCCACCTTGGGAAGGGAAGTGCTTCAGATGGTTTCAAAGCACCTGCCAAAGAGAGGTGCAAAGCCCACTCTCCAACACAATTCTTCGCCGCTAGTGTTGCACCAAACGTTGCAAGACCAGGGAATCAGTGAGACTGCAACGTTGTCGTGCACCTTCATTCCCACTGATCTACTTGCCGCACGGAATTTTGTCAGTCATCTCTCAGTCGCGGATGGAGAACTTGCCTTGGCAGGAATCACAGCGCTAGAAGGTAAACTATCCGCAGATGTCCTCAATCATCTTCCTGAAAGCCTGAAAACATTGGCTCTTGACTTGGAGTTTAACCAGAGCCTGGGTCGGCTAACATTGCCCAGCAGCATTCAAACTCTGACTTTTTGCCGCTACAAATTTAGTCAGAGCGTGGATCAGGTGACCTTGCCCAACAACTTGCAAACTTTGACGTTTGGTGATGGTTTCACTCAGAGCCTGGATCGGGTGACTCTGCCCAACAACTTGCAAACTTTGACATTTGGCTACTATTTTAACCAGAGTCTTGCCCGGGTGACTTTGCCCAGCAGCTTGCACACTTTGACTTTTGGCGTTAGTTTTGACCAGAGCCTGGATGGGGTGACCTTGCCCAACAACTTGCAAACTTTGACGTTTGGTGATGGTTTCAATCAGAGCCTGGATCGGGTGACTCTGCCCAACAACTTGCAAACTTTGAAGTTTGGTGATGGTTTCAATCAGAGCCTGGATCGGGTGACCTTGCCCAACAGCTTGCAAACTTTGACATTTGGCCAGAACTTTAATCAGAGCCTGGATCAGGTGACCTTGCCCAACAACTTGCAAACTTTGACTTTTGGCCGGAATTTTGACCAGAGCCTGGATCGGACGACTTTGCCCAGCAACCTGACAACTTTGACTTTTGGATATGGTTTGAGGGGCCTGGATCGGCTGACATTGCCCAACAACTTGCAAACTTTGACTTTTGGCGGCGGGTTTAACCGGAGCCTGGAATGTCTGACATTGCCCAGCAGCATGCGAACTTTGACTTTTGGTTTGAAGTTTAACCGCAGCCTGGATCGGGTGACTTTGCCCAACAACTTGCAAACTTTGACTTTTGGCCAGAATTTTGACCAGAGCCTCGATCGGGTGATTTTGCCCAACAACCTGGAAACTTTGACTTTTGGCCGGAATTTCAACCAGCGCCTGGATCGGGTGACCTGGCCCAGCAACTTGCAAACGCTGGCTTTTGGCTACAATTTTAACCAGAGTCTTGACCGGGTGACTTTGCCCAGCAGCTTGCACACTTTGACTTTTGGCGTTAGTTTTGACCAGAGCCTGGATGGGGTGACCTTGCCCAACAACTTGCAAACTTTGACGTTTGGCGATGGTTTCAATCAGAGCCTGGATCGGGTGACTCTGCCCAACAACTTGCAAACTTTGACATTTGGTGATGGTTTCAATCAGAGCCTGGATCGGGTGACCTTGCCCAACAACTTGCAAACTTTGACATTTGGCCAGAACTTTAATCAGAGCCTGGATCAAGTGACCTTGCCCAACAACTTGCAAACTTTGACTTTTGGCCGGAATTTTGACCAGAGCCTGGATCGGGCGACTTTGCCCAACAACTTGCAAACTTTGACGTTTGGCGATGTTTCCGGTCGTGGTTTCGATCAGAGCCTGGATCGGGTGACTTTGCCAAACAACCTGCAAAAATTGACTTTTAGAGGAGATTTTCACCCGAGCCTGGATCAGGTGACATTGCCCAGCAACTTGCAAACATTGACTTTCGAAGGGTGTTTATTTGTCGATCTTGAGGGTGTGATTTTGCCAACTAGTGTTGTTTGTCTTCGTGAGCCTTCTCTAGTGATTCGCACGGTGTAAATCAAACGTCGACGTTTGACGACGAAAGCCGATGCCGCAGGGGCCAGTACCGAGTGTCCAAATGCAAAACCATTGGCCGACCTCTGTGGGTGCATGGTCAAAGGTAGTTTTTTTTTCGACAGACCTCCCTTTTTAGGGTCACCATTGAGATGGCTATGGGTCAATATTAACCAACCAATAATGGGGGATAATAACCAGTAATAATAGAGAAAACAATGGTTGATGATGGGGAACCAGGGGTACAGTTTTTTGACCCACTGCCAGATGGATGTGCGATTTCTTGAGTGGTTGGTTGGTTGCTTTTCAAATGTCATAACGTTTGTTTGTGGCACATGTGGAGTCATGTTTTCAGGGACAAGCATCGAACTCCAGTGAGCGGGCGATGTCATTGATGGCGCAACCTTAGTCACAAATGGGGCCCCCAACCACTTATAAGTTGGGTTATAACCCCTATAACTGGTAGTTAACCCTAGTTAGACCAGTTATAAACCTTAGTCAGCGAAGAACGACCTGATTCGTTTGACCATTGGTAGAGCAGAGCAAGGCATGAGGATTCTCTGCATCGCAGCTAAAGATCTCTGATCAAGCTTGAAACTAGATCTATATAAAGAATATGTTCAAACAGATATATATATATATACACATATATATTATTTATTTATATAAAGATATTTATATATATATATATATTTATAAAGATATATATATATATATTTATATTTTGAAAGATATATATATATATATTATTTATTTATATAAAGATATATACGCACATAGTGACTACCATCCATTTTGCGCATTTTGAATCCCATTCATAACCGCCTCCCAACAACCCTGGCCCGGATTGTGGTAGTTCCTTAAACATGTCGTTGTTGTGGGCATGTCTTGTGAGCGTTGTGGGGCCCTGGCAGAAGACCACGGCTGCGTGGCCATAGCGGAACCTTGGAGAGTGGAAGTTGGTTCATGGTTGGATAAGGGTTGTTTAATGGTTGTTGGATGGTTGGTTCCTAAAGATTTATGATAAATCTAGTGATTTTCGAGTGATTGATGGTGCTTGATCACAGCTAGCGGGCTCTCAGATAGCTTCAAAGTCAAATGGTGGTTGATCATGGTTATTGATGGTTGATATGGCTTAATAAGCAGCATCAATCGTTGGATATACCAACCACAAGTGGTTGGTTAATGGTTTCAGCATGGAATGTCAACGGTTGGATGATAACTTGTCAATGATTGGATAATAAGTGTTTAATGGTCGGTTCATGGTTAGATAGTTGCTTGATGGCTTGTTTGGAATTCTTGGTTGGTCAATAGTTGATTAATGCTTCGTTAGTGGTTGATTTCTTGTGGGTCATTGTTTGACGATGGTAAATGATGGTCAATTGGTGCAAAGATGATGGTAAATGCTGGTTGGTCATGATAGATGCTGGTTAATCATGGTTGGATGGTTTGTCAATGTTGGTCAATGGCCAGTCAATCATGCTGAATGGTGATTGGTGATGATTAAAACTCGGTGATAACCATTGATGGAAGGAAATTAGATAACAACGTCAACAAGAAATTGTGAATTCCCCAGCAACAAGAGAATAACGGGTAAGACAGCAGGCAATATTGATTGGCTAGATGCTTGAAGGCCGATCAATCACCATCGGCACGTTCAAAAGGGGGGCACATTGATGACATCTCAGAACCGTGAGCCGACCCCGTGTAGTGGAGCTGTACAACCATGACTCCTTAAGCAACTTCTAAACCAATTGTGGCGACCCAGGATTTATAAACCCCTGGTTGATGATCACCTCGGGGGTATCCCGGCTAAAAGCCGAGTGGTTTTCCATTAAAATGGGAACCCCCCTAGGTAGCCATCAACCAGGGGTGGCTCGCTTCATCCTGGGTTACCATTCGTGGTGAACGCCGATCACTCGCCACAGATTTTTTTGCGGGTGAAACTCGTCGGGGTTCAGCTCGTCAGGAGTCGTGTGCATCTCGCCCAATTCGGTGACCTATATGAAGGACGGCGGGGAACCGCCGGGACTGAGGACAGGTCGAGTCGGTCGGATGAAACCCAGCCACAACTGATGAACTGCTGAAGAATGCAAAGTTGTATCAGCAACTGGATGGCTTATACCCACTAACTTAGGTTTAGCAAGGGATCTATAAGCCACCAAGGCAAGCAGTTTACAAACAGTTGATTGAATTAACTTGGAAACCTTGAAGTTTGTTAATGGCTGGGGATC
>VSDK01009674.1:72136-90987 GCA_009767595.1 Symbiodinium kawagutii
ACCAGCAACCACTTCAACTGCCGGGCAGTTGTGGCTTGTGCTAATCGCTGCTACCGATCCACCAGCACCACATTTTTGCGTTGTTGAGCCACTTCACAGCCACGAGGAACCGAAACAATCGTCAAAACACAGTACTATTCAGAAATTTACAAACTAGTTACAAACCAGCAAAACCTAAACCCTTGTTAAGAAAATAGTTCGTAAACTATAACAATGGTTGAAGAATGGTGTAGTTTGACAATTTGTTTTAAAACTATTCAGAAACTTTAAGTAGCAAGAACCCAAACATTTTCAACAACGAAGTGCTAATGATGGTGGCCAATAACTGCGTTCTGCAGCTGCGGTTGGTTCTGATCCAATAGCATGCCGCAACCAGCTACAAGACGCTTTAAACTTACCATAAAGTCAGATATGGTTGGCTCATCAGTCAATAAGACACGCTTAGCTAACAGTTAACAAATACTATTTACTCAGTAGTAGTAAACAGTCATACTAGATTATAACAGGCTCAATCATGAAGGTGAGAAAATGCCGGCATATGGTGTATACAGGTATAGAACAGCATGGTCAGTTGAAACGTGAATTGTATATGGTTGATAGTCAAATATATCGTTAATCATCTACTGTACGTACTAGTGAAATGGCAGAAAATCATCATGAAAAAAGGTTCTTGGTACTAATCAGCATTGGTGAACTTGGTACTGAGAACTCATAAATCGTGCTACACTACAAGCAATAGAACCCAGTACTACAACTAATATCTTGGTGAATAGAAGTACACAGATTTAGTTCTAGTTCTTTGCAAATAGAAGTACAATTATTACTTATAGTAAACTATACTTGGTAATTAACTATAACTTGTAGTACTTATAGTATACTATAGTTACCACAACTAGTATACTATGTAAGAACTAGTCGCTCTCATAACTAGTACTCAAGTTACCAAGAACTACTTGTTATAAGAGCTATGAGATAAGAACTTCTTGTATACCAAGAACTTGTAGTGATGAGTTCTTATACCAAGAACTAGGGACAGGACTCTGAAGCACCACTCATCACTGGTGTTTCATCGCCAAGTTGGGCAGGAGCATGGGGCCTCTATCAACCAGGCGACGGGACGCACACGCATAACTCGCTACTGCCATAGGTCAATGGCCGGCGCTTGCGGTTTTTCTGCAACCCGTGAGCTCTGTTGAACTTCCATTAGTGATGGTTGACGAGCCATGAACATGGTCAGTTATGATGATTACGAACATTATCATTGATGGCTGATATGATGATAAGCCATATGTGGTCGATATGAAAAGCCATTAATGGTAACCATATTATTGATGGTAGATATGTGGTCTTTTTTTTGTGCGCTCAGCTCTGTTTATCAAACAATGGTTGAGGTAATAAGCCATTCCTGGTTTTGATGTTTACCAACATTTACTAACCATTCAGCGCTTGTGGTTTCTGCTGTGTTAATATGATGATTTTTATGGTGATATCAAGAAACAGTCAGTGTTTTCACCACGATTGAGAGTTCTGGTTTCATATGAAACAGTGGTTATAATAGTTGATTTTTAAGCTGCTTGAAAAGGGTTATGAATGAAAAAGGGTTATGACTACGAACCCCTTTTTCATCAGCTTAAATAGTGCTTGACACGGTGACAAGTGATGCTTGTAAGATGGTTCATGGTTCCTCATGGTGAAGAATCATTGACAGTATTCGACAGTGGTGGTTTGTGAATCAATTTTGAAGGATAGCAAAGCTATACTGGTCGATGGTGCAAAATACTGCTTGAAGTATGGCTGTGGGTCAAAACCCGTAGTCCCCCTGGTTCCCCCATCATAAACCACTGTTTTCCCTCTAGTTTTCTTGGCTATTCACCCCCCTTATTGATTGTCAATATCGACCCATAGCTGTATGGGTTCAGCATCACAGGGGTTGATACATAGTTCTTGGTCCCCTCACATGGTTGGACCCCGGGGTCACCAACATGTGGGTTTCGTTAATCCTCCTGGCCGCGATGAAAAATCAATGGCTTACAATGAGACGACTATGAAGCGGAAATTAGATATCTCTCATTATTTACCAGAATCAACCAGCTAATGATGATGGATTATAGGCAATCATTGCATCAAGAATCATAGGGAATGTCACGCTTACTGATTGTTACCCTCTGGAAGATTAACCTGGGAATGGACCATCCACCACCTGCTTGTTTGTAACTGAAAAGTGGCGATTGCCAGAGGGGACTGGGTTGATTGTGAAGCCGCAGTTTGTATCATAATCTAGGATAAACCTACTCGTTTTAGAAACCGAACCCCCCCATCCACTTAGCATCAGTCAAAACTATCATTTTTTTTGCTGAATACCCCATGAGTAACTCAACAATCCACTTTTTGTTTAGTGGTTAAGACGTTTTGATAGAAAGTCGTTAAATGGTTTGTAAGTTGGTTGAGTATCACATCCTGCGGAACAACATCGAGACGCTGCAGTCGTGCGGTTCAAGGCCTTGAATATGGCAGCCTTGCACAACGGCGATGAGAAAGACGCACCGTCGTTGGCTCAGCCCCTTCGCTACCTTGAGGGATTGATGGTGTGTATAATGGCTAGGACCGTTAAGTACTCCTAATTACAACAATTCCTTTTGCCAAATTCAACTATTGCAGCAACTATTGCAACAACGACTACTACTACTACTACTACTACTACTACTACTACTACTACTACTACTACTTCTACTTCTACTTCTACTTCTACTCTACTACTACTACTACTACTACTACTACTACTACTACTACTACTACTACTACTACTACTACTACTACTACTCCTACCAAACTCTTGGAACTACTCAAAACTCTGACAACTCATGCTCCCGCTTGCCAACCCGCTACAATAATGACGCTAACTACTACAACTACTGGCTGGTGTTTTTAAACATTTGTTATTTCCCTATTATTTACTAATGATTGTTTGGTTGACTAATATTTTTCATAGGGCTTGAAACCACCAACCAGAGAATGATCATTATCAACCACTATAACCATATATAACCATTATTAACCACTAGTTAACCATGGGTTGAAACCACCAACCAGACTACTACTGGTTTTATCACCGCTTGCCGTGGTCACCAAGCACTGTGACCCAACGATGGCTTCTCTAGCGGTTAAGCCACCAGCTGCCAGCAGAAATAGTGACCACATGTGACCAGTTGAACACCAACCATGATTTATAAAGGTTGATGGGTTGAGAAATCTTGATGCTGATTTCTTGATGGTTGGATAGTTTGGTTGATGAATGAATTGATATGGCTGTGGGTCACAACCCCGTACCCCTGGTTCCCCTATCATTAACCATTGTTTCCCCTGTGATTGGTTGGTTGGAACCCCTTCTTATTGGTTGGTTAACTGCTTGACCCAGCTGGCCATATACAAACACCCATCAGCCCATGGAGTACGATGATGGAACTCATGGAGGTCGATTGGATCATTTGCCAGCGGATGTTGGGCCCGGTTGGGCCGTGAGCAGATGCTGGTCATTGTCATGTGCTTCAACTCATTTCATGCGTGGCAGACCTCTTGAAATCGAAATAAGTTGTGAGTGTTTTAGTGTCCCAGCACCACAGTAGTTGAGTAGAAGCGCGCCGAGGGATCACGAGTTATGAAAAAAGGAGATTGAACAAGAGTTAAATGTGCGAAACAAGAAGCTTTAAATGACATTGGATCTGAAGATCAGCATTTCACAACGAGCTTCATTCTCCAAGAAACATGGGGGACAGCCAGGTCCATCTATGTAGACAGATACCTGAGGTTGTGACCTCAGGATTTTTGCCCGAAGCGTCATCCCTCGAAGCGCTGCCTGTAGAATCGATGAAATCCATGCGCTTCATTGGCTGCTAATGGATGGAAGGCTCATTGATGTTGGTGGTATACGATGGTTCCTTCGCTTGGTACTTCATTGCTGGCTGCTGGTGCTTCATTGCTGGCTGCTGGTGCTTCATTGCTGGCTGCTGGTGCTTCATTGCTGGCTGCTGGTGCTTCATTGCTGGCTGCTGGTGCTTCATTGCTGGCTGCTGGTGCTTCATTGCTGGCTGCTGGTGCTTCATTGCTGGCTGCTGGTGCTTCATTGCTGGCTGCTGGTGCTTCATTGCTGGCTGCTGGTGCTTCATTGCTGGCTGCTGGTGCTTCATTGCTGGCTGCTGGTGCTTCATTGCTGGCTGCTGGTGCTTCATTGCTGGCTGCTGGTGCTTCATTGCTGGCTGCTGGTGCTTCATTGCTGGCTGCTGGTGCTTCATTGCTGGCTGCTGGTGCTTCATTGCTGGCTGCTGGTGCTTCATTGCTGGCTGCTGGTGCTTCATTGCTGGCTGCTGGTGCTTCATTGCTGGCTGCTGGTGCTTCATTGCTGGCTGCTGGTGCTTCATTGCTGGCTGCTGGTGCTTCATTGCTGGCTGCTGGTGCTTCATTGCTGGCTGCTGGTGCTTCATTGCTGGCTGCTGGTGCTTCATTGCTGGCTGCTGGTGCTTCATTGCTGGCTGCTGGTGCTTCATTGCTGGCTGCTGGTGCTTCATTGCTGGCTGCTGGTGCTTCATTGCTGGCTGCTGGTGCTTCATTGCTGGCTGCTGGTGCTTCATTGCTGGCTGCTGGTGCTTCATTGCTGGCTGCTGGTGCTTCATTGCTGGCTGCTGGTGCTTCATTGCTGGCTGCTGGTGCTTCATTGCTGGCTGCTGGTGCTTCATTGCTGGCTGCTGGTGCTTCATTGCTGGCTGCTGGTGCTTCATTGCTGGCTGCTGGTGCTTCATTGCTGGCTGCTGGTGCTTCATTGCTGGCTGCTGGTGCTTCATTGCTGGCTGCTGGTGCTTCATTGCTGGCTGCTGGTGCTTCATTGCTGGCTGCTGGTGCTTCATTGCTGGCTGCTGGTGCTTCATTGCTGGCTGCTGGTGCTTCATTGCTGGCTGCTGGTGCTTCATTGCTGGCTGCTGGTGCTTCATTGCTGGCTGCTGGTGCTTCATTGCTGGCTGCTGGTGCTTCATTGCTGGCTGCTGGTGCTTCATTGCTGGCTGCTGGTGCTTCATTGCTGGCTGCTGGTGCTTCATTGCTGGCTGCTGGTGCTTCATTGCTGGCTGCTGGTGCTTCATTGCTGGCTGCTGGTGCTTCATTGCTGGCTGCTGGTGCTTCATTGCTGGCTGCTGGTGCTTCATTGCTGGCTGCTGGTGCTTCATTGCTGGCTGCTGGTGCTTCATTGCTGGTAGTCACTGGTACTCCTCCCAGAGCGGGAAACCGTTTGCAGTGCTCCCCGCCGATGAGGTCGTCCGTTGGCATGCGCAATGAGAGCAAGTCGCTGGACCGCGTCAAGGGGGTTGAGAGCATATCCTGGGATGGGTCAAGCAGTTAACCAACCAATAATAAGGGGTTCCAACCAACCAATCATAGGGGAAACAATGGTTGAGATGTCGGCTAGTCAAACTCAGGTTGTCAATATTCAAGCTATTTGATTGATTGACAGATGATTGACATGTTTGATTTTCCCCGATGACTTCGGGAGAGTTGGTTGGGTCACACGGGTATTTTTCGGCATTGGAACCACCCAGCTAACCTCGGGGCAGGGTGCCACCTATGGATATGGACAATCCCAAAGATTGAAGCATTTTCAAGGGCATTTGCGGCATTTCCGATTTGTATTTTCACCAGCTGGAAGTGTGCCTTTGTTGAGGGCCATCGAATTGACACAGTTACCGGAGGCGACATTAATTTGAACCACACATGAACCAAGGCCTGTTGGATCCTCCAACATAACAATAATTGCTATCCGATAAGAAGGTCAATGTGCTGCCCTACTCACATGGCTTGGCAAACTACCACCTCAACTAATTTTAGACTTTTTGGGGTTCATCATTAATATCAAGAATTATCTATGACCATTCTTAAAGTCTAGCCATTTATTCGTAGTCCGTTCCTGAAGGACTCCAAGGTGTGCTTCTGGGTGAAAGCATCAACCATTTGCGTGTTGTAAATGGTCCCTGATCGGGTGCTAACTGCGGATCTTGAACACATTTTTTTTTGAAGCTTTCAGTCCGGGTGTAGGATCCCATGAAGCAAACAAGGACCTCATCACAAGCTGAGAGTCAAGCCTGGGTTAGCCTGGCTGAAGTGGTTCCAAAAAACCTGCCGTAGCTGTGAAGCTCAAGAAGCCAAGCGGCTCAGACACTGGGCAGTTGCAAAGCAATGGGTTGTGGTGCGAGCACACGAGTTCGGGATGAAATCACGGCACTGGATGATCTGAGCAGGCCTGACAAACACCACATCCGTCGAGTCTGGACTCAAGATACTCAAGAAATCCAACTCCCTTTGAAGCCAACCGAGAAAGACTTCGTGCCCATTGTGATCACCAATGTGGATCAACACTCCGTAGATGAGTCAGCGCTGGATTGCCAGAGCCCGATTAAGAACAGCATGGCTTTATATGGCCCAAGTGGTGGGAAGCACAGAAGGCATGTGAGAAAGTTGATTCGTTTCCTTCGTGAAGAAGCTCCCAAGATTCCGGGGCAGGTTGATTGGAAACGAACATGTACGAACTCCAGACTCAACTCCAGAGGAATTCCGATTCTGAAGGCTCAACTGAAGAGCCTGTATAGGCTCAACAGTGAAGCAATGCAGTGTGGCCTGCGCCATGCTTATCGAAGACTTGGCGTCAGAAAATTCGGGTGGTTGCACCCTTGCCATCGCAGCATAGCGTGTTTGTTGCCGCTAAACTGCGAATGGCGTACTCCATCTTCTTGCTTTGGGACGGGAGATGAAGGAATTTTTCCAGCCTAGTAAACTCTAGTGCGAATGCTTCCCCAACATGTCCAAAAACGCATCAAGGATGATACTTTCAGTCTTGTATTGAAAAAGTTCCTTAGGCTTCCCAACCAGAACATTGCCTTTAACAGCTCGCCTTTTCGTTAACTCCAGCATGTCGCAAATCGTGGCGCGCTGTCATGCTTCACATCGCGGAGACGGAATTTCTAAGATACATCCGCTTGCTGCGGTGCAGGACACGCAGAATTGTCCTGACAAGCCTTTTCGTCTCTTTGTGAGGCCGTGTGACGACGGCGTGCAATTCTTCTGGGTTTTCCTCCAGCCGTGAAGGGCAAGCTGAGATGTCCGAAGAGCATAGCATTATACATCGGTTTTTCACAAGCAAGAAGTAGCGCGCTTGAAATCTTGTGTTGAACTACGCGCATGTTTTTTCATGCGGCTCTTTCAATTTCATGCTTCCAATTTCCCCTTCCAAGATTTTTGCACCCCTCCATGCTGTCGTTCTGGCAAATGGGGGCCTTTGTGTGTAGTCCTGCGGGGTCGAATCTGAATGATTAGACCCTGCACTCCAAGAGAGGCTGGAAACCTATTATGCAAGGGCCTAGTAGATTGAAACATATGAAGCGTTCAGGTTTCTACGCAGCAACCCACTGGTCTCACAATACATGGGATGCAATATGGGCTTGACAAGCCTTTTCCGTCTCTCTGTGAGGCCGTGTTAAGTTTGAAATGTTGATTCATTTTGGAACGTCGACTGTTTGGAAAATAACTAATGAACATTTTCACTGCTTGAAGAATTTGGACATGTTGAAATTATTGACCGATGAACCAAACGACCATCACGTGCCATCTTGATGCAGGAACAGTTGATGAAGCCGGCTTGAAAGTGACGACGGCGTGCAATTCTTCTGGGTTTTCCTCCAGCCGTGAAGGGCAAGCTGAGATGTCCGAAGAACATAGCATTATACATCGGTTTTTCACAAGCAAGAAGTAGCGCGCTTGAAATCTTGTGTTGAACTACGCGCATGTTTTTTCATGCGGCTCTTTCATTTTCATGCTTCCATTTCCCCTTCCAAGATTTTTGCACCCCTCCATGCTGTCGTTCTGGCAAATGGGGGCCTTTGTGTGTAGTCCTGCGGGGCCGAATCTGAATGATTCGACCCTGCAATCCAAGAGAGGCTTGAAACCTATTATGCAAGGCCCTAGTAGATTGAAACATTTGCAGCGTTCAGATTTCTACGCAGCAACCCAATGGTCTCACGATACATGGGATGCAGAATGGTCTTGGCAAACTTCTTTCACCGTTTGTGCGGTAGTAGCTGGCTTGGACAGTTTCAACGCCATCACAGGGACACTTAATGCACAATCGGTGAAGTTGGCTTGATTATCGTTAGAATAGCCTCCAGTCCTGGAGTGCGGCGCGCAGAGATTTCCGAAGAACATTGCGTTGTGCAGCAGGTTCGAATTTTCAAGACTGCGGAGGCCATATTGTTGCGATTTGCTGGCTTACTCATTCGGAAATCTTGAAAGTCCAGACTTGCTGAGCGAAGAACATTTTTTAGACTATTTCTGAGGTGGGCATTCGTAGCTGGAAAGAACACGGGACGCGAGGATTGGCTGCCTGGCTCGGAATGTCGAGAAATAGGCGAAGGACCAAGAAGAACAGGAGACATTGATTCTGGATCCCACATTCAAACTAAATGCGCAGAAGTAACGGCAGGCTAGTAGCACCAGCACCTACAGTCGAAAGAGTGGGGTATCCTAGGATGACTACAGGGAGAAATTTGTCGTTTTTCTCAACTACGGCGTTCTTGTTTGTTGCATGTTGTTCTGGTCTTCTGATGCCCATGCTTGCCAACACACATGCATACACACACGCGCGCACACGTGTTTTGCAGTCTATCGGCTAATGATCTCAGAATCACTGACCAGTAAATCACAAGCGGTGACGCTATCACAACGGTCATACCGGGTGAATTTTCGGCACTACCAAAATTTACAATAACTATCATAAATCGTGACAACGGTTTTATTTACCATAATCAACCATAATCTGCCATAATCTGCCACAACTACTACCATAACCTGCTCAGAACCCCAGGAAATTCCGTGTTCTTATCGGCCCATGGTAAGGTACCACCGGGAAAGGCGCCGCGGCATCGAGGTTGGACCTGCTTCTGTCAGATTGCCAGGCGGTGAGGAAGCTCAGCCGTTACGAGTGCGGGTGGTCATGGCTCAGCCGTTACCCAGCCATCCAAGAGCATGGTGAAATGATGGTGAAATGATTGTTATGATTTAATGATGGTTTTATGATATGGTTAGATGATATGGTTAGATGATATGGTTAGATGATATGGTTAGATGATATGATTAGATGATATGATTAATGCTGGTGAATGATGGTCAATGTTGAATCGCTCGGTTATTCATGATTCATCATGGCTAGAATCGTGGCCAGAATGATCATGCTCCGTGCTGATTGATGATGGCCTCGGATGACATCAGCATAAAAAGCTTGGTTGAACTTGATCCTTACCAGCCACCAACCAATGATGGAGGCAGCTCCAGCGGCATATTGGGAACTGTTGAGGCCTGGAGCAAAAAACATCGTGGTTCTTTTCATGCACGCTTAGAGTGAGGTAGCTGGGCGACAAGTTCATGATCACCACAGGTGGAGATATAGGAGTTTCTCAAGCCATAGGGAGCCCCAAAACTGATTGGATCATTACTATAAATGATTAAACAAGGATGATAACTGGGGGTACCCCTATGGCTTCAGAAGCCACCATGTCAGTTGTGAGTGTGTTGATGGCAGAGCATTGGCAAAGATTTTGGAGGAACATTGAGCGCGATGTGAGATGGGACTAAAGGATCGATCGTTTGGATGGGAACTGTACCAGTGCCCAGTAGTGACTCTATTTGGCAGTTCTTCAACAAAGGGGACGCTCCCAAAATGGGTGGTTAACTATTATTTGGATGATTCATATTGGATGATTTGGGGGCACCCGTATTTTGAGAAACCACCGCTTAGGTCGGCCAAGTTGGACCCGGTCAACATCCATTCTATAATTTTATCAACTGGTTTTTGTTGAATGATTATTAATTATTTGTTTGATTGATGAAAGCTGGAAGCATCTGAAAAAAATACCAACTAGTTTTGCTGGGTGGAGAGTCGAACCCCCAAAAAAGGAAGACCATTCAACCAACCAGAATAATGATCATTCTCGGTATATGGGTGTTTCTCTAAATACGGACCCCCCAAAATGGTTGGTTCATTACTAGAAATCGTCTAAATTGTTTGATAACGGGTGGTTACCCCTATGGCTTGAGAAACTCCCATATTGGTTTCATCGTCGTTTATTATCCCCTATTATTGACCATTATGATCCCTTACAATCCCTATAAAACCAAATGCAACCCATATCCTTCGTGGGTTCTGGTTCTCGTTCGGCCCCCAAAAACCTTTAAAAACCAATGTAAAACCAATATGAATCCCATATTTGAAAGCCATATCCGTTGGGCACCAAACACCCATCCCCTGACACCCAACCCATCTCACAGACACCAGGGTTGCCCACTTCAGGTTGTGCTCTCACCCACGGCAACTTGGTCGAAGATGCGAGGACGGCGGCGTATCCATTGAGGCTTTGACCCAGGGGTACTGGCTACGGGTCAAGGCTTGAACCAACCAATGTTTGCTGGTTAATGGTGATTGAAAGGGGATGATAAGTAGCAGTTTTAGGGGATATATACCAACTATGTCACTATTAAGCTACCAAATTCATGGGGGATAATAACTAGCAATAGTGAGGGAACAATGGTTAATGATGGGGGAACCAGGGGTACGAGGTTTTGACCATAACCTACTACCATAGACTGGTTGGTGGTTTGATTGGCATCTTTGACTTCCCCCAGTAATTATGAACAAATGGTTGGTTGCTCGACTGATACTTCAAACCATCCACCAGTAGATAAAAGGTACCAAAATGAACCATTCCAAGCAAAGACCGAGCATTCCTGTTGCTGATTGTGGAAAACCAGCCTACTTCTACTCTACCAAAAAGAGATATGGAATAGCGACCAGTAGCCCGATAGTCAGGCGGGATACGAGCCATGGTCAACATTAGCTTTTATGGAGCTGTTTCAGTCATTGGTTCCAGGGTTCATTGCCAAGTGCTTATTATCAGTTGGCAGATTATCCCCTATGATCAGAAACGATCAGTCTCTCGTCAAAATCGGGGTCCGTTGGTTCTTGTTGGTTCTTAAGCCTTGTACTCAACCATTTTTAACCATGGATTATGCATCCATTACTCACCATTATCCATACAAGCGCCCATATATGTACTCTAAAGCCTGTGTTACCCATTCCAAACCATTGTACATAACACAACCATCGTTAAACATTGTCATATATCATTGCTGGTTGGTGTACTCACAACCTGTTTTCGGGCTGGGTCCAGTTCTGCTTAAGGTGGCGTCTTGGGTGTCCTACTGAACCCATCACATTTATTTCACTGGTTACAACCGGTGGTCACAACCCAACAAATAGTGGTTCCTTTGGAGGACTGGAAATGGTAGATATAAACCACCCCTAAATTAACCAAGGTTCTGGTTCCTCAACACAGGGGACTTCTAGATCATCCCGTTTTTAAAGATAACAATAAGGGTTTCTTGTTGGTCATTGTCCCTATTATTAACCATTATAATCCCATATAAATAGGTGTTTCTCAAAATAGCGGACCCCCCAAATCATCCAATCTCAACCATTTACAGTAGTAAACTATAATCATTTTTTTGGGGCTCTTCATGGTGAGTAACTGCCAAATGTTACATGTAGCTGCTGGTTGGTGGTTTGATTGACCTTTTTGATTTTCCTTAGTAATTGTTAACAAATGGTTGGTTGACTTGCGCATATTTTTCATAGGGGTGGTTCAACCATCAACCAGGCTGAGTCCAGAGACCCACCTGGGCCGGCGTGCGGCGCTGTAGGTGATCCTTTTCTCCATTCATCCCACTGGGCGTGCCGACCTCGGAGATGGGGCTGGTGGACCCATGGTCCGCAAAAAACGCAGGGTTTCCTGGTAGGAATAGTCATTTTTTGGTGGATCATTGGTTACCCTCTGGCTTGGCGCCCAAAAGTTGGATAGGAAAAGTTTTGGTGAAGACAGACGCAGCTGGGGGGAGGATGAGAATGCCCAGCTGGCAGTATGAAGGTTGTAGTGAGGATGACGAACCTCCCTGGCTGTACAGAAGCCCCGCCCATTTTTTCTTCTGACCACAGGCGCCGGGCTTAATTAAAATGTTGTGCGCCTCCATTAATGCGAGACTACCCTGCAGCTGTTGAGTTTGAGAAACGGCGCCTGTTCTGAAGTTCATTCTCCCAGGAGATCCAATCAGCCCGGTGTCATTGGGCCACCTGGAAGCTGGACATGCCCATCTAAGGTTCTAGCCAATGTGTATACAAACTGCAGCATAGCATTGTAGGTATGGGTGGCTGATATGCTCAAGTTGAAGGACCAGGAGACCCCAGGAGACCAAGAAAAGCGTGGAAGCAGCAGTGTGAGTGGGCCTTCTGTGGTAGACCAATCAAGACCACGAGGCGGGCTTGGAGCTACATCACTGGTCGTCAGAGCGTCCTGCCCGTTCCGTTGTGGGGTGGTGGGATGTTGAGGGTCTGTGGGGCTCCACTTTGCTGTTCGTTCTCCTTGATGTTGATTGTTGATTCCATAGTTTCTGGCAGGGGGGTTGCTGAATCCCTGGTGTCATCATCATCATCATCATCATCATCATCATCATCATCATCATCATCATCATCATCATCATAGACCCATGCCTACTAATCATGTTTCGCTCATCAATACTACTGATTTAATTGGTCATACTCTCACCTGCAATCATGAACGAAACCACCATTGCCCATTCAGTTTGCATGAGTGCATGAGTAACAACCAGTAGTGATGATGAAACATTGAAACTTGATCAACCCTCGCGTCACTATTTATCCTTGATCAAACACCCTCAGCGATCACTATTGTGGTTGCCCATCTCTATTCACCATACCCATCAAGTTTCTCAACCACTATCGACCAGTTTACAAGATGATGATGAACCGACATCGACAATTAATTCAAGCACTGTGTTTTATCTCAACAGCAATGGGAGCACATGGTTAACAGCATTAACCATGATCAACCAGTATTTACCACTGCTAAGAAATTCTAAAGCACCATCAATGCATATTTTCCAACATTAAGCATTTTTGACGACTACCATCCGCTTTTCCCATCATCAACAATCATGAACCAAAGCGTTATCCATCATTAACCATCATAAACCATCATCAATCATCATCAATCATCATCAATCAGCCATCAATCATCATTAATCATCTGGATGGCTTATACCCACTAACTTAGGTTTTTAGTGTTTTTGGGATATGATTGATTTACCATATAACCACTAAAAATATATTTTTAGCAAGGGATCTATAAGCCACCAAGTCATCATTAACCATCCTTCACCGTTCCACGGCCGGCGCCATCGGCCGAGGTCTCTACTTGGCGCATCTGGTGCTCACCGGCCGAGACGCGGTCACCGACATCGTCTGGACGTCTCCGGCGCAGGCGGCGGCTTCCGGCAACGCCGCGTACGCGACGGGCGCTGCGAGCCATGGTTGGACGCCAAGCACGGACGAAGGATCAACGGTTGGACCTCAAAAATAGTGGGAATTCATAAGGATTTTCGAGGCTTAACTGTGGTTAATAGTGGTCAAGAATAGGGGATATAACCAACAACAATCAACAACATGGTTAATAATAGCGGTTTTTTCAGGGGGATTGTAATGGTTGACAAAAGGGATAATAGCCAACAAAAATGGCGAAAAAAACTGATGAATAGGGATTACAATGGTTCATGATAGGGATTCATATGAAATACCAACAACAGTGGTTTAACAATTGCAAGCATCATAGATTGCTATAAGCATCAGTGCTGTAATGGTGGTGAATGATGGATGATGAGCCAACTAAGTGACCATAGAAATTGATGTTTGAGGTGGTTGCTGGTGGTTAGAGAGGAGCAGGGCCACGGGTATCCCATTCTATAAAGAAGGAAGCGAGCGAAGGAGCTACCAGGGGTGGCCACTAACCATATGGTGGTTTCTTAAAATGGGGAACCCCAAAAATGGATGGTTTATTACTATAAATGGTGAATACCAACCATAACTTTGAGGTCCCGTGTTATGAGAAAGCACCCGATGTCGTTTCGATTCTTTTCCCAAGGACTTCAATGTGCGCAGGGCTCCTTGAGCAGATCTACCCCTCCCAATGATGGGATCGTTCCCTCGTGACCATCTGCGATTTTGGATCTCCCTATGGTGGTTTCTCAAGCCATAGGGGACCCAAAAAATGGTTGGTTTATTGCTATAAATTACTACTAATGGATGTTTTGGGGGTACCCCTATTTTGAGAAACCCCTATGTTGGCTGTTGGATCTTCACCGCTAGCCACGTTTTGCACCGTTGACACAGGTCGTTATCAATGATGAACCATTCTTGTCTGTTGCTGCTGGTTACTGTATCCTGCCTAGCCCTTTTATATTAAACATGATCAATCACCATAATTGCTGACCAAGATCAGTTATATACCATTTCCAAAAATTACTAGTCAACCAGCTCTTCGTAACAACCATTTTTTTTACTATTTCCAAATACAAATGGTGGTTATTATTAGTCATAGAAAAATGGTGATTATTTTTTCCAAACAGTACCACCATCTGTTGGTGATTATATAATCAACTAGCTCTTCGTAACCGCTATTGATTCAGCATCATTAATCACTATTGCCAGATTATGATCCATCAATTCACCATTATTTAAACATTTTGGTGCTATTATTAGGCAACCATTCACCATCATGCACCAGCGTATTGTCCACAATTGACGACAAGAGATTGATCACTTAGCACTATCTACCACTTCGCAAAATTTGTTAAACAACCATTATTTACTAAACCAATTTTTGTCCGCTACATGTGTTTGTCGATGAGTGGTGTAGCCCTTTACCTGGTGGTTTCCCGATTCATAATGGTTATCAAATTGGATAGTTGGTTAGAGGGTAGTAGGTACCGCCATGGCTATGGACAAACCCATATATGAGTGTTTCTCAAAGAAGGGCTACCTCCAATTTCGTCCAGTATTAATCACTTTTTTGGGGCCGGTTGGATCCTCACTATCCACTTCAAAAATAAAGACCATAGATGGATGGATCATCCAGTATCCATGACCATATTTTGAATGATCATCCAGTATTTTGAGAAACCACCATTTATTGATCACTAACCCCCGCTCCCGGTTGGATCCTCATGAAACCACTGCGTTTCGGCGCTTTGCCCCGGCCAGCACACGCCGGCATGGAGTCTGTGCTGTAGTCGAGGCTCCCCGTTGGATTGGTGGCGCGGATCTGGATAGTCAGTACTTCCCAATCGGTGGTTAAGGTTGGTTACTTGTGGTTCATAGTGACCAATAGTGGTTAAGAATGGTTGATTTAGTAGTGATGAATGGGAAGTACCATCCATGATTACGAATATTCATTACAGACATAGGAACTATTGTGACTACAGTATGACCATTGAAATAGTTTGAATGGAATACTTAATAGTTATGATAGTACACTATGGTAAACTAATCTAGAATTGGAGAATCCACTATTTGTGATGATTTTGTATCGAACGATGATTATTAGCGTCCAGGTTTGTTTACCAGAGGGTATAACGATCAATAATTAGTTACTTAATTAGGCTTGGCTTATCGCGGTTGCACTCTGGTAAACTAACCTAGAAGTCAGAAATCAACAGTTTATTGCCAACCTGGAAGGAGCAAATCTACTATTTAGAATATGGTTTTACCTAGACAAATGGTGATTTTAAACTTCCAGGTCAGTTTTCCATATGGTATGAATGTTAGCTGCTGCTATTTCAGATTTATCATCTGCAAAGATGAAGGAACCGGCGGGGCTCACCATCTATGGTAAGGTGGGGATGTCCAGGGTCGGCTGTTACCCGGAAATGGAACCAAAGCTGGAACTTGAAATTTGAATCGATAACCATGAAATTAACTTTGGGGTGGTTTGTGAGGCAATAGTTGGAGAAGAATGGTCAGTGATATCTGTAAGTGGTCTCGGTGGCTAGTGTATTCTGACTACCTAGTACAGGAGCTGCAGCCACTCGGCAGCAAAACATAGAGCTCTTTTCAGTTTGGTCAAGCCCGTTGCTCAGGAACAAGGTCCAGCAAGGACTGATAGGACAGCTTATCACTGCGTAAGGCTGGACTTGACATGTAGGACACTCCATGCTGGGCCCTTGGAAGCACGTCGTCACACCGCGGGATGATGCCGCGCCCTGGCTTGACACACTGATTACCCTCGGCAGTTCGGCCCGGACATGTTTCACAATTGGCATCTTGGCGCTGGTCCCTACGTTCTAGCGCAACTACGCTGGTTGTACTCTAGAAGTTTCAGGAAGGTGGAGGCGTTAATGCTCGATGGCTGTCTTTTTGTAGATCGCGGCAGGGTTCCTTGGGATAACCTTGTTTAGCGGTCATGTGCAAATTGGTCAGTGATGGGCAACGCACGGATTGTCATACCAATATGAAATGAGATTGATCAATACCAATACCAGAGTATCATCAGAGCTATTGGCTTTGGCTTTTGTTTTTGGTGTTTCTTGCTAGCTGTTTCTTGTTTATAGCTGGTTATGATTGAATAGTTACGACCAACATACAGTAGGTAGCCATGATTAATAGTAGGGTTCGGTACTTCTTGGTATTGTTTGTGATCATCAACCATCCTCAAACATATTGATCAGCCATTATTACAAGTCTGTGTTGCCAACCATCGTGAGCCATTGTTCACCAAGCATGCTCAGTATTCACTATTTACAGGCATGGGTAGTTACCAATACCATGATGCAATAGTGATTCGCCATGGCTAGCCACCATTCTTACTCCAATCATGAATCATTTCAAGCACTTTACTGGCCGTTACTCATCACTCATTACTGACTACACCGCAGTTTTCACTCATCAATCCATTCCTCACTACATTCTGGTAAACGAACATGGCGATAATCCATCAACTACTGATGGTTTCCCAGGGATTTCTCTCAAAGCAATGGTGATTTTCCAGCCAGGCGCCCGGCGAGTCGGGGCTCCTTTCAGGTGAAGACTTCGTGGCGTTGGTGGACACCTTGGGAGCTGTGAGTTTGCTCCGCGTGCCGAGCCGCAAGCACCGGGGGAGCCCTGGTCATGGGGTCATGGTGAGATCTAGAGAAAATGCCTTGAAAATGATTTCGATCAATCAGTTTCACTACTGGTTTTTGATGTTTTTTAATTATGATCAATTTGGTTGTGTTATGATTACTGCTCAAGAGGTTTATTATTTAGAATGATTAACATCGATTGAGAATGACAGTTTGAACATTGATGGTTGACTTGGTCATTCAGCATGACTGTTGCCAATCATCATTTAATCGATTTGTCATTATTTAATCGACCCATGACCAAGTAGTCCATCATGAATGACCACGAATGAGTACCGATCCAACATCATGAATGACTATGAATTACTATAATGACTATTGATGCTACTATCCCTGATATTGGTAATCATAGTTACTTCATATCAGACTGTTATCATTGATGCTACTCGACTATTACTACCTACTATCAACTATTTTACGATCAACCATTTTCAACTATCAACCATGAGATAAACTATCAACTATTGATAGTAGGCAAATTAGGTTACCTCAACTATTTCATACATCATACTTGATGTTATTAAACTTTCGTTACCTACTATCAACTGTCATTAAGTACTGAATAACAATTCATAGTTATATGGTGATTTCTCAAAATAGGGGTACCCCCAAATCATCCTTTATTAGTCACCATTTTTGGGGTCCCCTATTTTGAGAAACCACCATATTACCTCCTATTTTACCACATAAACCCTGAATAACCTATCATTGTCAATTTACAAGTTTTATGACCTACTATGAATTGCTATTGGGTAACTATCATTACCTACTACTTTATCATTATAAACCTCTATCAACCAGCATTGCAACTTTCCAACCATTCCCTCGGCAATCGTCACTTCCAAGGCGCAAATCTCCAAGAAGAAGTTGCCCAGCACCTTGCAGGGCACCCAGCGGGTTGAACACGGCGAGGCGTAGCAGGGCCAGTGGTGAAGGATGGTGGTGACGCACAGTTAAAGGGGCAGCGAAACCCCCCTGATGTTTGGAACTGGTTAAGAGTTGAATGGTTCGTAATGGTGGCTTATAAGGGCTTATTTTTGTTGATCAGAACCGTGGTATATTGGCTATAAATATGCTTTATAGTGGCTGGTGCCTGAGTGGTATTTGATAATGAATGGTGGTTTACTAAGCAGAGAACTTATTGATTAATGGTGAATGATTGATGAATGGTGAATGGTTAATTACGGACGAATCACAATTTTGATGATGAATGTTTCATTAGTGATGAATGGTCATGGCTTATAATGTGGTTTTTGAATTGTAGTTCGAAAGGGTGTTTTTGGTTCATGTTTGATCAGGGTGAGTAAGCAAGACAATAAGCGTTAATTATAGTCTTTGATCAGTGATCATGGTTTAACCATCCTGGAGCATTTTTAACAAAATGGCTTTGTCCAAAAATGATTCGCCAGCAAAACTTGTGGCTTCCCTATCTAGAATGGCTATTCTTAGATCGATAGTACGCACCACCATTCATGGACAACCCCATGTGTTTGATGTCAAGCAATTTTGACTGTTGCTTATGGTGTTTGAAGTGAAAATGGTCGAAACCAATAGCTTTGATATACTGTTTGACGATGATGGTTACCGTTTGCTTACAATGGTCACTGTTTGCTGATACTCTATTTCTGTAACTATTGACCACTATCATTGTAACCACTATGAACCACTATCAACTTTATCAACCACCATGGTTCAATTGTTCCGTGATCGTTTGAAGTGTTGAGTTGCTCAAGCCAGTGGCTCCA
>VSDK01009674.1:91141-126900 GCA_009767595.1 Symbiodinium kawagutii
GTTGTGTCCCAAAGGCGGGGGGCTGGAGCCACGCCATGTCAGTTGCCGCCGGTCCCTCTGGCTATGCGGGTCCCTCATCTGGTGATGGTACTCAGCTGATTGAGCTTCAGGTGTTGTGCCTGAATGGTGAAGGATGCACCTTGAATGTCAGCAGTTCCAGCTCGGGAAGGGAAGTGCTTGAGATGGTTTCAAGTCAACTGTTGCCAAAGAGAGGTGCAAAGCTCACTCTCCAATACGATGCTTCGCCATTAGTGCTGCACCAAACGTTGGAACAGCAGAACATCACAGGCGAGTCTGCAACATTGTCCTGCACCTACATGCCCACTGATCTACTTGCTGCATGGAGATTTGTTGCAGGGTTCTCAGTTTCTGAGGGGGAGAGCGCATTGGATGGGGTAACACAGATAAAAGGTAAGACATCCAGCGATTTCTTGCACCATCTTCCCCGAAGCCTCCATACGTTGATTCTTGGCAATGACTTTGACGGAAACCTCGAGGGAGTGACCTTGCCGAGAAACTTGGAAAAATTGACATTTGGCGCTAGATTTAACAGGAGCCTAGGTGGGGTGACCTTTCCCAGCAACTTGCAAACGTTGACTCTTGGCCAAAGTTTCAACCAGAGCCTGGATCAGGTGTCCTTGCCAAGCAACTTGCAAATTTTGACATTTGGCGCTTTTTTCAACCAGAGTCTTGACCGGGTGACTTTGCCCAGCAGCTTGCACACTTTGACTTTTGGCGTTAGTTTTGACCAGAGCCTGGATGGGGTGACCTTCCCCAACAACCTGCAAGCTTTGATATTTGGAGCACATTTTGATCAGAGCCTTGATGGTGTGACCTTGCCGAGCAACCTGCTAAATTTGACTTTTGGCACTAGATTTGACCAGAGTCTTGCTAGGGTGACTTTTCCTAGCAACCTGCAAACTTTGATTTTGGGCCCACATTTTAACCAGAGCCTGGATGGGGTGACGTTGCCCAGCAACCTGCAACATTTGACTTTTGGCGGTCGATTCAACCAGAACCTTGATCGTGTGACCTTGCCCAGAAACCTGCAAACTTTGAATTTTGGGGTCGGTTTCAATCACAGGGTGACATTTCCGAGCAACTTGCGCACTTTGACTTATGGTTCCTCTTCTAGCCAAAGCCTGAATGATGTGACCTTGCTGAGCAACCTGCAAACGTTGATTCTTGGCACTCAATTTAACCATAACCTGGATGGCGTGACCTTGCCAAATAGCTTGCACGCTTTGATTTTTGGCGCTAATTTTAACCAGAGCCTGGATCGTGCAACCTTGCCGATGAACTTGCAAATTTTGACATTTGGCGCTTTTTTCAACCAGAGTCTTGACAGGGTGACTTTGCCCAGCAACCTGCAAACCCTGACTTTTGGGCTTAACTTTGACCAGAGCCTGGACGGGGTGACCTTGCCCAAGAACCTGCAAGCTTTGATTTTTGGCACTCACTTTAATCAGTGCCTGGATGGTGCGACCTTGCCCAGCAACCTGCTTAATTTGACTTTTGGCAATAGATTTGACCAGAGTCTGGATAGGTTGACCTTGCCTAGCAACCTGCAAGCTTTGATTTTTGGCGCTCATTTCAATCAGAGCCTGGATCGGGTGTCCTTGCCAAGCAACTTGCAAATTTTGACATTTGGTGCTTTTTTCAACCAGAGTCTTGACAGGGTGACTTTGCCCAGCAGCTTGCACACTTTGACTTTTGGCGTTAGTTTTGACCAGAGCCTGGATGGGGTGACCTTCCCCAACAATCTCCAAACTTTGACATTCGACGGCGGTTTCAACCTGGATCATGTGAGGCTGCCAAGCAGTGTTGTTAGCTTCTGTTTCCGTTCCATATCGGTAGGCAGGTCCTGATTTCAATGGTGCATCGCTTCCTGGCCGAGCTGGCCTGATTTCAAGTCCACTGCATGGATTGTGCTTTGTTGTGCGTCAAAAACGATTTGCCAACCGTTCCTTCTGGGAGTTATTTGCGAGGCAGTTTTTTGCTACAAGCACCATGTATCATGATCAGCCATCGTTAATGCTAGTATCCGCCATAGCGAGTCAAGATCATGAACGATCATGAACCGTACTTGTAGGTTATAACCCAACCCGACCTAGCTATCACAAACTACCATTAAACACCATAATTAAGTCATAAGTCTTGTGATTGTTCCTCGCACCATTCAGGGCCAGACGTTTCCTTCAGTTGCAGCAGGCCAAATGGAGGGATAGTGCAGTATCAGGACCATGTTCAATTCTTGTTGGTGGTGCTTCATTGCATTGACTTCTCATTGGAATTGAAGCTGCTTTTGCTTGGAATGTACATGAAGCACATGAAGTTTGCAGTGTTGTTTTTGCAGCTGAACATGGATCGTATGCTGGTTGCTCAAATTAGGGTTACTACTAACAATTATTAATATTGGATGTTTTGGGGGTCCCTCCCATTTAAGAACCTCCCATATGTTTTGGTAAACAATAACTATACATGTCCTTAATTGGTCCAGCGGAAATACCAGCTGCTTGTGGGCAGGTCGTCCCCTTCCTTGGACATATGATTGTTCGCGGTTGGCCGCCACATCGCCTAGAATCACCTCAAATGATGGAATCACCAAGAAACCGTATGATAGAATCACCCTGGCTGATGGTTTCAATCATAGGGGTTGAAATCACTGGTTATTTGTCTTTGCTTTGATGATGATGATGATGATGATGATGATGATGATGATGATGATGAAGACGACCGATACAGTGTCGATGATGGTAATTGTGTTTCACGGCGTTTCATGACGGTTCAGCCCTGAAGCAGCAATGGAACCACCAACAATACTATTAAATTGTTCAGTAATTTTAAGACTCGTCGATAATTTGTGTTGGGTATTAATACCACCAATACGTACAAAGCAATCGTATGAATTATTTAATGTTAACATTGTTGGTTACGTATTACATGTACCACCCATTTGTTAGGATTAGTTGATCAACTACTTGAGATTAATCTCCAGCTCAACAGATCACCCAATATGAACGGTTATAGAACAATGGGTTAATATGAATCATACAACCAACCATATTATGGGTGTTTCTCAAAATAGGGGTACCCCCAAATCATCCATTATTAACCATTTATAGTAACAAACCAACCATTTTTTAGGTCCCCCATTCTGAGAAACCCTCATATATATCCGATCAATCCCACTTGCTTAGTGCCGCATGGGTTGATGCTACCACCTCACGGCTAGCATCAGTGTTTCCTGATATTCGTCGAGTTTGGTTGCATGGTTCACAAGCACTAGTGGTTGGTTGATGTTTGATATATATATATATATAATATATATACTAGTTGGCTTGATTAGTATATAACACTAGTGGTTGTTTGATATAAATAGTATTTAAAAATACAAGCCAACTGTAATATAGTATTTTGAGTGTTTGATCACGAGCTCGATCACACATTGAATAGCTAGATGCTCAACTTATTATGGTCAATAAGATATAGCCAACTGATTTCTTCAATGATAACCAAAATTTGACTAAAATTATGACTTCATGATGCATTCATTTCATTGATCTGTATAATACTTTATCATGGTCAAGTTATATTTGATAACCAGTTTACGGTCAACAAAGCACCCTTAGAGCCTGAAGTGTTGAGTTGCTCAAGCCAGTGGCTCCACGTCCGGTGATGGTACTCAGCTGATTGAGCTTCAGGTGTTGTGCCTGAATGGTGAAGGATGCACCTTGAATGTCAGCAGTTCCAGCTCGGGAAGGGAAGTGCTTGAGATGGTTTCAAGTCAACTGTTGCCAAAGAGAGGTGCAAAGCTCACTCTCCAATACGATGCTTCGCCATTAGTGCTGCACCAAACGTTGGAACAGCAGAACATCACAGGCGAGTCTGCAACATTGTCCTGCACCTACATGCCCACTGATCTACTTGCTGCATGGAGATTTGTTGCAGGGTTCTCAGTTTCCGAGGGGGAGAGCGCATTGGATGGGGTAACACAGATAAAAGGTACGACATCCACTGATTGGTTGCACCATCTTCCCCAAAGCCTCCATACGTTGATCCTTGGCAATGACTTTGACGCAAGCCTCAAGGGAGTGACCTTGCCGAGAAACTTGGAAACTTTGACATTTGGCAATCGATTCAACACGAGCGTAGATGGGGTGACCTTGCCCAGCAACCTGCAACATTTGATATTTGGCACTAGTTTTAACCAGGGCCTGGACGGGGTGACATTGCCCAGCAACTTGCTAAGTTTAACTCTTGGCCAGAATTTCAACCAAAGCCTGGATCCGATATCTTTGCCAAGCAGGCTGCAAACTTTGATTTTGGGGTCTGGATTCAACCGTTCTCTCGACAGGGTGACCTTTCCGAGCAGCCTGCGCACTTTGACTTTTGGCGTTGGCTTTGACCAGAACCTGGAAAGGGTTACATGGCCGAGCAACTTGCAAACTTTGATACTTGGAGCACATTTTAACCAGAGCCTTGATCGTGTGACCTTGCCGAGCAACCTGCAAAAATTGGCTTTTGGCACTAGATTTGACCAGAGTCTGGATAGGGTGACCTTGCCCAGTAACCTGCAAACTTTGATTTTGGGCGCTCATTTCAACCAGAGCCTGGATAGGGTTACCTTGCCCAGCAGTCTTCAACATTTGACTCTTGGCAGTATGTTCAATCAGAACCTTGATCAGGTGACCTTGCCCAGCCACCTGCAAACTTTGAATTTTGGGGTCGGTTTCAATCAGAGTCTTGACAGGGTGACATTTCCGGACAACTTGCGCACTCTGACCTATGGTTCCTATTCCAGCCAAAGCCTGAATGATGTGACTTTGCCGAGCAATCTAAAAACGTTGATTCTTGGCACTCATTTTAATCAGAAGCTGAATTGGGTGACCCTGCCCAACAGCCTGCACACTTTGATTTTTGGAGTTAATTTTAACCGGAGCCTGAATGGTGCAACCTTGCCGATGAACTTGCAAATTTTGACATTTGGCCCTTGTTTCAACCAGAGTCTTGACAGGGTGACTTTGCCGGGCAACCTGCAAACCTTGACTTTGGGGCTTAACTTTGACCAGAGCCTGGACAGGGTGACCTTGCCCAACAACCTGCAAACTTTGATTTTGAGCGCTCATTTTAATCAGAGCCTTGATCATGTGACCTTGCCGAGCAAGCTGCAAAAACTGACCTTTGGCAATAGATTTGACCAGAGTCTGGATAGGGTGACCTTGCCCAGCAACCTGCAAACTTTGATTTTTGGGTCTCATTTTAATCAGTGTCTGGATCGCGTGACCTTTCCCAGCAACCTTCGACATTTAACTTTTGGCAACATGTTCAATCAGAACCTTGATCAGGTGAGCTTGCCCAGCAACTTGCAAACTTTGACTTTTGGGTTTAGTTTTAGCCGCAGTCTGGATGGAGTGACCTTGCCCGGCAACCTGCAAACTTTGACTTTCGACGGCGATTTCAATGAAAACCTGGAGAATGTGAGGCTGCCAAGCAGTCTTGTTAGCTTCGGTTGCCGTTCCATATCAATAGGCACGTCCTGATTTGGGTGTTTCTCAAAATGAAGGTCCCTCAAATCATCCAATATCAACCAGTTATAGTCATAAACCATCCATTTTTGGGGTCCCCTATGGCTTGAGAAACCACCATTTCAACAAGCAAAAAATCCGTTGCATACCTTGCGCTGCTTGCAGCAAGGAAAATTTCCAAACCGTTCTCTCTGGGCATGGATTCGCTGGGTAGGTGGTGGATATGAACACCCTGTGCCATGATCAGCTATCCTTAACGCTATTTCTTTTCCATTTCAGGCATGCAAGGGTCAATCCCTTGCTACCAATGAAACACTAAATTAGGGACAAAAATCAGTGTCAATGACCTTGCTAGCCTTAACGCTAGTCTGTGCAAATAGCCATGAAGGTGGTCACAGACTATAGCTGCAACAATCATCAACTATCATTAATCATCATGAACCATCATTGACCATTGCTACAATCATCATCAACCATCGTGATCATAAACCATCATGAACGATCGCGGACCATCATATTTTTTTCAATTGTTCATTACACCATTTAGGCCCAAGATGGTCTATGCGTTTCCTTCAGTTGCAGCAGACCACATGAAGGGATAGCATCAGGGCCATATGAATTTCTGAGGATGGCGCTTCATTCCCTGTGACTTCTCATCGATGGTTGATGATGGTTGGTCATGACTACCCGTTCATCATGCTGGTTCAAGTTATCAAGTTCGTACCAGTCAGATTCTGTTAGTGATCAACCAGCATCAAGCAAGGATGCGAAATCATGATACTGGTGGTTGAGTATCATTACTAGGCTGGTACATAAATGGTGAATAAGGACGGTTGATGATGGTTGATCATGATTGTTCAATAAGACAAGTTCAGTCATAGTGGTTTTAAACATTGATCCCCAAATATTTGGGCATGGTGGGTTGACTAACTAATCTTTTTCAGAAAGGTTGAAACCGCCAATTAGGAACGGTGACTCTAGAAATGGCTAAGACGCTGGAAACTTTTGGTCAACCATGGATGATATACTCTCTATTCGTGGTTGACAATGGTGCATGCTGGTTTACAATGGGAACTCAACGACGCAGGATCACCGTCAATTTCACTATGACCATCATCAATTCACTCAGTCATCAATGGAATCATCCATTTAACCATCACCCAACTAAACCATTAGCAAGGATCAACCACCAGTTGAGCACCAATTTCACTTAACCATCAATTTCACAATCATTCATTGTTAATCATCCATTAACTTAATCATCAACCATCGTTTAACCATCGTCTAACCTTCATTTAACCATCATATAACCATCATTCAACCATCATTTAACCATCATTTGTCATTTAACCATCATTTAACCATCATTTCGCCACCACTTTCGCGGTTCACCTGTCCCCCGGCCACGAGCTGCGCTGCGCCGGCGGCGACAAAAGGCAACCACTGAAGCGGATGCGCCTTCACGAGCCAGGTGGAGTGCGCTTCCGGGTGGCGAGGACTGGGTCGCTTGCACCTGGTGAATGATACAAAGTGGGCCCCCAACCACTGATCTCAGTTGGTTTATAACTAATCTAACTAGGGTTAACTACCAGTTATAGGGGTTATAGCTCGGACTGCGCTTCGGACCGCCATGCACGGCTGCGCAGTGCAGTAGCGGCCAGTCTCAGGTCTAAGGCACAGGCCTCGCAAGATCACAAACCCGCTTTACGGGTCGGCTTGTTGTAAAAGTCCGTACATTGGACTGAACCTGCTCCCAAAGCTGCTGCGGCATCCTTATGCGCAGTCCAGCCATCTTCAACTGTACACCAAGCTCAGGCTTGGCAATGGGCAGGGTCCTAACTGTTGCTGGAAACCTATCATGGATGTCAGATAAAGCAAACTGTATCGGTCTGAGCATCTGTGAAAATGTGGGCCTCTGGAACAATGAGTCTGGCCTCCTCATGCAATACCCTTGTGACCGGTTTCCCCCCAGCAAAAAAGGAAATTGAAATTCCCGATCAATCAAAAGGGCAAAAACTAATTCAAAATCTGTGATATCAACATGAAAGTCTCCTAATCGCTCTGCTGCACAAATCCAATGAATCACGTTCACCAGAAACTCACTTGGAACTCGTGGTTGAGGCTGCTGGCACTGTTGGATCCATGTCAATGGCAGCAGATCTTCCCATGGGATCCAAAGGTCAGGTGATTCATCATCCGAGGAGTCATTCACCTGATGCACAACTGGTGACTGGTCCATGGTCTCCTTCTGTTCAGCAACTGCGAAGTAAAACTGCCGGAGTTGCTGCAAGCGTGTCTGCCATCCAGATAAGATAGACGTCGCTTGCCGATGGAAGCGAAGGAAGTCATCTGGTCGCATTCGGTTAGTCAAACCGGCCAGGACATCAGCCTGCGCATTCCAATGAATAACCCATGCTTCGAAGTCATCCTCAGCCGCCTCTGGGTCAAGGTGTGCTGGAATCCAGCGAGCTTCAGTCCGGAGTCCTTGTCTATCACGGAGAACACTCAGCACCTGTTGCCAGAGATCCAGATTAACTGATTGACTCGGAAGGTCATCGTGCTTCATCAAGTACTCCAGCACCTCCACCGAGGATTGCGAGTCAGACCAGATGCAAATGCCCAAAGAACTGCCCGATGGCCAGCTAAGAGCAGCCAGGATGGCAGTGATCTCTGCCCGATCAATGGTTTGAGTGAGCCCCGATAGTGGAGCCGCTGCTATCACTTCCCCAGTGGTTGCATCAACAGCTCCCCATGCCGCATAGTTCAAGACATGATGGTCTCCCGAAGTGCATGACCCATCAACAAAAAGGTGATGATAACCCTGTTGAGGGGGATCAACCAAAAAGTTCAGGTCCTTGGGCAAAGCACATAGTCGACGGCGCCATTCCAGCAAGCACGGCTGACGTGGAACTAGGAGGTGGTTCAGGGTACAAAGTGGCAGCTCCAGGTTATCTCCATGCCAACCAGGAATAGCTTGTCGAAGGTGCTGAAATCGTGGGCACGTCAACCAGTGGAGTCGGTCATCTTCTTGGTTACAAACAGGACAAAATCCCAACTTCTCCGTGTCATACTTGGAATGCTCATGGTCCGATACGAAAGCACCAGAATGCAATGCAGATACCAAGTTACGGTGCAGTGGTGATAGCTGCTTAGTACCCAGCAAAGTCAGGTAGCCCTCCAGTCCTGTGAGTCCCTGCATTGATTTGTGCCTCGTCTGTGAAGCCACATACTGTAACCAAGCATCCTGCAGCAGATCATGAAGAGCTCTCTGATCAATCCATCGAAGGTTCCAAACATGCCCGTCATGGTCAGTGACATAAGGAGGGTCTAAGATGGACCAACCAATGACTGAAAGACAATGGAGCAACCTGGAAAAAGGACCAGGTATCATGTGACCATCGTAGTTCTGGAACCAAAGTTGCCACATCACTGAAAGGTCATCCGTCTTATGCAGCATACGTCTGAAGGTATCCACACAAAGCCTGAGCTGAAAGAATCCAGGGTCGGCCTGCATGTCATCTGCCAGAGATAGCCGCAATAAAGGATTCGATCCCGCCCCACTGATGTGAATCGCCTTAACCGCAGCTCGTCGAAGCTCCATCGCATAGTTGTCAGCCACAAGGCAGTTAGCGGATCCATGAAGGGCTTTGGTCCAGAAAACTTTAGGAAGAACACTGAGCTTCTGTGCTCGGGGTGCAGCGCTCTTCCGAAGTCGGTTCCACTTATCCGCCAGCAAAAGACCACGTTGTTTCAAGGTACGAGTGCGTCTGGCAAGACCATAAGTCATAGCGCCTCCCAGCTCAGATGCATCAGAGAGGCAAGGAAAACCAAGCAACTGTAGCTGAAGACGTTCATTACGACGCAATGCCCAGACATAGGTTTTGCCATCGTCAGTGCTAAGCCCAAACAATCGGCAGATGGTCTGGAGAGTAATGAACGCTTGCGTGATTCTCCAGGCTTCCCTAGCAGCAATGGTCAAATTATCTACGAAGGAAAATGCCACCACCTGAGGACTGAACATCTTCATGAAAACGTGAAAGCACCAATTGACCGTCAGCATGGCCAGGATGGAAAGGGGGCATCCTTCCGGATATCCCGAAGTCGAGGGAATCGGATTGCCAATGCACCCACGAACATCAAAGCGTCGAACCATCTGATCCAAGAACTTGTTCCAAGGATTAAGCAGTTGTTCCGGCAAACCCAGTCTCCGAGCAATCATAAAGACTTGGGGTCGACCGATGTTGTTGAAAGCTCGGCGCAAGTCTGTTGAAAGTCCAGCATAGCTCTGCTCAGTCTGCAGCATCAGGTCGATTTGGGCCTGCAACATGAGCCAGATCTCGGTGGTTTCACGTGCTGGCATGAAACCCAAGGCTTCTGGGGGCATATCCCTGGACATCTGTCTGATGTACTGCTTGGTGCGGATCCGTGCAGAACAAGGAGATAGGTCTATAGTGGCCTTCTTCATGAGGATCAGGAACCTTACTCAACCCCAAAACCAGGCCATGCACCAGTTGTTCTGGCCATGGTTGGGTGGTGGTTTCGATGGCTGTCAGCATATGTAGCAGCTCTTCTGTGTAGGCTCGAGGCATATGTTTCAAATCATCCACTGCAAAACCATCCGGTCCTCTAGCTGCGTGTTTCTTAAACTTCTTCAGAATCCTCGCCCAAGTCATCAGGTCCAAGGGTTCCCAAGAGAAATGCAGTCGAGGAAGAAAACGCTGTCCAAAAGCCACAATCCTATCCCAGTCTGAAGGGGAGGCTGCTGCCATGCTGTTCCACCTTGGTCTCCAGTGGTCCTCAAAGGCCTGGAGCACATCGGAGACTTCCGTCACAAAAATCTTCTGAACAATTTCGTCACCAGGTGTCAAAAGCTGAGGCATAGAAACTGTGCAAATGTCTCGAGCAACATGGGTGACTTGAAGAAAATGACCCTCATACAACCAGATGGAATCGAAGTTCGTCGGGATTTCCTGATCCAGTTGGACTTGTGAAGTCAAGGGGTCAACCGCCAAAACTGTATACATAACTTCTCGCCAAAGAGTACCCACACTCGGTTTGGGCTCATCACGGAGGTCCATGAACACTGCTTCCAGTGATCCCGCATACTTCATCTTCAGGCTCTGGGAACGTTCTCTGAGGTGCCAAGCCTCGAAAGCCCGGTAATGAAAAAGGAAGGCTACATGCAAATCCATGATGATCGATTCGGAAGAAGCAGATTGTGGGAGGTGAGCTGGGACACCAGGTATGGCATGCGATTGTGAACTCCACCATCGGGGGAAATCAGGCGAAAATCCCGTGGCAGTTCTGATGGCCTGCCAAAGTTGGATACGGTAGGCCTCTGCATCTGGTGATTGTTTTCCGGCATGGACTGCATGCTTCATACTCTGAAGTCTACGCAACTGTTTGAACCAGCTACGTGTAGCCTGACCTGCCATTGAGTTCAAAGGCAGCACTTCCCCTTCCCTGCTTGGTTTGCATGTGGGTGTGGCAAGATCCTGCTTCTCAGGTCGCACTCTTTGGGCCCTTCCTCGGCATCTCTTTGGGAGTCTGTGTCCGTCATGTTCATGAACATAGTTCTCCAACGAAGATTCAAAAGCATTGGCCCATTCCTGCATGAAACTTGTGGAGGTGCTAGCTTCGTTCCATGGTGTCGGGCAGGTTGGGTTCCAATCCGTGGTATTCAGGTCTTTCCAAGGTATCTTTGCCGGCCTTGGCCATCTGTCAACCGACACTTGATGCAAGGGTATGTGAAGCTGCATCATCACTGTGGAATGGTCCACGAAGTCGTCCTGGATGGTCAGTCCTCTGAGAATTTGGATGGCCTCAGGAGAAAGCCAAACTTGATCTCGTTCATTCACTCCTTTGCATGTTGGGACAGGAACATGGTCAAAGAGCCGCTGGCTGACATCCTGAAGATTCTGCCATCCATGTCTCAACCAGATCTGTTGTTGGGTCAACTGTCCAGGATTGAAGTTGAAATCCCCCATGATGATGCGAACTCCCGTCATTCCCATGACCAGCTCCACTGTGAAGGTTTCCAGCAGCTGGTCACTCAGCTTCCTGGCTTGTGGCCATGTCGGACCTTGTGCATAGCCATAGAAGGTGCCTACCGTGATAGGCAAGGTGCCAGTCCAATGCCGAGTAAGCAAGACCCGGCCCGTCTCCCAGTGTTCACCTGGCCATGGGACTTCTAACTTGGCGGTCGGCAGATCAGAGACTACCGCCACCCCAGTCCAAGAACCAGCCCATGTCGATCTTTGTCTCAACGGAGCCGGAGAGCCACCTTTAATGTGGAGCTCTCGATTCATCATTCGTCCAGTCCGACGAAGATAGTTTGCACTGGACTTGAAAGTCGTGTCCGAGAGCTGTGTCTCGGCAAGTCCCCAGATGCCAGGGCCTAAGCCCAACAAGATGTCCTCTTTCTGGCGAAGTCCACTTGGGTTACTGACACCCACAGTCAGAAGTTCCCCTGGATCAGGCCCTGGATGAAGGGCTTCACCGTATCGTATTGTACCAACCCGATGTGAACTAAGGCTCAAAGAGGAAAGGAACCAAAGGTCCTCACTGTCCTGACAGAAGACCTCATCAAGAAATGAGCATCCAACACCACCCCCCGACCCATGATCTCGGTCAGCTGTCGCTGCCGAGCTGTGGATGAAGTGCCGGGCAAAGGGGTATCGATGTTGAAATGCAAATGTCGGTGAAATGATGCTCATCAGAAGGATCATCATTCGAAAGAAACCAAAACTGAATCCAAGCTTATGACACGGCCTCCGGTTGGATTCAAGACCAGAGCCGGTGTGAGCTAGTCAGCTGGTCTTGTTCCTCTTCTCGAGCAGAGCCTCCATCCTGGACATCTGCTTCTCGAAATTGGAATTCAACTCGCTGGAAAGATCCCTCTTCACCGAAGACATGGTAGATTGAAAGTTCTGTCCCAGTGCATGAAGCTCGTGTTGATGTGTGTCCAAGGTATGCTGGACTGCCGACATAGTGTTTTCATTCTGGCTGATTCTTTCAGTTGTTTGCTTGCACCATGTGGCCAACTGACCATTCTGCTCCCGAAGTTCAGTGAGTCCCACCTCCAACGCCTGAAGTCTTTGGTCTTGGTGTCCCGCAGCATTTGCCGTGTTGGCTGCTGCAGCTTGGATAGCTTCTGTGGCCTGGTTACCCAGACGGGCAGTAACCTCCGTGGCCACTTCCGATCTGAGCTGAGCCTGGATCTCATTCAACCTGCTCTTGCCTTCCCCAGCAGCCGGTGGAGTAGTACGCACAAAGCCGGCCCATGGATCTTTGCCATCATCTTGCCACGGATCTCCAGAGGTGCTGGATGTAGGACGCACTTTTGGTGCCTGTCGAAGATGTCGCTGAGTTTTGCGCGATGCGATCAAGGTCGGCTTGGGTTCAGGTGGCTTCAACTCTTTCACCTGTGTGATGATGATGTCATTCTTGAAGCCGGTCATGACTGGGCTAGGAGGGGCAGATTGAGCTCCAACTCTCCATGACATGTGGGTAGCCGATCCGCGGCCTGGTTGCAAAGGTCGTGCAGGCCAGGACCAGTCTCGAAGGAGCTGAACGATAGCTTGTCGTTGGGTCCCGTGCGGAATGGGGAAAAGCTCATAGATTTGCTGAACTTGCAGTGCAATGAAGTCCATGCCAGGTCGGAGATGGGCCCAGGCTGCCTTTTCGTCCTCCTTTTTGACCCTCACACCATACTTGTTGCGAAGTCGAACCAAGCACATGGCCTTCTCATAGGTCTTGCATTGATGCATGGCTTCATCTGCTGAGGCACCAGGCAACCAAACCACACGATACCTGTCATCATACTCCCTGGGTTTGTCTGATCTGGGTTCAATGTAAACGCCAGTGGGTGAGTTGATGAGCAGCTTGTCGACTGCCCCAGCAGGCACCCGAACAAAGGCTGTGAAGAGAACTGCCCGGTCTCCATCTGTGCGCTTGCCTTGCTCGTCCAGGAAATTCCTTGCCCAGATTTCGAAAATCACATGATCGATGGTCTCGTCCACTGCAGGGTGGTACTTGGGGCAAGCAGCCCCACAGCTGCGACCCTTGCACAATTGAAAAGCCTCCATGCTCGATAGCAATGTGCGGATGGGTGCAGCAACAAACCGATCCCATGGGCAGGACAGCTGGTCACGGAAAACTTGGATCTTCAAAACTTGCGTGGTAATCACCTCTGGGCTGGAATTTGTACTGGCATGGGCTCTACTCACAGTGACATCTCCCAGTTGCAAGATGACTCCGTGAATCAATATATGTTCATCGGTTCCCTTGAACTTGGCAGGAATGACCAACTTCTCCAAGGATGCATTAGGAAAGAGCTCATCATCAGGTTGAGTCAGAATGAGCAAAGCTAAAGCATCCACACTGATGGAGTCAGGGGCATCCAGGAATCTCTTGGCCATGTCAGTAGTACACAGGGCCACCCCTCTGGCTTCTGCAACCACCTCGTCAAAGTGGATTTGGTTGACCGGGTCTTCATCTTCGTCCTTGAAGTGACTGGGGTTGATCTCAAATTGGTCAGGATCCAATCGGAGTGGTCTGTTCGAGAAGCCCTTGGTGGATTTCTTGGCTTTGTGGTTGTTGATCTTGGCCCCATGTTTGGTCTTGGCCCGATCCGCAATGAAAGCTTGTTGTTCATCGTGAGTCAAAAGACGAAACATAGTGCCAGGTTTGCTGGCTGCCGCCTTCAAACTATTCCAAGGGTGTTTGGATTGCATGAGTCCTTGAACCTGCTGGGTCCCCAACTTCTTGATCACCTGCTGGGCACGATTGGTAGCCTCCGCGGCTGGCACTCCTTTTTCTTGGAGAAGAGAGACCAGTTGTTGCTGCCAGTCTCCAGGGCCACCAGCTCGAATCAGAGCGTCAGTTTGTTGACGATGCAACAGCCATTCATGTACATCGTCCACCTCTGTGGCTGCGACCCAGGGCAACAGGCCAAGCACTTGAGCAAGATGCAGCAAGGCAACAGTACCGCAAGTGTTTGGTGAAAGTTGATCAATGCCCCAACCTTCCGAAAGTCCAAGGTGGTTGAGGTGTAACATGTCGGTGATCTTCTCTGTGGCCTGTTGAATCCAAGGCCGGAGACCTGTCATGCGAAGTCCATCGTAACAGGTCCAACGAAGTCCATCAAAGAGAGAAGACCAACGACCGTGAAGGTAGATCCAATGACCTTGAAGTTCACCAATGACATGGATGTCGCCTGTACTCAAACTGTATCTTCTTTGCCAATCCAGCGCAACCAGGTTCGGGATCTCTGTCTCCAAGAGCTGAGAAAGTCGAAAGGGATGCATGAGAAATGGTGCAGGTCCCACATCATCCAGGCTAGCTTGGCTCACCATCGCCCTCATGTAGTCCCAAATGATCTTGTCCCCCAGCCATAAGGTGGAATCACCAGTCCCTCCGGCAGAAAGAGAGGAGGTGGCGGGGAACGGTCTCGCCTGACATCTTTGTCGTCTGTGGATCACATAGGTCTGTCCCGCCTCAAGAAGTTCCATGCAATCCATACGGTGACCTTCATGCGAAACCATGACGTAACTTCCCCATCCTGCCATGTCCTTCTCCGCCTTGATCAGATGGGCAACTCTGGTAGGGGCGTTCAGGTGAACTTCAATGAGGTTTGGTTCATCTTCCAACGCAAGATAGATCACCCGTGGTTGATGGTGAAGTGGGGTCACCCAGTACGCATGTGCGAAGCTCTTGATCTCTGTCTGAAGGATCCCAATCGCATCTTCAGGGTCAAGGTATGTCTGCCCAAAGAAATGGCTCTGCAGACTGGCCAAGATGTGAGATTGGACCCACAGCACCTGCATAGGAGCGGCAATCTGTCCAAGCAAAGTCAAAGCAGCCCTCAGGGACATAGGGAAACGATAGCTCGGTGGGACTGTGCACACCGCCGCAGCCTCCTGTGGATGAAAGTGTCGAACTCTTCCATCTCGCGAAGATCTGAGTCCAAATCCCCGGGCACCCCCCGATCGGAGTCTGTGTGTGCTAAAGGCCAGCCTACATCCACATGGACATGGTCGAGTGACATGTCCCCACGAGTGCAAGGCTGTGGGTGCTTGATCCTGTGCTGTCAGTACTCGTTGGTCGTGTCCAAAAGCAGAGTCGAAGTAGACTGTCATTTCATCTGAGTCCCATTGGAGCTCATCCTCCTCCCAATCATCCCAAAGGGCATCCACCGGCATCACTGCAGCCAAGCATTGGTACTTGGGGTTGGGCGACCATGGCGGTATGGCAATGCAAGGTAGCTCTGAGGGAGAAATGCGACACCAGAATCGATGTCTCTTCGATGGCCATTGGTCTTTGAGGTCAAAGGTGAGGCGAGCAATGTGCTTTCCTGTCAAAGCAGCAAATCGGTCGAGACAGGCCTGAGCTTGTGGAAAGTGGATCACCTGTGCAACACACTCCAGGAGCAACTCGTCAACCTGTAGGAGCCAGGCTGCCCTGAGGAGCAAAGGCAAAGCAGAGCTACGATCATCTAGCATACCCTGCTGATCACCTTGTCGCGAGAAGCCTTGACATGGAAAGCCCCCAGTAAGTTGGAGGTACTCCGCATCCTTGAGGGCATGGATGGCCTTGATGGTCTCGATGTCTCCAATGTCACTCTGAAAGACCGGGCTGTCGAAGTTGGCCCGCAAAGCATCACAAGCCAGCTTGGAGTGGTTAACAAATGCCAAGGTTTTCATGCCCAGGATTCGTGATCCAATGGAGAATCCCCCCATCCCACTACACACATCCACTATCTTCATGTTGGAAAACTCACCTTTGGGGGCATGTGGCATGGCTACCGTCTGGTTCCCAAACATACAGTCCTGAGATACAGCATCAAGGCGCTGCAAATCATAGAAAGTGTAGAGTCCAGGCTGCAGCGAAGGCGCCCCATGCACACTGAAGAACTGCTTCGGTGAGATCCCAATGCAATGCAGCACCTCTGCTTCCATTCGTAGCACTTGCGCCACGAGCGAGAACGATTGCCCCAATGGGTGATCCATGATGGAGGAATCCATGGCTAAAATCAACGGTCTCCCAATTGTTTGCCGACTCAGCCGTACTAGGCTGGGAAGTATTGGGCCAACGGCTGTTATAGGGGTTATAACCCAACTTATAGGTGGTTGGGGGTGATACTGATGGTGATTCCTAGCTGGTTAGTGTTGAGCAACCAATAATGGCTTATTAACAAGGGGATGATGAGCAATATTAGGGATATACCAACCATAGTGGTTTTGGGATATGATGTTTTAGTCTTTTAGCTGGGTATAATAGGTTTTTTTGGGATAGTCATCTTGAGTTGGGTTCATCATGACCCAACACCTGGTGTTAATTAATGCTGGCTGGTGGTTTGAGGAACACATTTTGATTATTTTTCCCATTATTTATAAGCAACTGGTTGGTTGGCTAATATTTTTCATAGGGGGTTGAAACCACCAACCAGAATGGTTCATGACAGGGGATGACCATTAACCAGGTGTTAACCGTACCAGGTATACCGTAATCATTAATGGTATAATAAGGTGTTCATTCAAGCATGGGGGATAGTTAATGGTTCACACCTAGTTAATGGTTAATGACAGGGGATGACAACTGACAATTATAGGGGTACCAACTATATGGCGAGTTGGGTCAAGGCTTTAACCAACCAATGGTTTACCTGGCTGGTGAATGGTGAATCAAGCTGGGGATAAGCAACAATCCCAGGGAATATACCAGGTATTTATGGGTCAATATTAATCAAGAATAATAGTTGGTTAATGGTTGATGATAGGGGATGATAATTAACAATCTTAGGGGATACCAACTATATGGCCTTGGTTCGATATTCATCAACCAATTTTCTGGATAGCAACCAACAATTTCATAGTGGAAAAAGCAATGGGTTGTAATGGGGGAAGCAGGGGGACTAAGGGTGAACTGACCCACAGCCTAATGATCAAATGAGCTGGTGGATTGACTGGTGGTTTCTACTGGACATGATCAACATCAATGGTGGTAGTGATCAAACCCCGGGGACCAGTGCTAGGGGGTCCAGTCATGACCAGCACAGGCACCGGCACCACCATGGCCCCGCCATGAGCCTCCACAATCAACTGGAAGCCTTGGAGGTGGAGAGCTCCTGGCAGGGCTGGAAGCTGGTGATGAATGCCTTGATGATTTTGATGGAGAAGATGCTGCGGCTTTACACGCCGAGTTCCTGCAGGAATTCTGCGTGGTTGTCCGCAGCCACAGGGCTCGCGCCGAGCTGAAGCGTAGCTGGCATCTCTTGGTCTCTGCGGCCGACTTCTTTGGCTTTGAGACGAAGTGAATGACCAGGTTGTTGAACTGGCGGTGTCTCAGGTCATAGGGGACCCCAAAATGGGTGACTTCGAGGTACCCCTAAGTCTAATGGCTAAAAGTTAGAAATCTATCCAGCCAGTTGCTCACATGTGACCAGTGATGATTAACAACAAGTCGTAGTTGACAAGGTGTCAATAGTGATGAAATCACTAGTGTTTAACTGGGAATGCTCACTTATTCCTAATGGCTGATCGGTATCCAGGACGGTTTCTCAAGTCATTGGGGACCCTCCAGTTGTCATCCAATCTCAAGCATTTATAGTAATCACTGTAATCAGCCATCCATTCTTGGGGTTTCCAATTTTGAGAAACACCTAACCTGCAATGCTTAGTTTTCCAGATGGCTGATTGGTATCAAGGATTGCGGATGTATGACTGTATAACAAGTGCTAACAGCCACAGTTGATGTTTTCAACGACTATTGTGACTCTCTGATACGCCAGTGGAATTATTGGATTCGTTATGAAGTAAAGGATTCACAAGTGGTAGTTTGTTCCATCGTTATGCATTTTTTATCACCAATACTCCAGTATTTCAATTGTCGGGATTAACACATGTTTTCGCAGGTGTCACTGATTATGCATTTTTGATTGTATTTGATTGTGATATTCCCCATGATGGTGGTGATTTCCACTCAATACTCATTCATTACCAGCAATCATTCATCATTTAGAGCAATCAGACATAACTTCACCAATATTGGCAGTCATCATGCTACTGTCAGCACCAATTGATTACATTAGTTGTTCAGCTTCCATTGTTGGGCACTGGTTAACCATTTAATGAGAATCAAGGCTACTAGTGTGATGATTGCCACATCAATACTGATAATCATTAACCAATATGAAACATGCTTAGTTGTTGACCATAAATCATCATCGACCATCAAATGCCAACCAATAATCGTAGTTTACCATGAACAATTAGTTATCAACCACCAGTTGACATTGATTTTTTTGAAGGTTACCCACCTTCGCTAATCACGAATCATTGGTTTATTGCTTTTTCCATTGACCATCAGTAACCATTAGTTGACGATTAGTTAACGATTAGATCATGCACTCCTAGTCAACCATCTTTCACCGGTGACTGAAAGGTAGTTAAGCGCAAGTCAATAACCATCATGCTGGAACAATAATATCCATTGTCCATCATCAACCGCTAGTCAATAGCATCCATTTACCATTATCGAAACACTATATAGTCATGAATCGTGGCTATAACAATAAAATTTGACCAGAATTTAACCTCTGATGAAGCACCATCACCCAACCAACAACTAATGAACCATCAATTAAGCATCATATTGATGTCCCCAAAAGTGTTACCATCATCAATCATTAGCCATTAAATGATCAATTAAGCCAATAAACCATAGTTATTAACCACCATGAAACCATGGTTATTAACCACCATGAAACCATGGTTATTAACCACTATTAAACCATGGTTATTAACCACTATTAAACCATGGTTATCAGCCTCAATCGTTAATGAAAGATGGTTGATAACCTGTGATTTATTTCGTTTACATTGTTAATCATTCTTTGATGACTGGTCAGTAAACCAATGTTACATAATTATGTCAAGACCATGGTTCTTAAATCACCATGAATTGATCGTAAATGTAATTTGCAACCATGGTCATTAACATCCACCATGAAACACAACCATCATTAATGATGGTTATTGTTCCAGCTACCTAGTTATCATTAATGAACTACCTAGAATCATCAACAAACAACCATTTAACCATGGTTATCATTCACATCATATACAATTAATAAACCACAATTGCTATCTTCAATCTTGATAACCATGGTTCTCAACCACCATAATAAATTGATTGGTGGTTTGATTGATATTGTTTATTTCCACAGTAATTATAAACTATTGGTTTGTTGACTCATATTTTTCATACGGATTGAAACCACCAACCAGTATCAATAAACAATGGGTATAGATAATGGTTGATGTATATAACCAATAGTATGATTCAAACATTGCAGATTCTGGGTAATTCAATTATCATATTGTTGAACCCTGGTTATCAACCACCATCATAAACAATTAATGAACACCAGCCATAGTTATGAACCATGGTTCTCAAGCATATTTATCAACCATGATTATTAATCACACTAATCATTAAACCATAGTCATCAACCATTGTTATGAACCACCTCGTTTTTCTGATTCTCCCCTCTTCTCCACACCGATTCCACCGGAGCCAGGTCAGGTCCCCGTATCGCAACCCACTGAGAAGTTGAAGGATCGTCTTCTCGCTCGCGTTGGCGGCGTTGCGGAGTGTCAGTGGGTTGCGGGGTGGTTATGGTCAACGGTTGGGCAATGGTTCATCAATCGGTACTCAATGGATCATCTATGCTGAATCTATGGGAAATTGTGCTCAATAAATGGTTGGTCAATGGGTAATCTATGTAATCGTTGGTTTAATCTATGATTCATCTATTCTTAATTTGTTCAGAATCTATGATTAACCAATGGTTCGTCTATGGGTATTTGATGGCTAATCTGTGGTTGATCGATGATTAATCTATGGTTATTTATCTGTCGTTGATTCATGGTCAATAAGAGTGAATCAATCGCTGATGGTCTTGGTTAATGATCACCGCCTTGTCTAATTAATTGTGGTAAATGACCGGTTGAGGTTGATGAAGACAAACCAATGATAGTCAGCAATAAAGGGTCGGTGGTTGGTCATAGAGTCTCTAAATTACGTGGTTGGCGCTTGCTGACCGTTGTTGGCACTTGCTGAGCGACCTAAACGAAAACACACACATTTGTCATGATTGACAAGCATCCCACTATATCTGTTGCATGAGCGTTAAAGAATCAAAGAACCTATTACCACTACATGATCAGCCATGATTCTTAAACATTATAGCCTTTGAGCATGAACCAGCTCCTGCACTGTCGTCAGCCGTTGTATAACAACCGTTCCTTGTTTTAGCCATCATTTGGCCATCATGTAATCATTGTTCTTCTCTATCAGATCATCAATTTTTGATCAGTCTTCTCATAACCAAGGCCCATTCTCCATTGTTTCATTGAGTATGAGTCATCATTAGACTATTTCAACGGGAATTCCAACCATTACCCATCCTCATCTAATTCCAGCTTTGCATAGCCGTCATGACCATCATTTCGCTGTCAGATTAGCCAGTATTCCCAAAACAAACCATTTAACATTTATCATGAAGTATTAACAATCGTTAGCCATGATCAACCATCAGTAGCCATTGAACATCAACCACCATCAACAATTAGTCAGCAAGCAGTGCAGTAGTTCAATGTCATTCATCATTAATCAGTAATCACCATTGATCATTAATTAACCACGATCATTAACCACCACCACCACCTCGCAAACATTTCACCGTCATTTTACCATCATCAAACCACATTTGCCAGTCATTCACCATCATTCATTTTCATTCATTATCATTAGCCATAGCCATATTATCCATCAATTCACCATAAATTCCCCAGCCATTCACCATTTCACCACCATTTGCCCACCATGAAACCACCGCAACCCCCACCATCCGTTGCCCGTCGCTGCGTCACCACCCACGCTGCCGCTCAAAGAGGAGCTGAAGGACATCCACGAACAGCTCCGTTGCTTGACACAGCACGTTGCGGTAGCGTGGAAGATGCGCAGATGTGAAGGTGGTGTGGTTGATGGCCATTTTTTGCTATTTTTTATCATCACAGCACCGGGACAATCATGTCGCAGCTGCAAAGCATGGTAAAATTATCTAATTGCATGCGTAGTCCGGTCCGTAGCTCTCCATTTTTTGCTAACGGTTAATGATGTGGTTGGTTAGGTTCAGCATTCGGGAAGTTGGTGGTGAGGCACTTCGATTGGTTGCAATTCACTCAATTAAGAAGATAGTTTCTCAAAATAGTGAACCTCCCAAATCATCCTTTACAAACCATTTACAGTAATAAACCAACCGTAACTCTTGAGGTTCCCAAAATAAGAATGCTTAAGAATGGTTATATGGATAAGAATTGGTTAATTATTCAATGATGCTTAATATGGCTAATGGATCATGATACATTGTTTATTGTGCTTCATGGTTCATAATTGATTGATGATTATGCTTAAGAATGATTAATAACGTGTTTTTTGAAACGCGCACCCCAAGTTACGTTTGGTTCCTAAGCGATGGTTCACGACGCTGAACGATGAGGTTACTTTTCTGGTAAGAAAAAGCTTTGGTTGAAATCGTGGTATCAGTAATGGTTGATAGCTGGTGTGGTTCAGAGTGTTACGCGTGATGATTAGCTGGAATTGATGATTAGTATTTCAAAGCTATTGATAGGCTATCAACTATCATCAAATACCTTTACCAATCGTCAATCACGACCCTTGCCAACCTTTAATCACTTCCCTTTAAAGTGTTTCCAAAGGACTAGAAAGGATAGTTACCCTCTGGTGAACTAACATGGCAATGGAAAATCTACAATTGTGTTAGGAAAACCCGCTTGGAAATCATCCATTGAACTGGTGGATTTTCCAGCCAGCCATGTTAGTTCACCAGAGGGTATTGATGGTGCTAAAAAAGGCTTTAGCTGTGGGTAAGTCCATGGCGCCATAGGAGCCGTTGCGTGTAACAGCGTTGCTGTTGCGGTGGTTCTGCCGAAGCATGGGCAGATCAATAGCAATACACGGTCAATCGTCATCTGGTTGGTTGTTTGATTGACATTTGTTATTTTCCCTGGTAATTATTAACAAATGGTTGGTTGACAAGCATATTTTTCATAGGGGTGGTTCAACCACCAACCAGTCATTCTCAGCCAGTCTCAACCAAAATGAAATACTATTTCCATCATCATCAACGGCTAACCGCCATTATGAACTGCCATTAATCAAGCTTGGCTATAATGAACTATTGTTAAACCAGGATTCACTATCCATATCAACTGTTTTGAAGTGAAACTGCCATACTATCAACCATTGATCGACCGCTATTTATCCATCACTATCATCATTCATAAATCATGCACCACCATCATTCGAAAACCCCTTCAACTTTTCTAAACCGCCATCACGTTGACCATAACCACTATGAATCATAATGAGTCATTCACCACCCTCCTTAACCATCAACCACTGAACCAACGCACTTTACCAACGCACTTAACCAAGAAGTACATCTAGTTGGTGGTGTCAAACTTTTTTGTTTTCCCTAGTATTACCAAATGGTTGCTTGATATGCCTTGTGTTAATCATGACGTGGTGGTTCAACCACCAGCCGGTATACATAAAGAGTTATCAACAATTGAAACCCTGTTTTTAGACATTACTATCCACTCATTCATGATGGTAATGGTGGTTCAACCAACCATCCATCTACCCTTCATCTATGATCAATCAACCAGCCGTTAGAAACCACTACTGATTCTTTACTACCATTGTGATAGGGTAGTTCAACCACCCACCAGCCAAAAATATGGTCAGCTATTGATAGATTCACCAACCACTATGTCTTGTTGGTGGTTTCAACCAATTTCCACCACTGTTTCAACCAGTGACTGGTTTCATTGGGGTAGTTCAACCACCAAAAAATCATCAAGTCACTTAGTGGTGGTGGTGGAACCACTGGTTTCAAAGGGGTTGAAACCACTTCACCAACATTGTTGATTTTCCCAATTGTATCAAGGGCTGGTTCAAGGGAAACCAGTGGTTTCGATTCTTAGTTTGGTGAAAATCAGTTCAAAGGGTTGATTAATGGTTGGTTGTATTACCAAATGATTCAAGGGCTGGTTCAATCAGTCATGATAGCTATTCACCTTTATAACTTCATTATTAGCCATGCCATTCTTCACCATTATGAACTACAACCAGCTGTCATGACGGGGACCACCAACCACGCATTCCTCAAGGCACTTCCACCATTAGCCATGCTTCACCAGTAATGATAGCTCTCAACCATAGCCACTATGATGGTTGAAGCATTATGCATCAACCATTATCAACCATTATAAATCAACCATTATAAATCAACCATTATAAGTCAACCAATATAAATCAACCATTGTGAATCAACCATTGTAAATCAACCATCATAAATCAACCATTATTAACCATGATAACTCCTACTGTCATGGCTTCACCAACCAGACCTTCATCCAGTCCCTTCACCAATCTCAACCGCCACCATAGTTGGTATATAGGTTCGTTAAAGCCTTGACCCACAGCCATATAGTTGGTATATATCCCCTATCAACCATCAAAAAAACATTGCAACAATTATGAATTATAATGACTAATTATTCGTAAACCATTGGGTGATTATGATTGTAATAATTAGTTTTAATGATTTTAATTGTTCTAATATAAATGGTTAATACAATTATCACACTATAATTAATTCATCTATAATTATAATAATTACCATGATTACAATTCCAGTGGAATGATTAATTATTGTAATAATAGATGGTTAATACAATTATCACTATGTATGATTATGATAATTAATTCCACTTTAATGATTACACCCGTGGATCTCGGCCCAGGGGACGCCTTTCGCTTCCTTCGCTCCTACACCTTCGAGCGCGTCGACGAGTTGCCCAGCGCTGGGCCCTTGCAGTCCCTCGGCGCGAACCGCCGCCGCCGTGGTTCCACGGATGGAGCGGGCGCCACATCGTTAACGGTGCTTAAGGGTGGTGAAAGATGGGTCAAATGTGGCTAGAAATGGTGAAAAAATGGTGAAATAGTGGTAAACTAAAGGTCAATAGTGGTTAATAAGCCAAACAGTGGTTGATAAGAATGGTTGATGATGGTTAATAATACAAATAGTGGTTGATAAGAATGGTTGATGATGGTTAATAATACAAATAGTGGTTGATAAGAATGGTTGATGATGGTTAATAATACAAATAGTGGTTGATAAGAATGGTTGATGATGGTTAGTGATGGTGAAATGATCGAACTGGTTAATATGATAGTCAATGGTTGAAATGATTGATAGTCAAGTATGGTTCAGCATGGTTAATGGTGGCTATGTTGGAATGGCTAATGGTAATAATGGTTGATATTCAATAGTAACGGTTTATAATGGTTGAACAATTGATGGTTAAATGATGATTACATGATGGTCAAATGATGGTTAAATGATGATCGCTCAATTATGTTTGAATCAAAAGACACTGGCTAAATTGGGGTTCCATTTGACGGTGAACTTACGGGATTAAATGAGGGTTACTTCTAGCGATTGCTGGTGAAATGATGGTTAGATGATAATAGCTATGGTTCACGGTCGTCAAATATGGCTATGGTTGATACTAGGGGAAACCAGCTTCATGATACACAAAAAGGTGGTGGGAGTAGCGCTTTTTGTTTGTAACATGAAGAATTGATGGATCAATAGTGGTGAATTGATGGTTAAATGATGGTGATAGCTCTTTCTGTTGATAAATGGTGGTTTCTCAAGCAATAGGGAGCCTAAAAATGACTGGTTGATTATACTACAAATGGTTAGAGGAGAATGATAGCTGGGGGTACCCCAATTTTGAGAAACCAGTGGAACAACATGGCTGATACTGATGGGTTGATCAAGAATAGTGACAGATATAAGCATGCGGGTTGACAACTGGATGATATCAATATGTAATTGGTTTCCGCACAAGACAATCAAGAATAACCCTGCTTTTATCAGTGTCTACTTGGAGTTTCGGGTAGTCAACCGTAGAATTAGAATCAATCCAAGTGAGGCATGCATGTGTTATGGTTATCAGCCAGAACAATGATGTTTCTACAAATAGAGTGAGGCTGAAACCACCCGTTGTTGGGGGACCACCCCACATTTATGGGGTCAATCTTTAGGATCATGTTTTTGATCTTTAAAAATTCAAGCATCTTCGTTGGGAAATGAAATCGTTCTGGCAAACAAGACTGAACAAATATGCTTGAAACCTAACTAATCATTTGCTGGATACATATATACTCCATTGTCCATTGTCCAAGATTTGGAAACAACTGCAAACGTGATTTCGGGGCACACCATATTGAGACAAAACGGGAACTGTTCCACCACTGACAACGAACATGTATAGGCGGTGATGCATACGTCCAGATCCTTTTGTATGCCGAATGATGATATCTCAGATCTCTGTGATATTAGCCCTCATTTCGGAAAACTCCACATCCTGACGGATTTGGAATCTAACTAGCTCGCTGAAGAAAATGGAACTAGGGATACCCTGACCTTCGCTGTTGGAAGGATGGTGGATCTGGGGGTACCCGAACCATCTATCATGCTTCAATTTAGGACAATTCAGGGGTCTATGACGTCGAAATCCCCCAAACTGATGTCAATCTCAGCTTGGCTACATCCAAGTCTGGATGGACAAGCTAGTCGTGAAGAGTGGCAAACAACCATCGTGTTGGTGGACCAGCCAGCCACTAGGATGATGGAAAAAAACAAAGACTCCATGGTTTATCCAGCATTCTGAGATTCTGTAGCCCATGGTCTAGATTAGTCCACTGAATCATGTATTGATTGATATGATCTACCCATGCTAGTTGTCAGAAAAAAATCAAGATTAACAGCCTATGGTTGTTTAGCCTTTGAACCTGGAAGCTAAGAATCAGCAGTTTTCACAGGTAAACTATAAATGGTGTTCTTGTCCACTGCTACTAGTAGGGCGATTTGCCAAGGGCTACTAAGTTTTCCTGGTTTAGAAAAAAACATGATTTTTAGCTTCACCTATAGAAAAACTAGAATTTTAGCCCCACCTGTTTTCCCTTAACAAAGAACATATGTTTTCTTGTTGCTGCCCCCCATAAGTTCCCTTTTGCGACAGACACCATGCCAAACATCGCTGCTGGTGGCTGCTGGCAACGCTGGTCCAGGTCCATGCAGCTGTGGTGCAACGACCGTGGCGAAGAAAGCCAAGGCACAGGAAGCGGCGGTTGGATGATCGGAAGGCCAGATCAAGTCTAGTTGATAAGTTACCCTGTGGTAAAGTAACATGGCCATAGAAAATCCACCATTTTTTAAGGAAACCCTGGGAAATCATCCATTTATGGTGGATTTTCCATTGCCATGTTAGTTTACCAGAGGGTAATTGATCCGTTGATCATCATTGGTTAACTGATCATCTAGTAATCTGGTTAACAAATCCAACCAAATATTGATTGTATGAAATGATCTGAATTACTAGTAGGATCTTTGGATGATATATTTTGTATTTAATATCTATTGGATTCTACCAGTAATTCAGTCTAGACTTAATATCAATTACTAGTAGAATCCAATAGGTATTAGTCTAGATATTGACACTAGTGACATTAATTATTACTAATAGTTAATATGATACTAATGGCTTACTGATTAAACTAGTCAATATAAATCACATCAATATCACATTTAACTAGTGAAATTCAAAGATAACGTAAGTAGTTATAATTGATATTTACTTTCTAGTTGCTTACTGATAGTAACAAATTCATTTATATTTATAGTAGTAGGGATTAATTGATTGATACAGGGATCCATTTTGACTACCTAGTGGATGTTTACATTAACTACTGGATACGAATACATGAATATCTACTAGTTACAATTAGGTGATAATTTAGCCTAGTTACCATTGATATCCATCAATCAATGTTCTGTAAGCCATGATCATTTTCTAGTTAGGCCTATTGAAGACTAGTAAGCCTAGTCAATACTTAACATAACTCTCATGATGATTGGTCATGATTCGAATACCGGTTCCTGGCAATCCTGTCGATATCATGCAACCAAGAATTGCGAGAGTGGAACACGGGTGAAAGTCTTTATGTATTCGTGTATTTATGTATAACAATCCTAGACCAGATGCCTTCCTATCAGTGACCACTTTTTTCAGGGCTGGTTTCTGTGTTTTTGAAGAATTTGAGCATGGGATAGCATCTACCTCCAGGATTGAGCTAGTGGTTTCTTAAAATGGGGAACCCCAAAAAATCGTTGGTTTAATACCAATATTGCTCAAAAACCTGGATGATCACTGGGGGTCCCCAGCTTAACTTGAGAATCACCCATTAAGCTAGTATTTGAAATACACCAGAGTAGGCATACATAAGCTTAATATACACTGAATATGTTCAGCTAGTATTCAAGATTTACTATCATAAGCTTAACGCACACTGAAATACCCAACTTATTCATATCAGCTGAATCTCATTGGTATATCCCCAAAAATGTTGTTGCTTCTTGTGACTTAGTATCAACCAACTTTATTAGATGCTACTCATAATTTATGTACATCAGCCATCGATTCCATCAGCCAAGTTACCAACCCTGTTTTAGATTAGTTAAAAACCAACTCACCGAAGTGGTTGGGGGCCCACTTTGTAGATGTTACACATAGTTCATGTACATCTAATCATCCTCAACCAACTTAGTATCAACCAACTTCATGGTTCATGTACAGCTGGTTGCTTATCAGCCATCGATTTCTCAGCTGATCACCCATCTGCGGGGGTCGTGACCCGCGATCGGCGCCCAGGTTCTGGACTGGGCACCCAGCGCTTTATCGCGTGTGGTGGTACCTCGGCTGCTGGAGCAACACCCCGTGGGATGGGATCAGTCACCGAGGGGTGACTCACGTGACGAAAATCGACTGACTCGAAAATCGTTGGAGATCATGTCGTAGATCACTGATCCACTATTTTTAGTTATTATTAACCATTAACCAGCTAGTTAGATCATGGGTTGGTTAGTTGATCATTGTAGATCATTTGTGTTTGCCAATTGTGTTTCTTTTTTTTTATGTCATTGATTGATTTTTTTCGGAGACTGGTCCGTCCCATCTCGTCCTGTTGACCCTCAGATTTCCAGAGAGGAATGCCGGTACTTCAGTTTGGGAGCTCACCACATGGCATGACTAATTCGGTTTGAGGAAAAGACGATGAAAGGAGCAACGTTTATATATAATTAGCTGGTATATCCCCTATAGTTGCTTGTTATTTTCCACTATTTTTAGTTATTATTAACCATTAACCAGCTAGTTAAATCATGGGTTGGTTGGTTCATATTGACTCATAGCCATTTGCTGTTTGTTCCCTCATCATTCTGGATGTTTCGCTCGTCATCTACCACTTCATTGGCCAATGCCTTGGAAATGAACAACCAACCAACCACCAGCAACCTTCCCCGCACATCATCACGCCATGGTGGACGTTTGTGGCCTGAAAGCATGGCTGTGCTTATGAAGTCACAACCTAAAACCTTGGCCATGATATTGTTTTGAACATACGTAGGATATGGTTGGTGATTAGGGTTTGTGTCTGACAATGGCCATGAAATAGTAGCTTATTGCACTATATTTGATTTAGTTATTGAAGATGATAGTTATGACTAATTGCCTTCACAACCACTTTTATACATAAACACTTCTTCAACCATTGATACGACCGCCTGAAGGAACAATGATGTATTCTGAACACTTCCAGAACCATTCATTCAACCACCTATTGAACCATTTGCCCAAATCATTCACTACATTCCAAGTAACCACTTTTAGAACCAATAACCTTATTAGTTATGGTAATTTTCCATCTATCATTAGTATTGCTATTTAAAAAACCACCTCGTATCATCATGGCACTGTTAACCATAATTTTCACTCTTAACCAAGATGAATGGCAACTATAATTTTATCAACCATGGTTGAAATTAAGATTTACCACAACTCTTTGGCCCAGCTGAGCTGAACCGCTGCTCTTACAAGTATGATTTGGACCATGGTTTATTTCTCATGACAATTATTTGAATTTACCGCCTGAACCATTATCCATGATTATCCATAATTGTTTCATCATTTCATGAATTATACAATTCTTATCCATGGTGAATATGTTTCCTTAACCATGGTTATATGCGTTTTCATATCATTTCACCATTAAATCCATCATTTGGTAACAAATTATGACTAATTGTATAACAACTTAGATATATTTGAATATATTTAACAAATATAGTTTACACATTTAAGTTATACAAATTTGGTTAGATATATTGACCATATATTTAACAAATTATTTAATCAATTCAAATTTTAACAAACTAGATATATTCTAAGTTAATGTACAACTAGTTATTCATCAAATTAGAATTCGAATAGTAACAAACTAATTTACTAATCTAAATATTTATCATTAATGACAACTCTATTACATTAGATCTTGTATCAATATCATTATTGTTATCAATATCATTCTAACGTGTTAGTATTGTTCCATGGTTGACATTGATATATTCTAACTCACCATATATCATTTCAACCATTGATCAATACCATCATTGTTACCATGTTAATGACAACTCATTCAGTAACAAATAAGAATAGTTTAAAACATATTGATATAATTATTGATATTTAGTAACAAATTGTTTGAATTGTACGTGACACACCTCTTGGCGCTCCGTTAGGCACCGAGTCCCGGGGCTCTTTGCAGATCATGCAACGTGCCGTGCCCCTGGAGGTGAGTGGTCGCGCCCGGCGAGCCGCTCCGGTGGGGGCTTGGAACGGTGGACGACTAGGAGATATAGAGGCGGCTATAGGGGTTGTACCATCTATGGTTGATATGGCTATGGGTCAATATCAACCAGCAAGAATGGGAGATAATCACCAACAAACTGTAGGGAAAACAATGGTTAATGATAGGGGAACCAGGGGTACAGGGCTTTGACCCACAGCCATATAAGATGGTTGGTAATTTGTATCAAAATTGTAAATGATTTTGGTTTAAGATACTTATTTTTTACGGGTTATACCGTCTATAAATGATTTTCATAGGGGATTTTATGGTTGATATAAGAAGCGATATACAGGTTTTTACATGTTTTTACATGATTTTTTTACATGATATTTTTAAGGGCTTTCTCAGGGATGATAATGCTTAAGAATAGGAACTACTAGGGGATATTCACAAACAAGAATGGTTAAGTAAGATATATATGGGTTTTATAGGAGATATACCAACTACACATGATCAATGATTGATGTATTGGGGATATACGGGTTTTATGAGGGATGATACAGGATCAGTAGGGCATAGTATCCAACAATTCTAGGCGATTGTCTGTGATCAATAGGGCATATTAACCAATTATGGCTTTCATAATGGGATTAGACATGAATAATTTTTAGGGCAGAGCCAAAAGTTTCGGGGGATATACCAACTGTATATGGCGGATAAGGATAGTCATCAACCACATAAGGGATTCACAACAACAATGGTTGAACAACATATAGTGGTTGGTGGTCGAAATTCTAGACTAGGGATTGAAATGATTAATAATAGGGAATAATGCTGGATAATCACCAACGACAATGGTTAAACAACTTTTATTTGGTGTTCTCAACATGGGGGTCTCTCAAAATCGGTTGTTTATTAATGTTGATTAATGGTAAATGACTTGGATGATTGGGGGTACCCCTATTTTAAGAAACCGTCACAAAGTAGTTGGCTGTTAAGCCAAGCACTAAGAATCATCCAGGGCAATTCCTAATTGGTTGAACAACTGTTGGACAACAAGTATTGGTCACCACTATTCGGTCAATAACCAATTACTTGTCTCTACTTGGCTTGTAACCAATTAACACAAACTATACTTGGTAATCCCCAACGAACTTGTCTAACAAAGCAACGAATTGGTGGTTAAGAAGTTATTTGTTAACCAACGAATTGGCATAGCCAATAGTGGTGAACAGCGGTCGGCAACAAAAGTGGTGGTTGACGAGCAGCAAAGTTCCACAATGGTAGTGCACTAGTGAAAGGGGGGACCAAAAGTTCACAACAAGAATTTGCTTCATATTTACGGTTGGCGGTATTAAACAGGTCTCATAGGGGATATGAGCGGATAAACTTGTGTTAGATAGGGAATAGTTGCCAGCAATGATGGTGAAAAATACTAGTAGATGACGGTGGTTGAGAAACAATCACGGCATTCTATCAACAACATTGTTCGTTTCATAGCAACCAACAATTATCAACAACTAGTAGTACTATCAAACATGATCATGTAATATCAGTAACAATATTGTCAGAGATGTTCGTACCCATCAATGAATGATGCTAGCCAAGTCATGATACAATCGTTCTTAATTAATGCTGGTCAGTCGAAGTGGCAATCATCTCTTTCTGGAAAAACAACCCTACCGACCAGGGGTGTGGGCCGGGTTGGGTCATCTATGGCAGTCTTAGCTGGGCAGACAGGGACAAAGTATCTCAGCCGTGTTTATCCGACTTGGGATGGACTGATGGAGCGGCCGTACAAGGAATCGGCTAGGCCAGGTGACCGCATCCATTCTTTGGTTTGTTTGTCTGTGGAGGTGCAGTGGGTCAATGAAGCGAGCGGTGGGGTTATTTCTCGAGCTGGTCTCGATTCCTTCCGGGCTACCACTGTGCACGTTCACAACGACGAGAAGCGCTCCCCCGAGTCGTGCAAGCTTGCGTTGAAGACCTTGTTCTGGCTGGCGCTCGGAGATAAGCATCGTGTCGTTGCTGGTGATTTTAACTTAGAACCTCAGGCAATTCGTGATGCGTTGGACTCAATCATTACAGAGTTCGAGGGGGCAAGCTACGAACTTCTTCACGGTCGCAGTACCGAGATCATTGCTGTGATTCTAAATTTTAATCATTTGCCTGCACTTCGTGGGCGTGCGAAAAGAGCGGTGGAGGAGCACTGGACCTCCGAGGAGTTACGGATTGGAGAGAAGGACACTGATTCTCATTATCCCCTCATCTTGGAGCTATCACCTTTGGAACTGCAACCTAATACCTTACGTAAAAGATCTGCTGCAGCGGAGGCAAAGCGATCTCAGAAGAAGGCGAAGCGTTCTTGGACAGAAAAAGAGGCTTACACTGATGTTAATATGGCAAATAAAATATGTACCCATATGTCGTCTCAAACAGAAATTGATCCTTTGGGACCCAAAGGCAACCATTGCTGTGATGGTTCAATCGTACAAGAGATGACGGTTGTGCTCGGAGGTTGGATGAGGAGGTATTGTTTGTTTCCCCTGTGGCCCCCGGAATGGAAAGGCCTTCTACTTGATTATGTTCGGAACCTAGCTATGTTGCACCTCCCGTGCTTATCCAACGACCATATATTCCAACATATCAATAAATATGTATCCACCATGTATTGTCATGATGTCATAATGAATCAGCCAACCAGTACATCATTCAACATATACCAGGCTATTGATGTGTTCCATGTCTATTTATCATCCAATGCTTCGCCCTCACCGCGGTTTACCATCATCACCAGCCCTACCAAACGATGCTCCACCAGGGATGGGTCACCAACCATCCAAGTTTGCCATCGCGACAGTCCTGGGGAGGTGAAGAGTCGGGGGTATAGGCCAATAGACCTGCAGAGACTGTACGGATTTGTTTGTTATATGTGGTTATTGTGGTTATACTATCTCTATTCTTTGTTTGTTTGTTCATTCATTTATTTATTTATTTATTTATTTATTTATTTATTGATTTATTTATTTATTTGTTGATTTATTTATTTATTTTTATTTCAATGTATATATGTATATATGTTTGTTTATATAGATATATATATATATATATATTCATGTTTGTCTACGTTCCTGTTATCTTTCTAGGTCCATATTGCACCTATTTGTGTGTTTCTTATATACTCCCTCCTCTTGATTTTTCTTGCCGGGTACGAACCATGGTCAAGCATTATTAACTTTTGTGATTCATGTTGATGAGACCGCACAGTTCACGATGATCCACCAGCATCAGAAACCAGCAACATGGATGGTTTATGACTAAAAATGATTCTATGATATTGGATGATTTGGTGAACAGCCATGTGATGAACCAGACATTTGATGAACAAATTGTGGTTGGTGGTTAGTGGCCAACAAGCCACTGATCTGGTTGGCGGCCTTCATTTGATGAATCAATTACTGGCTAATGATTAGTCACAACAAAGTAATGATCGGCCGCGAACAATTGTTCATCAAATACCAGTAACAACTAATTTGGGGTTTGATCAACCACTAACCACAATGATCAGTAGCCACCACTAACAAGGATGGCTCAACCATTTGACGGGGCCAGGAGCAAGTGGAATTTGACCTCCCCAAAGGCTCCATTTTCTCGGCAGCGCCTTGGTACCAAACCTTGGGGCTATAACGAATGGTGGCCATAGTTGCTACTACCCTCAGACCTGAAAGACTCAGTATGGGCAAGGACGTTGTAATGAGTTGTACCTATGAACACAAGGATGGTGTGTAGTTTCTAGGTGAGTTTATAGGTAAAGTCATTGTGCATGTTCGTAGATGGTGTATAATAGTAAAGTTGTGTATGGCGGTGTTTAGTTTCCAGGTTAGTATGTTTGCATAGAACTATTATGGATAAAGGAGTGTAACCAGCATTTTTCATCACCAGGATACCCTTTTGTTTAGATAAAGGAGTGTAACCAGCAGAAATGGAAATAGCAAGTTCTAGCTGCATCGCACATTTGTTTGGTTGGTGTTTTTTAGACATGTTTTGTTTCCCCTGAAATTTGGGATCGTTGGTTGGTGGATTGACAAATATTTTCAGGTGTGTTGACACTAGCAACCAGATAACAAATGATAAAGACAGACTTAGACGTCAATACATGTTCATTTATCTATATATATATATATGTATCTACAGTATCTTTCAATTTACCCATATGTGTAGATAGCAGATGGTGACAAACTATGCTTCTGCGATGTTCATGATCTAAAATTGAAAGTCTGACAAAGTGCTGTTTGTGATAGCTGATCTATATCTAACCATTTATCTTGCAATAAAAAATACATATGAAACGATATGGTGTTCATCATCAATATGCCAGCTATTCGAACTGGATTGGCAGTGTACACATATTGAAACTCATACTTATCATTTATTATTTCGTTTTTTGCATTTTTGATGAGCAATTGAGGGCCAAGGTATATTCAAACAGACACATATTACACAATTACCCGTGTATGTTCAGACATGTAAACTTGCCATAGCTCCAGGGTGTCACCACTGTGTCCAAGCACTGTACATGGCATCTCCTTTGGGATCGTGGTGATTTTGACTGGCAGGTGGTTTTCCATGTCAAGATGACAATGATTGGTGAACCCTGATTCATCGATGATCATTGGTTTTCTGACAATATTATTGAGATAGTGGTTTTCTGTCAATAATGGTGGTGATTGTGACAATATTATTGGGATAGTGGTGAATCTCATGGAACCCTGATTCATCGATGATCAGCAATCTAGTGACCTCATCAAGTGCCAATGTATGTGTCTATATTTTTTTTGAATATCGATATTTACTTGTAGGGTATACGCATGTATGTGCACAAGTATATTACACCTCAAAAGTTGTGCTTTATGGCACATATTATATTTAGATGACTTTACATGCAAACATAGATTCATTAATGATAACTGTTTGTAAATATCATGTACACGTTAAAACGGCACCCTCTGAAGTATCAGGAAAAGAATGGTTCAGAGTTTAGATAATATCCAAGTTTCCAACAAAAATGACCCGGCTGCATTTGGCCAAAATATGATTCTTGGTTTATACAACAAGCAATGGCTTGTTGATACTCCAAAGGTAGTTGTCCCTTTTGCAGCAATTTTTCAGGTGAAAGCAGCTGGTGATAAATGGGTGTTTCTCAAAATAGGGAACCCCCAAAAATGATGGTTTACTACGGCATGGGGTTCGCTTGTGCACCCGCGGATTGGCTCGCTTGTGCACCCGCGCATTGGCTCGCTTGTGCACCCGCCGTGTGGCTCGATTGTGCGCCCGCAGGGGTCAGCAGGGTCCCGGGGGTCGCGCCGGGGTGAGCAGGGGTTC
>VSDK01009674.1:127949-165091 GCA_009767595.1 Symbiodinium kawagutii
GGAGATTTGATATGTTCAGTCGTGTTTGTAGAGGCTAGAGGGGGTGGGAGATTTGATATGTTCAGTCATGCATGCAAAAGCCAGAGGGGGTGGGTGATTTGATATGTTCAGTAGTGCATGCAGAGGCCAGAGGGGGTGGGAGATTTGATATGTTCAGTAATGCATGCAGAGGCCATTTCCCCATGTCCCCATGTCCCCCCCTAAGCCAAGACCCTAAAGGGTGAAGGAGGTTGCCATGTCCCCAAGTGCACGGCATGTCCCCATGTCCCCATGCCCCCCTAAACCCAGACCCTAAAAGGTGAAGGAGAGGTCCCAATGGTCTGGGTGCGCGAGTGAGCCCATCTGTTTTTGTGTGTGTTATGGTTAGCCTCTGTGATGGGCTGAGTCTGGGTGCGCGAGTGAGTCCATTTAGGTCTGTTTTAGTGAAAGGTCGTTCATTTCCTGTGTGGAAGATGCCTGGGTGCGCAAGTGAGCCCATGTTCGGGTGCGCAAGTGAGCCCAGACCCGTTTACTACTATCAATGGTCTATATTGGATGATTCGGGGGCACCCCTATTTTAAGAACCTACCAAATGAAGAGGAGTAGACTTGTTTGTGGAGCTGCTAAAGTTGTAAATCCCAATGCTTTCAGTATTGATAGCCCTAGCGGAGGTGCCGGTGTAACAGTTGCTTTACATTGCTCATCATACATGAGTAGCGATTATAACCGGGACACAGCCATGGTAAAGACCCCCTCTCCAAGGTGGATGACCCCGGAACTGACCATGGTGGTATAAGCTTCATCCAGAATTCCAGGCATAGCTTTACAACGGTAGTTGTTCTATGTTGGAGAGCCGGTGCTCTTGGCGAGCCCTCGCAGTTCCTGAGAACAAAATCGCAATATCGAACGAGGTTTTGAGCGCCACTAACCATCAACGATTTGGTGGTGGTTCTATACATTCTTTGTTTTCCGTAGTAGTAACAAATGTTTGCTTGGTTGTGATAACCATAAGTGTCTCAGCACAACCATATCAATCATATCATCAAACACTGATGATTATAAGACCCTATCCTTCCAGTTACCTCGAAATCGTAGGTAACCAGCTGGTTTCTACCATAACTTTTTAGGCTTGGTTACCTACTATAGCTCGGTAACTGGTTGCGGGTAGGGAGAGTCAACCACAAGCCGTTGAAAAATCATCGAAACGACCAGTTGGATGCATCGGCCGAAAAAACAACTCCCGGTACGAACAGCGTACCGAGGTTTGGACCTTGCGGCAAACTGAAGATACGGTGATCCAGGCAGTGACGGCAGTATCTCTGGGGCCGCCGGTTTCGTGCGGTTTCAGGAGGCTGCCTAAGGGGGAGCCAGTTGGAGCGGCCCCGAGGAGTGCCGGTTCACCAAATGCTAGGCAAACAGATACACATAGTGGCTAGTAAGGAATGATGAGCATGATGGTTTGTAATGATGTAAACCGCTTTGAGTGGTTTGTGATGGTTTTTGCTGATGAATTGAACGACAATCATCAATGCTCACAATCTTTCGTTCTTGGTTGAATCCGCATCACGAGTATTGCCATGCGAGGGAACCCTTCATGGTTCCTTCTATGATCTTTTTTCCTTGATGATCAGCCAGGATATGACGATTTTGTTGGTATAGATCGGTGGTGATGAACTTCAGAGCTTTTCAACTTTGGTGCACCCCTGGTTGTAGCTACCAAAAAAAATACCCTGTGAACAGTGAGCATCCCAAGTGATCCCAAAAAGTTCGGTGAGCTAACCCCAAACGAAGCATGTTTACCAGCCACGATCCTGGAAGATGGACATCCAAGTAGGACTTCCTGGTCAGCCACTACTACAAGGTGGGCCCCCAACCATTTGTAACTTGGGTTACAACCCTTATAACTGGTAGAAATCACCCTAGTTAGATTAGTTATAAACCAACTTCTAGTAGTTAAGCCTTATAACCCTGGTAGAAACCATCCTAGTTAACCCTGGTGGTTGGGGGCCCACTTTGTATGTTGAGGGTAGCTTGCTTGGACCACGCTTTTCCAGGAGCAAGCACGACCGAAGGCTGTGGAGGCATGGCCGAATGCCGAAGGCTTCAGCTTTGGTAAAGCAGTGGTGATCACCAGCTGGTTGGGGTTACAACCACTACTGGTTTCTCAATGGTTTTATAAGGGATTACAATGGTTGATAATAGGGACTAAAGGAGAATTGGTTGATATATGGTGGTTTAATGGGGTTACAACCACTAATGTTGTCTGGCAAACTAACCTGGAAGCTGAAAATCACTAGTTTTATAGGTAAACCCATTGTCAATAGCTGATTTTCCACTTCTAGGTTAGTTTGCCGGAGTGTAATGCACTCCGGTGATCTAACAGTTCGCTGGCTGGAAAATCACTACATTTTTCTAGGGAAACCTTGGGAAATCAGTGATTTCACTGGTGGATTGTCCATTACTATGTTGGATCACCAGAGGGTAATGATGGTTAATAATAGGGGATACTATGCAACAATAATGGTAAAAGCACAACTACTGGTTGGTGGTTTGATTGGCATGTTTTATTTTCCCTACTGATCATTAACAAATGGTTGGTTGACTTGCGCATATTTTTCATGACCGGGTGGTTCAACCACCAACCAGATCTGCTTGACTCCGCTTAGCTTGTTTTTTTCTGAATTCAAGTGTGCAACACATAGAGTTATCTTAAGATGAAACATCTATGTTTGGCTATTTGAGCACTGAAGGGTGATCAAGTACCCCCATTTTGAGTGAACCCGCGGGATCGAAACTTTGCCTGTGGGGTGACTGGGTCAGTTGGTGTTGCCAGTGTTTTTCAGTGAACTATCCGCACTTGCCATGTTTTTTTCCGTGTATACGCATATCATCCATTACATAATTGCGCATTTCAAATCCTGATTGTCTTCAACCATGATGCCATTGCTGTTCTTGTGACATTGTCAGCATCCGTGCTTGTTAATGGTATGAATACATCCATCCGTGCATACTATTGTGCACACAGATATAATATGGAGAGACAGAGAGAGGGTGATGTTTCTTTTTCACTCTTTTTTCATACACCCATCGTCTCACGAATCCCAGAAAATTAAACAACAAATACTTTGGTTTTCATCTTTCTAGACCAAGCAGTTACTTCACTAAAAGGCATAGCAAAGAAACCACATCACTAGAAAGAGTTGATCTACATGACCAGTTACTTCACTAAAATCCATAATTAACCATGATCTTCCAGTTGCTATTACTTCACTAAAAGCCATACCCACACATGCGGGTTTATCAAAATAGGGGACCCCCAAGTTATGGTTGGTTTATTACTACAAATGATTTAAAACAGATGATTTAGGGGTACTCCTATGACTTCAGAAACTGCCATATAACTTCTAGCAGATTAAGTTTATCTAACTATTAGAACTGTTTATCCAAGAGCTTACCCAACTTCTAGGTCACTATAAACATCAAAGTTATACTGATCAACTATAGTGATCTAAACTATAAAGTTTGATCACTATAGCTTATGCAACTTTACTGGTCACTATAGTTGATCCAAATCAGCAGACCCAAAAGCCACCACTTCCGTCGCGTCAACGGCTTCCCCCGGTGCGGGTGCGGTATCCGCGCCGTCCACACCAGGGCTTGGCTCCAGCGCATCGCTATGTGCTCCTGTCCTCGGCGAATCGAAGTGCCCCACGGGGCCAGCGGTGGGGCCACTGAGATGGAGCAGCTCTACTGCTACGAAGCTATAGCTATATCGCTACGGGTCAAGCTGTTTACCAACGAATTTCATGAGGGATAAGTTCACCAACAAAGCTACAGGGAAAACAATGGATAATGACATGGGAACCAGGGGTACAGGGTTTTGACCCATAGCTATAATGTATAGTTACAGCTTTTAGTTGCCATAGCTATAGTATAATAGCTATGTAGCTATGCTATATCCACTATGTCTATGATAGTTGGTAAAGTTATATCAATTAGTGTGATAGTTATAGCAACTCGCAGTTAAACCAAAGCTACAATGATAGTGGTTGTTCAAAATGATCGCACAAATGGCTGGCTTTTTCTTACGTTTGGTTACATATAACCTTAGAAACCAACCATTCTTATTAATCATCAGCCACAATAAGAAGCCACAACAAGTCACAACCTACGATTTACTGGTGATTGGGCTGGTAGTAAAGCCAGCAACATACTGTACTAGTAGGCTTAGTTTTTTAGTCATGGATTGCAGGTGAACTTGATGTATTCGTAATTACGTTAGTTACACTTGGGTGAATTAGCCGAGAAGGCGGAAATCCACCATTCATGATGATTTACCTTTAAACCATGATAATCTTTAGCTTCTGGGTTTGTTTACCAGAGGGTCTAACCAGCAGCTATAAGCCATATGGCTTGGTTGTTGCAGATTGCTTGACGCATATCACACCAATAATTTGATATATGATAGCCGGTTTACTCGTAGTTTTGGCTTGCAACAAAGTAGCTGGAAATATCTTGGTTCATGGCATAACTGCCAGCCTGATAGTTGATAGCGAGCAGTTGCTTCGTCCAGAGGTGGTTTATTGGGGTCACAACTTCATACTTAGTCAGTTGTAGAGCCTTTATTGTTTATGAGTACCAATGCCAAGTACAAGGATAGGTCAACCAGAACAGAATCAATAACCAGATGTTTGTTCTACCGTGCGTCAGCACATGCATTGTGCTTATTTGACGAGTACTGAGTATAGTTTATTTGTAGGCAGTATATCCTTGCAAACATATCGTATGTGTTTACTCTTTGAAGTGCAAGGATAGTATGAATCCCGAGCCGCCTTAGCAAGTGTGTGTTTCGAGCATGTAGATGCAGCCATCACTACGCATGATTAACCAGCACATCTTAAACCAATAGCACCATGGTAAATTTGTTCAATCTACATTTTTCATTTGTAAAAAATGTTAGTATACAGCATCAATATCTTAGACATACATTGAGTAGTTGGTGCTTTCATAAATTAATTTTCCCCTAGTGTTCATCCACAATTGCTTTGTTGACAAACATATTTTCCATCGGGGTTCAAACCACCAACCAGTAGTTGATCATTATCAACCATTATTGCCATATATAACCATTATTAACCACTAGTTAACCATAGGGGGTGGTTCAACCACCAACCAGCATATCGAAACACCTGGGCTGATATGTACCTGCACCCCAAAAACTCTTTTCGGCGCAAGCTGCTGGGTCGGGTATTCTTTTATTGTTTGGTGATGGGATGACCATCACTGTCATCATGGTCGTTAAGCGTCATGTTAAATGGTGGTTTCTCAAGATGGGGAACCCAAGGTCTATTACTACAAATGATTCATAAAGGATGATTTAGGGGTACCCCCTATGACTTGATAAACACCCAAATGATGCTTGATGAGCAAATGTTATTGATGTGTGTCTTCATGATGCTCAATGAAGATGAATGTTTTGTTTTTTGGTGATGTGTAGTGATGCTGAAGAATCAAGAAGATAAATCAGTTGAATCAAGACCCCTAGTTTGCTCAGCGCCTGGGTTGTCAGATGATTGCAGAAACAGGTTGGGCCTCAAGGGAATAGCAATGTGTAACATTCACATCGGCTAAACTCATAGTAGTTCTGATAAACTGTAAGTTGAACAATAACAAATAACTCAATAACATGAGTTCATTAACTGATAGATAATATAGTAGCGGCTAAACTCAAAGTAGTTTACAACAGGAGATAGCAATAGTCCTAGCTGGCTAGGAACTAACGAGAGTTGATAACATTTGTAAATTGATAGTTACAGCATGAGCCAGTGCCAGCTACAATTTGTCTTGAATCATTCAACTCTGATACTGCACTACAAGACATTTGTTGTGACCTAGTCATTCACCAGTGCTATCATATGGGTATGTGCCAAAATATTGTAACCAATGGGCTTTCGAAAAACCTTTCCTTTTTCTACACAGTGGGCCCCCAACCACTTATAAGTTGGGTTATAACCCTTACAACTGGTAGTTAACCCTAGTTAGATTAGCTATGAATCAACCTATAAGTGGTTGGGGCCCACTTTCTAGGAAACCAGAGGTTTTTTGGGGTAGAAATTCTTGTTGCACGGGAAACACTGCGGGTTCATGTGACGACCAGGAGCACCTCATGGTCGAAAATGGATCAGCATCACCAGCCATGGCAGCATGTGGTACAGGGTGAGACTCATTTGGGTGTTTCTCAAGTCATAGGGGTACCCCCATATCATCCAATAGTAGCCATTTATAGTCATAAACCAATCATTAGCCTATGTTTTTAAAGTTACGATTGGTTTCTGGCTAGGGATAACTATGTCTATAGTTATGAGTCTAGTCATTGTTATTGGACCCCCCTGGTTTCTATAGTCATAAGTATAGGTATAGGGTTCCCTATGACTTAAGAAACCCCCATTTGATTCATCGCTCTGCATGTGCTTGTCCATGGTGGCACAATCACCATCTGGCTGATCATCACCATTACGAGCTGGAAACGGCCAGTGACCTGGGGCTACACCATGGTGACCCTCATAGGTGTTACAGATTGGTGAGGTGACAGGTCTCAATAATCGACCAACGATGGTCAATAATGGTTGATTGTAAAGGACTATATGGTTGACAGCCTTCATATGATTCAACCATAAGATGGTGAATACTGGTTATATTGACGTATGGTTGATAGGGGCGGTTGATTACTCATGACTCCGTTGGGTGCCTCAGGTCGCCTGCCTCCCAAGATCTCCCTAAGTATGCTTGAACACAAACCCAAATTGATAGCCAAGGGCCAGCCAATAGCTGGCAACCAACCTCAAAATTTTTGTTCATCACAAGGGAATACCCTCCTGGAAACTAACAGCCGGACCCTACCAGAAGGGAATTTTTGAGGAAACTGGTCATCCAAACCTCTACCTAGGAAGGTCTATGTTGCCAGGAGTCTAATTGCTGACAATCAACGCAAACAGTGGTTGATGACCAACAACTAGTGGTTCCCTATCCTTCCAGTCACCATGAAATAGCAAGTGACCAACCCTAGTTTCCACAATCATAGAAACCAGCTGGTTACCTACTATAATGATAAGGGGAAGCATAGGGGTTCATATGGTGGCTTCTCACAATAGGGGTACCCCAAGGTATCATCCTCTTTTGAATCATTTAATTTGTATTGATTAAATTTAATAAACCAACCATTTTAGGGGTACCCCTATTCTAAGAAACCACCCTATGGCTCGTCCTTGGTTGAGCTATCCCCCCCTGTTGACCGCCGTAGATGCGGGTGCCTGGCGCTGGGAAATTGCGCTGTGATGGGATTGCTGAAAACTGTGCGCAGGTACATGGCCACCCAAATGGCGAGCTGGGTCAAGCAGTTAACCAACCAACGGTTTAACTAGCTGGTTAAGCTGGTTAATGATAGGGGATAGTAACCAACAATAATAGGGGATATACCAGCTATATATGGCTATGGGTCAATATTAACCAACCAATAATGATGGATACTAACCAACAAGAATAGGGAAAACAATGGTTGATGATAGGGGAACCAGGGGCACAGGGTTTTGACCCACTGCCAAATCCCGCCATAATCACTTTACTGATTGGTGGTTTCATGTAGTGGTGGGGCCACCTAATGCCCTGACACGCCTCAGAAAATTACGGGAAAAGTATGGTTGGTGGTTTCAAGCATTTTTTATTTCCCCTATTATTTACCAATGATTGGTTGGTGGACTAATATTTTTCATAGGGCTTGAAACCACCAAGCAGTTTAGGTTTCACCGGGGTCAGCCTAGGGGCTGAACCCTGAAACAAGATCGGTGAACTAAAATTGAGACCTATGAAATCCTTGGATGACAAAATTCGATGAACTTTGGTTGCAGTCTAAAAAGATGTTGCAATAAAATTGGCTTTTAGTGGACAGTTTTTTTTTAAGACTGAATTTTGGTTGCAGCAACGACAAGTATTGTTGCTGATGACAAATCATGAATGCTTACAATGATCAACCACGATTAACAATGAGGCTTATCAAAAACCATGAGGCTTATTAGAAATGATGAGGCTTGTTAAAACGACAAGGCTTATTTTTTGATGATGAACATTAATCATTATTAGCAGTAGTAGTATCTAAAGAAACGGTTCATGGCTTTGGACAAATAAACGAATGATGTATGTTGACTACAAACAACTTGTTGTACTGTAGTTTAGTGAACTTTCCGAAAGTTCCTGCTGCCATTCAATCTGTTTGTTGAACAGGCACGAATACTAATAAAACTATTGAATGATATGGTGGTTTCTCAAAATAGGGGACCCCCAAAAATGGTTGGTTTAGTTCTATAAATGATTATAAATAGATGAGAAACCACCGTATGACCCAGACCTTTCAGTTCCGGCAGAAGGAGTCCGTGCCATGCTACACAGCCTTTTGACTTCAAGCTTTGCTTGGGCCCCAGGTCAAGTCTCAATTCTTGGGCCTCCAAAGTCCAAGTCCTTAGTGGTTCAATTTTTGAGTCATTCAATAGGTCTCTTCGAGTTTGACCTAGTCCGTAGTGATTAGAATGGAGGGTCCCTAGTGCTTTGGTCGGATTGTCAGCCACGTCAAAGATGATTCTGCCGATAAATGGAAAACGCGCTATTTTTTGCAGCAGCGCGCCAGTCCAAACCCGCCGTCAAAACTGCAGTTGCTCAAATCCAACGATGGGATGCAGGACTTACCCTGCTATGCTAGGAATATTGGCCTGATCCAACCTGGATGCGCATCCCCAGTTAATCACCAGGAGCCAACCCTGGCTATGGGTGCTATAAGATGCCTTCTATGGGGCTTAAAGCCATGGTTTTAACGCCGGCTGCGCATCCAAGCGCGCAAGCGCCGTCATGCTCGTCATCCAGCAAGGGGCGGGGGGAATGTCATTTTGCACGCATGGTGGTTATTGCCACCCTCGGTCATGCACTTGCGTGAGGTCAGTTTTAAAATCTCATTCGAACAAGTGGATGCGCATGGTGCAAATGGCGCAGTCGCGGCCGGTCTTCACGTTGAATGGAAGTTGTCGGGCTAGCGCGAAGTTGAGCGTCAAGCGCCGCGACTGCGAAGACAGGGGACGCAGTATTGCGGTCAGTTTCTGTTGAGCATTTTGTGTGAACAGGAAACCCCCCAAGTCCAAAATAGATGCAAAAGCAAGAGGTTGCAATTGTTTTGTTTGAGTTTTTCCGCTCACGTTTGCGGGATCTCCTTTCATCATGCACCGTGAGCATTCAATGCTGCAGCTGCGGCGTGGCACCTATTGCAATTTCCATGCTGCATGGAAAAGATTCAATTCACTTATCAATGTCGGTAAGGTTTGGGTTATTTTTGTCTCTAGTTGCGGTGTTTTGGAGCGATGGATGTTGACACCAATTTGCGAGGGAAAGGGTTGGCGTCACCATACAGAATCTTGATTTTGGAAACGGATGTTGTTTTTTTTGGCTGGTGGTTTCAAACATGTTCTCTTTCCCTTTGTAGTTATTAGCCATAGCTTGGTTGACAAGCATATTTTTCATAGGGGTTGAAGCCACCAACCAATTTTTTGTATGTACAATAAACCCCTAAGTACCATTGTTGCCAAAGCCCGTACAGGACCCAAAACAAATCAACGAGTCACCACAATGGCTCACTAATCCACAGTGGCGCCCCTGGAAGCGACTCAAAGGTTGGAAAAGATCGACATTCAATTGGTGAATCATTTTGATAATCATGTGGCTTTGGGTCAATCAATCAATTAATGGGGATAGGAACTAACAACAATAAGGAAAATAATGGTTTGACCCACTGCCATGTGACTGGTTGATTTGTTGTTAGTTTCTGTAGTTTTTGCGTTTCGCGGCTGTTTCACAGGGTCATGTGGCGATGTAAGTGGCCTACAACTGTTGGAATTGTCAGAAATATTTTCGGCGGATGCACCTGTAGCCCACGACCTTGTAGAGCAACCAAATATCATTTTCAGAAATCTACAATCCATATATATATATATATGTATTTATTTATTTATTTTATATATAAATATATTCTTATTTATTTACGTAAATAAATATTTTCAAATAAACACATATATATATTTATGTAAATAAATGTTTGTTTAAATTATTTCAATATTCAAATACAGTATTCGTTTCAATTTATATCTATCTATCTATCTATCTATCTATCTATCTATCTATCCATTTATTTATTTTTTTAAAATATATACAGCGTTTGATACCAGTGACCTGCAAAAATCACAAACCAACGGATGGGTAGTTTTCTCAAAAAATGTTCGTGAACAACCTCGCACTGATAGTTTTTGGAGGTATGCTCTTGCAGACCACCGAAGAGATTGAGGAGAACCGAAGGGTGCATGGTCAGGGATGCATGGTCAGGGTTGATTAATGGTTGGTTGATGGTGGATAATGATCATGACTGCTGGTTCATGGTGGTTAATTATGAACGTATTTTCGACCGATTATGAACCCTATCCAAGGTAAAAAATTATATCAACTACTCGAATCCTGATTGTTAACCTATGTGATCACCTTGTTGTTAACCATGTTTATGACCATTACTGGTTGATGGTTTTAAACATTTTCTTTTTTCCCTAGTAATTACTAACAAATGGCTGGTTGACTTGCGCATATTTTTCATGACGGGGTGGTTCAACCACCAACCAGATGATTTTTCATAGGGGTTGAACCACTAGTAATAGCCACTATTAACCACTTTTAGCCACTATCAGCCACTATCAGCCACTATCAACCGCTGTTAACCACTATTAACCACTATTAGCCACCATTAGCCACTATCAACCATTATTAACCACTATTAACCACTATCAGCCACTATTAGCCACTCTTAACCACTATTAACCACTCTTAACCACTATTAACCACTATCTGCCACTATTAACCACTATTAGCCACTATCAGCCACTATCAACCACTATTAACCACTATTAGCCACCATTAGCCACTATTAACCACTATCAGCCACTAAACCACTATTAACCACTATTAGCCACTATCTGCCACTATTAACCACTATTAGCCACTATCAGCCACTCTTAACTACTATTAACCACTATCAGCCACTATTAACCATTATTAGCCATTATCAGCCATTATTAAGCACTATTAGCCATTCTTAACCATCATTAACCATTATCAGCCGCTATTAACCACTATCAGCCACTATTAACCACTATTAGCCTCTATTAGCCTTTATTTACCACTATTAACCATTATTCGATAATGGTTATGTTACCCATTACTACTTTGGTCGCAGATTCTGTTGTTCATGGCGCGGCCAGGAGATCTCCTCATCTCGCGGCTTGGACATGTCTGTGGCCACAGTGGGCGCTGGCAGCATTTGCCAGGGACGAATCATCGTGCGCTGGCGGGTGCTGGGCCCTGGGAGTGCCGTGAACCATCAACGATCAACCTGTGTTGGGTTTCAGATATCTTCAAGCAGGTGGTTTTCTAGATATATTTGATTATTAAGCGATTTTCAATTAGTGGTCAATGAGATTATTAAGCGATTTTTGATTAGTGGTTCATGAGTTTTCTTCAAGCAGTTTCATTTGTAGATATGTTCAGTGTTTTTTGCGATAGAATCGAAGGTTGTGAATGGTCATTTTTGATCACCTTATTTCTTGAGGTTTTTGATGTTTTTGGGAATATGATTAACGGTTCTGAATGGATATTCGGTATTCCTGGTAATCAATCATTCATGGTTGTCAAAGGCCAGCAATTATCACTTATCAATCCCAATGATAATGACGGTCACCATCATTGTTAACAGGTTTTATTGATGATGATTAGCCATTGACCATTGACAATGATAATCAACAAACAGTCGTGTTTAGTGTTTTTTTGAAATAAGACGGACTTACCATATAAGTCGTCAGCTAAGATGGTTCCTCACTCACAACTAAAAAGGATGGTTAGTTACATGGCTACTAGTTACGAATGGTTTGATATTATGTCAGTCATTAGTTCTCATAGAGCACTCAGTATTGACAAACTAATCTTTAATAGTGATCATTTAAGGTTATTAGTGGTGATGAATCATGGGTTGTGATTGTGGATCAAGATTGTCAATGACAACGAATACTACTGTAATGGTTGATCAATCAGGGAATTATTGCGAATACCGTGGAGCCAACTAGTACTGGTACGAACGAATGATTGGAAATGACTGAGTGTTTATGAGTGGTTATTGAAGATGGTTATTCATCGGTATTTTTGGTGATTAAATGACGCTGAACAATTATTTTTCAACAGTCATTCGCCATTTGTGGTTTTGAAAGATCCATGATGACTAATCATGATTTCAATGGTGATTAATGGCTACCACTGGTGATCATGATGATTACAATCATGGTCATTAAATATCAATGGTTATTGAGGTTATTTGTTACCGTTGGGAGTTGATTCTTCAATTTCCGGTGGTACTGTAAATGATTAAACATCATCTGCCACTGATGGATTACATTGATCAAAGATGATTTAAAGTGATGATGCTGATGATTGATGATTGCCAGCTGTCGAGTCACGCCATTTTGTCTCATGTTTGAATACTTTTGGCACTACGTGGCTGTAAGGAAACAGATATCATAACAATGGTTACTCCAAGCAGTGATTGGTAAGTAGTGACTTGTAATGGTTCGAGGGTTTCTATCGTGCATTGCCTCGAAAGCCAGCAGCAATATATTGTGGTTGCTAAAGACATTGTGAACCGCGAAAACGGCCAGGGTTTCTTCAAAAATGATTCATCTACTTCTGAGTACCTCCAATTTACAAAACCCCATGTAAACATAGGGCAACAGCAAACACACCTAGGCCGTCCACAAGCCAGCATCGGTGGTTCGGTGACAATTTAGCACTACGAGATATGAGATACATATTGTGCATGATTTCTACAAGGTGGGCCCCCTAAGTCAGATAACTTGGGCGTATAACTAGGGTAACTATCAGTTATGGAAGATATAACTATAGTTAAATGGCTTATTAATCAACTTATAACCAGGGGGGCCCACCTTGTAGGTAAGCATCCTTCCGGTAACATTCTGAGAAATTGGACTGCCTTGAAAAGCGTCATCTCTTCAGAGCATTGGCATGCTAAATTTGTTGGCACATACAGAGTGGTACCCCCCAGTGAGCTAACTTAGGTCATAACGACGGTAAGTACCAGTTATAGAAGATACAACTATACTTAGGTGACTTATAAGCAAACTTATAACCAGAGGGTACCACTCTGTATGCAAGTAGCGCAGTCATGGATTATCACTTCGGTTATGAACGGACAGTCGAAACATAGCAATGGAACGAGAAAAGTAAGGACTTCAGTGATGAGAATGTTTGGATGCTTGGTCATTACAACTATTCGTGTTTAGTAGGCAACCATCAATATCCGACAATACTCAATACCATGATAGTCACAAATAATCAACCAACAATGATTGCATTGATGGTATTAATGATGAATGTTGAAACCAAAGTCATCCGCAATATATTTACTCTGGGTGGATTACAGCCATGAACTTAGCTTTTTAGCTTTTTTGGGATATGAATGATTTACCATACAGCTACTAAAAGTTAGACTTTTAGCAAGGGATCTAACAGCCACCAAGAGTTACTGTTTCTCTTGATCTAGTCCTTGCTATGAAGGATGAACAGTCATATCCAGGTGACCCAAAGTCACCACTGTCACCAGTTGCATCAAACCTGCCGGCCGGTGGTCGGGAATCTGGGGCCGAGGGCTCGGCTCGCCTGCTGGCGGTCCGGGAACCGCGGTGCCAGGTACAACTCACGCCACAAAGTGCTTTCTTCATGCAAGCAGCTCCTGAAGGAGGAGCTTGCCGGTGGTTCGCGGGGCAAGGAACATGTCGATCTGGGGACCACCAATGATCCCAAGGTGGTGATTTGCATGGTGAGCTGGGTCAATGTTGACCATGGTTAATAGTGGGAAAACAAGTCTCATGGTGATTCACATGGCGAGTCAATTTAATGATACGGGAACCAGGGGTAGCCAAATCTGATGGTGATTCATATCCCAGCAGTTCGACTGGGATCTGGTGTTGTTTGGGATGAGGTGTACAGAGTTTTCACCCAGAGCCATATCGGTGGATCGAAATCACTTGATACCGGTTTTAGGTGGACATATTGCCAAACTAGTCGAATTGTTGGGGAATGAAGAAGCATTGATTTTGGGATTGCAAGGACCCAATGTAGTTGCTGTCACAAACCGCCCACCACGTAGCCAGTATAGCAAGGTGTCACCCGTCGTGCGAATCAGTTCTTAATTTTTCACTTGCTGGTGGTTGGGAGGGAGCTAAGGAGCCAGGGGTACCCATATATCCGTTTAGGGGGGGTGGCCATGAACCAAGTGGTAGTCCTCAGAAATGGCAAGTTTCATCAAGTTTCCCTATCATTCATGGCATCCCCTAAAAGTTGATGAGGTTAATGATGATTAATGATGGTGAGTAGTGGTTAATGGTTAATGAATTATGGTTAATGATGGTAATTTCATGGCTATTCTTGGACGGTTGGCAGGTACCATTTCCGGACCCGTCTCCTTGAGGCTTCGTGATGCAAACTTTCGAAGCACGACTGTGACATATCTGTGGTGAACTAACATGGCAATGGAAACCCTGGGAAATCGTCCCATTGTGGTGGACCAAACGGTATTTCCGAATTGCTCTTAGTCATAAACTTGGTGTGAATAGCTGGCTGTGAGGAGGGAGCGATTTGGAGCCAGGGGTATGCTTATACCTATACCCATCCAATGGGGGAGCGATTTGGAGCTACCACGAATGGTGTAAGCAACTGGTAGATAGTGGTTACTGAATGATCAAAAGGTTAGTTGATGGTTATCTTGATGATGGTTATCTTGATGGTAATACTATCTTGATGGTAATACTGAATGTTTAATGATGGATATTTTGATGGGTAACTATTGGTCAATGGTTGCTTCCATTGCATCGCCCAGGTACTCCAAGGTGCTGGTTTTTGGTGGCTTTCTCAAGTCACAGGGGTAACCCTAGGTCTCATCTAGTGTATGAACCATCTATAGCAATAGACCATTGAATTGGTGGCTTGAGAAAGCACCACATTCACCAATCAAAATGGCCCAAATGGCCCAACTGTCGCTTAAACCCTTGATTTGTTGAGTACTTTTGGGTCAATTGTACATTTTAACCCGCATTTACCCTCCGGTAAACTAACCTGGCAATGGATTTGAGCCATATTTTTCGAGCGAAACCCTAGGAAAAAAACAATTTCTATGGTTGATTTTCCAATGCCAGGTTAGTTTTCCATTTATTTTCCATTTTTTTGCCATATTTTTCTAGTTAAACCACATTTACCAATAAAACTGGCCTAAAAATCGCCTGTCACATGGCCCAAATGTAGATCAACCCACGGGCGCTCCATGGCGTATCGTGGGCCTCCCCGGGGCGCCGGGCCGGGTGGGTGGCCGCCGTTCAGGCGCCGTGCCGCCCTCGGTGCCATATCCCAGCTCCAAGTCGGCAGCGTAGCTCGACAGCGGTGCGGTGGTGAAGGTCAGAACCAGGTGGTAATGGTTTGCAACATGTTAATTGATTTACCACTATAATAATGGTTAATAACCAGAGTAAACAACCAATGACAGTAGTGATTAGCTAAAAATGATGATTGAGCCAACGGGTGGATAACTGAGCCAGCGTTTTGAGGTTTTTTTAAAGCGCGGGACGAAGTTGATGCTACGTCATGCATGTGTCTGGGTTGGGTTGGGGTGGGGCGAGTTAATGTTCGGTGGCACTTGCTTCATGAAGTTGATGCTACGTCGTGTGTCTGGGTTGGGTTGGGGTGGGGCGAGTTAATGTTCGGTGGCACTTGCTTCATGAAGTTGATGCTACGTCATGTGTCTGGGTTGGGTTGGGGTGGGGCATGTTAACGTTCTGTGGCACTTGCTTCATGAAGTTGATGCTACGTCATGTGTCTGGGTTGGGTTGGGGTGGGGCATGTTAACGTTCGGTGGCACTTGCTTCATGAAGTTGCTGCTGCGTCATGTGTCTGGGTTGGGTTGGGGTGCGGCATGTTAACGTTCGGTGGCACATGCTTCATGAAGTTGATGCTACGTCATGTGTCAGGGTTGGATTGGGGTGGGGCATGTTAACGTTCTGTGGCACTTGCTTCATGAAGTTGATGCTACGTCGTGTGTCTGGGTTGGGTTGGGGTGGGGCATGTTAACGTTCGGTGGCACTTGCTTCATGAAGTTGATGCTACGTCATGTGTCTGGGTTGGGTTGGGGTCTTCAAGAGTGGATGTCAGGGATGACAGTGAGGAGTCCGAATCATCTTCTCCGCCGGGCCCTCATGATTCTCCTCATCGCAGAGCGAAGATTGACCATTGGACGCGGCATTCAGAAGTGCTGCCGTGTCTTGGTCTGCATTCTTTTTTTTGGGGGGGCAGCTCAGGGTTGTGGGTTTACCGCTTTGCGTGAAAATTGTGTTGGTGAGGCCTCGGTCCAGCGCAGTTGACGCACCTGCAGCTCCTTTGGGTCTTTCTGCTCGGGCAAGCCTGTTCCAGGAATTATATTCTCGGACTGAGGAGGACGAGCTGCCAAGCGCAAAATGGGGCAGGTGCTCTCGCAAACCTGCCGCTACGCTCTGGCTCCTCACATGTTTGGCTCGGGACTCCACAAGGGCAAGATCAGACTACTTTGTGGTGGATTCTTCAAGCAGGATGAGCACGGTGACTGGTTTTGCTGGAAGTCCTATCCGGTGCCATCTGAGCGGTGGCGTGAGATTCCTCGTTTCCTTCGCAAGAAGTATGCTGAATAGGTGGTGATGATCTACATGTTGATTATAGTACTAAAACATAGGAGTTAAATAATTGTAGTGGTAAACATTGTGAATAATCAGAATAACTAGTAGTAAAATAGCCATTGGAATAACAATAGTAGTGGTCAGTAACATATGACAGTAGTTAGTGATAACCAGTGGTAATAGTATGATTAATACCCATAGTAAACAACCAATGACAGTAGTGACTAGCTAAAAATAGACATGATGAATACAGTTGATTGATTAATGGTCAATAAATTATTGGGTAATGATTAACTGATAATGATTCATAACACGTTAATGATAGGGTTGCTGCAGCAATATAGTTGAGTAACATGTCCATAACGATTAATAGCATGTTAATTCTAGTGGTCAAAGAACAGGGGTTCTATAGTTAAAGTAGTGTGATGATAACCATTGAGAGAACCATAGTTGAACATGACAACCATCATAATGATTGACACCATGTTAATAATAGGGTCACTATAGCATAAGCATGGTAATGATTGATGCACTATTGTAAAAAATTGGTAATGATTGATAACCATAGTAGTGGTGAACAACCAATGACAGTAATGATTTGTTCACCATAGAACGTGATAACAATTGGAAATGATAATCATAAGCATAGCAATGGTTGACAACCAATGATGAATCTCCCTCTCTATATTTATCTATGTAATCGATCACTGGTTTGATTATAATAACCAGTTGGTATCATAGCATGATAACCATTGGTAATGAACTGGTAATGATGAATAACCTTTGTAATGATGAATAACCATTGTAATGGCTAGTAGCAAATCTCAGAAGTTAATGACAACCAGTTGGTATCATAACATGATAACCATTTGTAATGAATTGGTAACGATTAACAAGAACCATTGGAAGGAACCATAGTGCTTAATAATCGTCAGAACCATTGGTAATGAACTGGTAATGATGAATAACTGATGTTCGTTAAATAATAGCAACGATAATGGTAATGATCAACATGTTAATAACATTATAATGATTAACATTGGCAATAGACTGGTCATGATTAAATGGAACTGATTGGAAATGATTCATCATGATTATCATTTAATACTGGTATTGACAACCGTTGGTAATGATAACCATAGTAATGGTTAGTAACAAATGACAGTAGTTAATGATTCACTAAATGATTCTTGGTTGTCAATGATTAACATTGGTGATGATTGATAACATGGTAATGACAATGGTAATGAACAACATAATAAGTTGATGGTGAACAACATAATTGATAGATATTATGGATGGTTATGAGAACAGATATGATTTTATAGTTGTAACAGAGTAGTGGTAATGATCAACCTGAGCCCCTGATTAATAGCCGGGGGTACCCCCCCCGGAAATTATAAACACCTACCCCGATATCGATGTTGCGCATAAACAAAAACCGGGGTCGCATAAGGCCGCGTAAACTTTTTGGGGACGCGAGGACGCTATCTGCGTAAGCTGATCAATTTTTGATATTCCCAAGTTGATGAACCCCAGTGGCGTAGGCTTTGCGTAAGTTGCATGGGCTAATGACTGGGGCAGCCCTCTTTTGCAACTTGGTGGGCTCCCTCGATTGCCCCCCGGATAAAGGTTTCAAAACTGAAAACGACTGCAAAGACAACCAACTCATCTATTTCAATGAAAACTGCACGAAAAAAATGCATTAGCAGATACCAGCCGTCTATTTTCACCAAACATTTTCCTCGTAAGCTCTCATTGTGGAGGGCCAAGTCATGTGCAACGCTTGAGTTGTATGTGGGTTGTAGCTGTTGCCACAGTTCTTCTTCCTGGTTCTTCACTTGACATTGGCTGCTTGGTGGTTTCAAACATTGTCTATTTTCACTAGTAATTATAAACAACCAACCAGTTGGGGGACGAGGGTCAGCGAAACCAGCGAACAGTGGTAGAGCCACGGTGAAAAAAATCGGTGATGGCCCCCCACCTCCCAGAATCCATTGGGCGCCAGCGCTGTTCAGGATAGGCGCCAGTGTGTCCGACCCCTTTGTGGTGCTGCGAATGGAGGAGACCCCAACCGGGGCGGAAACGGAACGACGAGCTCCCAGTGGGGTCAACCAACAAGGTTGGGGTCTTCTTTGGGTTTGTACGGGGTAGATATCAATGGTTAGATACCAATGGTTGGATATCAATTTAGACATCAATGGTCAGGCAGCAATGGGTTTGACTCGGCTGTTTTTTTCTACGATATCTAGCCATAGTGATTTTTTAATGATATTTGATCATTATTGTTGTTGATTGCAGTCTGTATCCTTACTTTAAACGACATCTAATCGTCATGGAAATTTGTTCGTGATTGTCGGCCACCATTCGCCCCACGATCAACCGCATTGGCAAGACGAACTAGTGATGGTGGCAAATGATGAAATTAGTTAGCAAGGAAACATTGAAGACTTGGAAAAAAATGTTGCCTGGACCAGTGAATCACCAAAATTTGAATGGCAATTGACAATTGAACATGTTCAACGGCTTTTAACATTTTCAGGGCAAATGAACTCAGTAGGATAGATTCAGACAACTGATTGCTACAGCTGGTTAGTTCATTCCATTAAGCAACTTGTCCTTGTCCTTGCGACAAAAAAACAAATTCAGAAGACAAATTGAACCAAAACATGCCCCTGGGGTAGAAGACAGCTTGATGGTGACGGTGAATCTCGACTTCACCAACCATGACCTTGTCTTTGTGCAGAAGGCTTGTTGACTTTGATCTGGCTGGTGGTTCGGTTGACTTTTACTTCCCTAGTAGTGACAAATGGTTGATTGGTTGACTTGCGCAAGTTTGTATAGCGGTCGTTCAACCACCAACCTGCAATCAATCACCAACCAGCAATCCTTATCGAGAAGAAACAAATATGGTTTCCAATCATGGATCAATACTTGGAAGAAACTGAATCATTATCAAAGTACTTTGATACAGGTAGCATCTGAGAAAACAGTATTCAATAATTGTCCTCTATGTTTCTTACACACTGGTTTCTTTCAACTAAGATAAATCTGCGTCAGCTAGTTGTGAAAAAGCAAACTTGGAAGCTATTGTAGGCTTCAAGAACATGCTTCATTCTTGCCATGACATTGTTGGGACTGTGCAACCGTATTGGTAGTTGTTTCATGGCCACGCATGTTGAAAATGCATTGAATCCTGACCGCAATCTACTGCTTGAAGGTAGCCCAGAATCGGTACGTGTTTGGTATAGATTCCCCCGCTGATGACCCATCGAAACACCTGCAAATTTCTGTCAGACCCACAAAGCAGCGCCAGCTTTTATACACTGATACCCAGCAGTTTCTCGAGAAACTATAGGTATTCACAGGTCGTTCTAGTATTGAGCAGTGGTTCACATACCTAGCAGTTTTCTTCAGCACTACCAGTTTGAATCGATGTAAATGCCACTGGTTCGTTCATTGTCGTGGACATCCCATGATTTTAACGCATCAGAGGGTCACCCGTCGTCGGTGAGGACAAAAGCATCAAGCTCCTCTCCATGACAAGCGCGGTCAACACAGGCGAGTTCAGCGGGTGTTGGGAGCCATGGTGGACGATCACAGCATGATCAAACAGTGGCTGATACAATGGGTGATGATTTAGTGATAATATGATGGTTAATATGATTGCTAGATGATGGCTGATAGTATTCTGGCCAATATGATGGTTAATGTTGGACATGTTTTTGTTGATAGTGGTTCATAAGAGTTAATATCATGATCAACCATGGTAGTTTATACAACCATTATGCAGTGAGTCAGCAGGTGTTGGGAGCCATGGTGGACGATCACAGCATGATCAAACAGTGGCTGATACAATGGGTGATGATTTAGTGATAATATGATGGTTAATATGATTGCTAGATGATGGCTGATAGTATTCTGGCCAATATGATGGTTAATGTTGGACATGTTTTTGTTGATAGTGGTTCATAAGAGTTAATATCATGATCAACCATGGTAGTTTATACAACCATTATGCAGTGAGTATGTTTAACCAACTATGTTTAACCATGTTTATTGTTGATGCAATGGTTATTAAGCTCAGCCATAGTATGATCAAACATTATGGCAGTGACTGAATAGTTGATATTATGCTAAATATGATTTTGGTCAACATTGGGTAATATTATTGTTAATGATGGTTCATACTGAATGATTGATGCTGGTATCGGTATTATGGTTAACATGATGGTTTTAATAATGGGTGATGCTATTTGCTATTGTTAATAATGGTTCATAAGAGTTGATATCATGGTGAACCAATATCCACCATATCAAACTCGATCTTAGTTCCTGGTGCTAAGTTCACACCTGCGCCACACAGTAAATTCAGGATAGGTTCACTGCAGCTGTGATTCTGGTTATTAATCACCCACAAAAATGTGGCTTGGTTATGACATGTTATGACAACGCCAGCAATGAGAAGGGTCACGAGAACCAGCATAGTTGCTACTCCCATCATTAGCCATTATGAACCATCAACTATCCATGTGAACCCCGGATCAATAAATCCTAGGCTTATTCACTCGGGGGATTCCATTTCAATAGGACACCAAGGCTTTTGGGGGATACCCTCTGAGAACCAACCAAGGTTTTATTCACCCATGGTTGGCATTACAAACCATTGTACTCTCCCACTGTCGCACTTTTCAATGTACATTTCAAACTACTGAAATCAGTAGAAAGACCTGTGTATGATATTGGGAGTGTAGCTCTATGAGCTAGGCTGGCTACGGATTCACAACAACAAGAACAACAACAACAACAACAACAACAACAAGAAGAATCCATTCATGATTGTTAATGATTCAGACCACTGCAAGTTCGTGATTTAGATCATTGAAGTAACTAATTCATTATGAATATGGATTGTGGTATGAATATGGTTTATTTATGTTTATTTTGATGAGTACTACGATGGTTAATAGCAGGGATAATAGTCAACAATAGGGATATGGTTGCTCAAAATATGGGGATAACTTGGGATGATAATGGCTAAAAGGGATTCATAGGGGATAACTACAAACAATAATCTTTAAACAACTACTAGTTGGTGGTTTGTCGACATTGGGAACCCCTCAAAATGGTCGGTTCAAGTGTAACAATCCTTAAACAAAGATGATTGGGGGCACCCCCAATTCTTCCAATATGAACTATATATTAATAGGCAAGAACCGGACCAGTTTTAGGGTTGCCGACATTTCGCAACCATGGTCGGCAATTTGGTTTGTCATCAGCCACCATGAAACCCTTGTCAATTCAGCTGCGTTGAACATCCAACCAATCATTTGGCTGTGACGCCTGGCTACTAAGTCAATATGATGCTGTTCTCACCAAGTCTGGGTTGAGTGTCTTGGAGTCTTCAGCTTCTGGGTGGGTGGGCCTCTCTGCTTGTCCTTGGTCCCACTTTTCGCTTCAGTTTGCTTTCAACGTTTCACCGGTCTTGTGCTCCGCCTGGTCCCTGGGCTCGCCCCCTGTCATTGCATACTCTTGCAAGACATTTTTTTGGACAATCGATGGCTGGGAAAACCTGCCTTGTTGGAACTTCAGTTTCAATTGATTCTTGGTTTCCACAAATCGTTTGCGGACTGTGATTCCATGGGTTGATTCAATAATCATGGGCTGATTCAAAAACTGGTTAAGATTAAAGCACATTTCACTTGTTTGATTCAGCTCTCGCAGATGTCAGTGCAGTTTCAGTCAGGTTGTGATTCAACCTGGATTCAGTTGAGAGTTTCAGAGTTTCGAGTCAAACGTGTCCTAGTCAAAAGTGTCCTAGTCTTGACCATAAGCTGGTTGGTGGCTTTATTGACAAACGGGTTAGGGAGATGAGGCCAGGGAAATTGATTCACGGATAGCAATTACTAACACATGGTTGGTTGATTTGCGCATATGTTTCATCGGGGTGGTTCAACCCGCCAACCAAACAACCATTCCAAGCTAACTGCTTCAGGTATTTCAACAAACATCAACGTATCAGCTTCTCTAATTTCATTTGGCTGGATGGGTTTTAGCCAGAAACTTCGCTCTTTGGCCTTTTTGTGATATGATTAATTTGCCATATAGTCCTCAACCCTTTTAGTCTCAGCTGAGCCAACTTCGAAATCGACCAGTTCATTCTCAGCTTCAGTGACTACAACTCCCAATGTGGCATGTCAGTTTGCTCAGAACATGTTCACTTTACTGCATTGCCTTTCTTCAAGACATGCCGAGCCATTCGACTGTGTCTGTGGCGGACTCCTTCCACGACAACTTCGCAACCTCCACAGTGAAGCCGGCACCACCAGAGATTTCGGATGATGCCATTGCCAAGGAGCAGACTACTGCCGAGGGAGATGTGCCCGAGGCACGTCCAACCAAGCCAACAGGCTATTTTGAGTGGCAAGCTGGCCAATACGTTGAGCCTGACATGCAGACCGCCCCGCCCGAGCTTACGTCTCTCCGCCATGCCCGCGGAGCCCGCATGCATGGGACGGAGGACAGACTCCGCCAGATGCAACGGGCGGTTCGCCAGTGTTCATTGGTTTGCCCTCCGCTCGGACTTGGGAGTTTGACTTCGTAGCTTCAGTTGTAGGACGGGTTTACCATGCTACATTAAGGGATATTGAGGGTATTATTTTGATCATGTGATGTAATTGAACAATGATATACAGTGGTCGTAACAAGTCGTAACCATTGACGAATGGTTATCAATGCTATTATGAAGCATGCTGTGTTCATTGCATCTCATTGATCACTAATTATCAATCCATCAGATTGGCTTCACCATCAATCACCATCAATCCCCAACCAGCCTCAGGTCAAGTAGTGGTCCGCGATCTAACGACACAGCTGCCCGAGGTTCCGTTCCGGCAAACAGGGTGGTTTACGGAGAGGTCGAATTGAAGAAAATGGGTTTGCTATCCATTTTGTGGATAGTTTGATGATAATAAATTATCACTAGTTATCATTCATAAATTATCATTATTAATCGTAATGATTGATTAATAATAATGAATTATAATTCGTGATAATTCCCAATTTGTTGCAATGATCACTTTGTTGGTTTGTAATTAGTCAACAATTCCTGCAATAAGGATGGTAACAATAAAGTTGACATTTTGAGGACGGTAGCCCGCACTTTGGTCAGACATACAAGCCGCGAAACAGTTGCTAGCCCTGAATCAAAGATTCCAGTAGTATGCATTACTATCCAGCCTTAGCCATCAACTGAAGATCAGCAAACATTTTCATCGGAACAAAAATCACCGCGCAATTGCAAACATCATGAATGACCAACATCACCCATCTCCAATTTCCTTACTAAGGTATCCTTGCCAAACACAACCACCTCTGGCGCAACAACAACGATCAAGAAACCAACAAGCCAACTAAAGTCACTCGCCTTTCTTCAAAACATCCATCACTAACCACCAACCTACTGCCAAGTTGCAAACATGTTCATCAACCTATGACCACTGCCAAGTTGCAATCATTTTCATCCGAACAAAAGTCGTTTAACAATTACAAACATCATCCAATATCAACATCACCTAACATTTCCTTACCAATCTGCCCTGCGCAACAACGGGGAGGATACGGCCGCACGCCCACGGTCCCTTGCCTCCACCAGGACCTCCGTGGCGAAGTTCTTTGGGCCTCGCTGTGGAAGGACTTCCTGGTGCTGCTGCTGCCAGCCGCACGAGGCGCCGCGGCGAAACGGGGCCGGCTAGGCACAGAAGGCGGCTGGAAATGGGTGGTTTATAGTGGTCATAGTGGTTAAATAGTCATCAATAATGGTTAGTTGTGGTGAGTAATGGTTGATAATGGTTGATGATGGTAGATTGATGGTTGATAATGGTTAATTAATGATGGTATATTCATGGTTGATAATGGTTAATTAATGATGGTAGATTAATGGTTGATGACGGTTGATGCTTTACAATTGTCAGTCCTGGCTCAATGATTGATGTTTTACAGTGATAGATGATGATTAATTAATGATGGTAAATGTTGAATTTAATGGTGGTTTAACAGTTTATAATGGCCAAATGATTGTCATGGTTGATTCTGGCTGATGGTTGATAGTTAAGCATGGCATATAACTTACGTTTCATAGTGTTGGGCACAGCTGGCAGTGAACAAAACTCTATGGACTCAGGCGTGGTCATTGCTCCTCAGGGGCGTTCAACCGCCCCTGCTGACAAACATCGCTGGCGCCCGGGACGTCGTGTTCCTGAACGCTCACTGACGTGTCCACATCCTGGTTGCACTTATACCAGTACCAATCAGCAGGGCATTTCTGCACACATCACTCAAGCTCACGGTCAGGCGGGCAAGCAGACTTTCACTTGTGAACATTGCAGTCGAACCTTTGGTCGCAAGGGAGCCCTTACACTTCATCTTCTACGTTGTGAAAAGGCCGGTGCAGTTGCTCCTGTAGCCGACCAGGTCAGAGCACGTACTGATGTTGAATGTCATTTTCAATGTCCTGACCCGTTGTGTGGACTTTCCTTCATGAGCAAGTCGCAGTTGAACCGCCACACAGCAAAACAGTGCTTGGGTCGCGTGGGAAGTGGAGCAGTTGTGCGCAATGGCAAGTATGTTTTTGTGTGCTGCGGCAAAGAGTTCGGCAGTACACAAGCTTTGGGCATCCACAAGCGCAAAGTCTCTCGTTGAAGGGGTCTTCAGGTTGCTTAGCTCGGTACTTATAGTGCTTGATGTTGGTGAATAATAGTGGTTAGGAATGGTTAAGAATGGTTAATAAGGAGCAATTGCTTGCTAAGAGTGCTCAAAAATCACGGCCAATCGTGATCAAAAAATAATGGTTATAAAATCATGGTTGATACATCTCTCTGTTCAAAAAACATGGTGAGTAAATGGATTATTCGCACAGAAGTCCGAAAGCAGTGCAGCTCGTGCAGTACTATTTTATCTTGAGATGACAAACTGGTCATTTAGATGGTCAACCAGTGGCGGGTTAGTGATAGCAGAATTGGTTGGTTAATGGATGATTCATTGATCCAATGATGATTAGTGAGGATGATTAGTGAGGGTGATTAGTGAGGGTGCATCATTGTGAATGTATGGTGGCTTCATGTTTTTTTCTCGGCTGCCCGTGATGAAATGAACTGATCAGTACTGTTTAGTGCAGTCATGCTTAATACAACGTCAGCACTGGTGAATGTATACCGTGTACCTGACTTTGCAAGTCATGGTGAAAGCTGTTAAGCTCTCCGGGTATCAATTGAAGTAATTTTAAATTATCCATAGATGGAAAGTGAGGCAAGGTAATTCCCCGAAATAGATGGAACAACCATTTTCCTGGTCAAGCATGATACATTATGATATTATAATCAAAATTAGCCATGCATAATCAACCAGTAATTAATAAGCAACCATTCATCATTGATCATTAGAGTTTAGAACTATAATCAAAATCAACCATTCACAATTCGGTGTTCCCCTAAATCATCCATTTTATTAACACTACTTATAGCAATAAACCAACCATGACTTGTGGGTCCCCCCAGCTATTAAGAAATCAACATATGATAACCATTGTTGATGATTATAAATGGTTGTAACCCCAATATAAACTACTATTGTATATGCTGGTAACCCCCAAGCCCCACCAAGTTCTAATAGTTGTCTCACCATTACTTTTGTTGATTATCTCCTGTTATGAACCATTACTGCCCATGGGTACCGATCCACCACTATAAAACCATGCAGACCATTGATTAACCACTATAAACCATTATTAACCATTAATTAACCATTATAAACGGGTCTTTTGTCTGCAGGGAGATACTACACTTGCAACTGGTGTGTTGCTCACAGGATTGCCTGGGAACGCGGCACACTTTCGGGCGGTTTCGTGTGCGCCCAAGATGTGGCGGCTCGAATCACATGTCTCTGCAGATCTTGGTGTTTTCTTAGGGGATTTGGTGGTTAGTAATATGAATGGGATTAATGACAGGAGATAATAGCCAACAAGAATGGCAAAAGAACTGCTATAATGGTTTGTCAACATGTAGGGATTTATAGGCATAAACAGGGATTACATCGCTGGGGTAACAATAGTTAAAAAGGATTGCAATGGTCAATAATCGGGATTCAAAGGACAACAATGGTTAAACAACTACTAGTTGGTGGTTGAGGGGCACTCCCAAAACATGGTTGGCTTGATACTTTACATGGTTGATAAACAGGATCATAACTGGGGGGTCTATTCATAATCAATGATTAATATGGGATGATTTGGGAGTACCTCTATTTTGAGACACGCCCATATTGGTGTATGTCTAGGCTTAGCACATGTTGGAAAAGATATTTGCATGTTTCTATGGATATAATGTGCTATCAGCACACATGTTACCAGATATTTGGGAGACAAGTGGGAGACGTGTGAGAAAAAAAGCTGAAATTTATGCTGGTTTACAATGGTTAATGATCGGTCAATGATAATTGCAATAATAGTGGTGTTGAGTGACTAATTACCATCAGATGGTGAGTACGATATTAACACTGATCGTGAACCGTGAATGATGGTGAATAAGTAAGGGTGAATAGAGGTGGACGTCAGTGTACTTTTGCCAAGATATGCAATCATCATCAACACCCAAATTGGCGATTTTATTGCATCAATCTACCATTGCCCACCACGATCATCATTGCAATTGTCATGGCATGGTTGTCTTCGTTGTGTATATTTCCCTGTTGTTGGCCCAGTGCTGATTTGAGACTATGTTGCTGTTGTTTTGAATGTGCGTTGTTCCGTCAGGTAAGCTTTAGCCAGCCATCATCCAAGTGTCAAGTTAGTTGTAGGTGTTCTTTCAGTATCATCTATGTATTGATCCCTGTTTGGACGGTCTTTAGCTACCACTCGCCAGTACCATGAGATAGCTACTCATCGTTTTTGAGAAGCTGTTCACCGATACGCACCAGCATCAGTAACATTTACCAAAATCAATGACCAGTCACCAACCACCAACAACACTCATCATCAACATTTATCAACCAATACCAACCACTACTAGCCGCTATCATAGTCATCAACCATTGATCAACGACTATTCCACATGCTTAACCGCCAAGCACCATCATCTCCCACCGTCAACTGCCAGCATTTGCAGGCACCCTGAGTGTAATTCAACTTGCTGGAGGCGCCATGGTTCGTGGTGCTGGTGGTTCAGTGGTGGTTGAAGCGCATGTGCAGATACCAGGAGTACCGGTACTGGCTGGGTGTTTAAAACATTTTGTATTTTCCCGAGTGATTATTTGCAAATGGTTGGTTGACTAGTTTTGTTCCAGGGGGTTGGAACCACCAACCAGGGTAGCTAATAGGTATTCCATGGTATTCCAGGACAAGTGTGATTGTTATATACTAGAAATTATGTTTACAGTAATCATGATGGTATAATGATCATTGCGTTTAAATGATAGTATATGGTGGTATGATCGCAAATCATGATGGTAAAATGATCATATTGGTGCCATGACGGTTGATGCTGAGTTCAATGCTATTACATGATGTTGCGGGTGATACTTATGTCAATGATCATGGTTAATATTTGCCATTGCCTGCCAATTGTTGTTACTATAACTCGGAGAATGGAGACAAATGGCTAGCTATAGTGATTCATTGATCATGCTTAAGAACGGTGTAACAAATACTGGCAATGGTCCATGATGGCTAATGCAGGTCAATCAAGAAACACGATTTCAAATCTGTTACCCATGGATGCTAATACTTCAAAGCTGTTCACGATTGTTGGTTGTGGTTTGTAGTCTTTGAGACAACGGTTCCCCCATCATTAACCATTGTTTTTCCTATATTATTGTTGGTGCTTATCCCCCAATAGTTGGTTGATTAATTTTGACACATAGCCATTTGATTGCACCCAACATGTGTATGCCATTGCGTTCCTTTGATGGCTCAATGTTTGCAGCCTCAGGGTGCAGTCATGCACACCATTTCTTGTCTCAGACTGACTTCGTGATTTTTCTGAACAGCAGGAAACCACATTTCATCATTAATGGCTTGGTGGGGTAAAGAAACATACTTGCTCAATTCTGTGTGAATACATGGTTACCAATGGCCAATAATTCAGGTTGATAAATAGTGCGTGTTGCTCAAACGATGGCTTCTATGTTGGGTCAATCATGGTTAGTTAATGAAAGTTCATGAAGACTAAAGATAGCTTATGGTTTGCCTGAATGAACCACCAGCTGTTCTTAAACCATATTGACCATGGCTTTGATTTTATCGTGATAGCTTCGTACGTGACTGATGTTCGTTTCCCCTCGAATAGTTTCTGATCCTTGTCGTTTGGATGATTGGGATGTTCATGGCCTTCCTTCAAGGTGGTTTAGGCTCAAGTGCGGCGATAGATCATTGAATACCTTGCTTGAGTAAACAACCATTGTCGTTAAGCAGCATTGAACAATCATTATTGACACCTACGTTTGATCATTAGTCACATAGTATACATTAGTCATGTGGTGTGTACCATGGTGCAACGATCATTCAAGCGGGGTTTTTCACCATCATCTTAAACTTATATAGATGGTTCAGCGGACGGTCATTGGCGCCACTCGTGGCACGATGTTGTCTTCAACCGACAGCCGTTCTGCTGGCGGATACGGAGAGCCATCAGATGGTGACCGCACCCGGCTGGTTAAACTTCGAGTGTTGTGCCTGAACGGTGAAGGATGCGCCTTTCATATTAGTAGTTCCACATTGGGAAGGGAAGTGGTTCGGATGGTGTCAAGGCACCTTGTGACAAAGAGAGGAGCAAATCCCACTCTCCAATATCTTTCTGCGCCACTGATGCTGCACCGGACGTTGCAAGAACAAGGCATTACTGGTGAGACTGCAACATTGTCCTGCACGTACATTCCCACTGATCTACTCTCTGCATTGAGATTTGTCAAAGGTGACTCAGCACCTGATCTGGGAGGAATTGCATTAGAAGGTGTAACGCGGATAGAAGGTAACCTACCGACAAACTGCTTAGAAGATCTTCCGGAAAGCCTGGAATCTTTGAGTCTAGCTGCTGATTGTTTTACTCGAAATCTGGCACGCCTGACCTTGCCGAGCAAGCTACAGACTTTGACTTTTGGCGCAGAATTTAACCAGAGCCTGGATCATGTGACTTTGCCGAGCAACCTGCAGACTTTGACTTTTGGCACACAATTTAACCACAGCCTGGATCATGTGACCTTTCCGAGCAACCTGCAGACTTTGAGATTTGGCTCCAATTTTAACCAGAGCCTGGATCGGGTAACTTTGCCCAGCAACCTGCAGACTCTGACATTTGATTGGGATTTTAATCAGAGACTGGATCGGGTAACTTTGCCCAGCAACCTGCAGACTCTGACATTTGATTGGGATTTTAATCAGAGCCTGGATCATGTGACCTTCCCAAGCAACCTGCAGACTTTGAGTTTTGGCTCCGCATTTCAGCAGAGCCTGGATCATGTGACCTTCCCAAGCAACCTGCGAACTTTGACTCTTGCCCAGGGTTTCAAGTTGAACCTGAATCATGCTACCTTCCTGAGCAACCTGCAAACTTTGATATGTGTCTTTGATTTTGATCAGAACATGGATCATGTGACCTTCCCGAGCAACCTGCAGACTTTGAGTTTTGGCGACAAATTTAACCAGAGCCTGGATCATGTGACCTTTCCGAGCAACCTGCAGACTTTGAGTTTTGGCGAAGAATTCAACCAGAGCCTGGATCATGTGACCTTCCCAAACAACTTGCAAACTTTGACTTTGGGCTATTTTTTCAACCAGAGCCTGGATCAGGTGACTTTGCCCACCAACTTGCAAACTTTGACTTTGGGCTATGTTTTCAACCAGAGCCTGGATCATGTGACCTTCCCAAGCAACCTGCGAACTTTGACATTCGGCGTTTGGTTTAACCAGAGCCTGGATCGGGTGACTCTGCCGAGCAAGCTGCAAACTTTGACATTTGGCACTAAGTTTAACCAGAGCCTGGATCATGTGACCTTGCCGAGCAACCTGCAAACTTTGACATTTGGCTCCGATTTTAACCAGAGCCTGGATCATGTGACCTTCCCGAGCAACCTGCAGACTTTGAGTTTTGGCTCCGCTTTTTGCTCCCATTTTAATCAGAGCCTCGATCATGTGACCTTCCCAAGCAGCCTGCAGACTTTGAGTTTTGGCTCTGATTTTAATCAAAGCCTGGATCATGTGACCTTCCCAAGCAACCTGCGAACTTTGACATTCGGCGTTCGGTTTAACCAGAGCCTGGATCGGGTAACTTTGCCCAGCAACCTGCAGACTTTGAGTTTTGGCGAAGCATTTAACCAGAGCTTGGCATGCGTGGAGTTGCCCATGAGTGTTTCCAGCCTCCTTTGCGGGTCTGTGTCGATAAGCAAGTTGTGATTCCAAGGATTTTTTGCCGAAAATCCTGTAGATCGCGCCATTGCAAAGTTGTCTCACATCAAGTCAGGGAATTGCGTGTTAAAAAATCATGCGAAACTGCACGGGATGACGGTTGTCTTTGAAATGGCACGCCTAGGCTGGGTGAAGTAACGATCGGATAGGCTGTTCTCAGCATAGATCCCGTGCTTGTTCACCATCCTCTTATTGCCAGGAGTAAGACATGGATGATTGTTGTTCTCAATCACCACCATGAAGGGTCATCAGTGAATAATCAATCATGCTTTGTCAGCAACTTCCAGGAAACATTTTGTGTTTACTGATTGATGTGCGCCTTTTGTAGTGTTGATTGATTGCGTGCTGATGCGTGCTCTGTGTTGTCCGGACATTTTCCTCATGCAGGTTTTTCTTGCTTGTTTGATGAAATGTACCAGTACCAGTATTGCTTTTGAAATCAGTCATCTCCCTCAACAAGCAACCAATAAAACCGGTAGGAGGCGGAAAATTTCACAGCTGGTGCACATAGATGTGCATAGACTCGCTTTTTGAGTCACTGGTGTATCCCTGGCATCATCCCGACATCTTTTTTCGTCAGCGCAAAGCATTGAAAGGTTATATGCGTGTTTCTCAAAATACGGGTGCCCCCAAGTCATCCATGGAGAATATTCTAGTAACAAACCGTCCACTATAGTTGGTATATCCCCTACTATTGCTTATTACTAATACCCATTGTTAATAGCCATCGTTCACCTTTGTTAACACAAACCATCCATTTCTTGGGGCACCCCCAGCTTTTCTAAGCACCCCCAAGCTATGAAACTCATAGATCTTCATGAGCTATGTTTCATCTTCATGGTGTCCTCAGCCAAGCAATCCACCAACCTCCCCACCCCCTCAACTCACCCCCCAACGACCACGGCTCGAGGCAGCGGAAAGCCCTTGACACTGCGGGAAGTCTTTCGCAGTCCGCATCTCCAAGACGTGCCGCCGGTGCTCAGGCCCCGCGTCCAAGCGGAGCGCTTGGGAGGGCGGAGATAGATGGGTTGAGATCACTTGGGCATGGTGGCGTCTTGTTGGGGATCCGTGGATACCGTAGGGAAACCATGGGATTATAGGAAAACCATAGGATTTTCGATGGTTTCCATGGTTGATAATGGTTGATATCGGTAGATCATGCCTGCTGTTGAGGGCTGGTGGTACTTTCGAGTGGTGAATGATGATGATTATAAGCTCTTGAGACCGGTGAATGGTCATGATTCATGGCTCATGCTGGTGATGGTCGACTGTTGAATCTGTATCGTTGAGAATGACTGGTGCTTAAGGGCAACTATGGGCATCTTTAATGGTGAATGGATCTTACTGTCAAGCCCGTGGTTTCGTGACCCCATTTGTTTGTTTCCAATTTCAATCCTGAACTATGTCAGTTTCTTGGTTTTCTGGATGAAAACAGGCACTGGTTGTGATCCTGACATTACTATGGGATTGTGTTTTACCAATGCCATATTGGTCTTCCTTAAGATATTGGACCCCCAAAATCATCCAATACTACATAATTAGTTGTAACAATAAACCAACCATTTTTGGGTCCCCTATCTTTTGAGAAACCACCCCGATTTTGAGAAACCACATTATTGGTGTTGTATATAGCCTCATTTGAGGTATATTTGTTCATTACCCTTGCTCAAACTAACATAGGTGTCGATAGCCAGCATATGTTGGAGGGTCTTCCTATTATGCATATGTCACTACATATACGGTTTGAAAATGGTGCCCCCAAACGCTGGTTGCGTTGTCCAATAAATTCTTCAACTGCAATTATGCTGTAACCAGTGCTGTAACCGGCACCTTTGGTACCCTAGTTATAGATAGCTTAGCTGTCGCCAGGGGGCATCACCGGCTGTAAAATATGGTAGAAACGCCCCAGTTTGTGAAGCCGTCGGAGGTCCATCAGCGATCGCGATGATGACGATGAGGCGAGCGGCTCCGCGCAAGCTGCTGGTTGGTGACCAACGGTGGCGAAACAGTTGCTAGCAACCAACCATCCAACAGTTGTTTGGTAACTCATCCAACCTCAATCAACCGTGAAGCATCAGTCAGAGGCCAAGAACTGTTAGCCAACCACTGGTTAAGGTTTAGCAACAGTTATAATTGTTAGGTAACGTAGATTGAACCAACTATCAGGAAAACTGTTTCTTTGCCAACCATTCATCCAAACAAAGATTGGAACAGTTGGTAAACCTGAAACTTGAATAATTTTATGATTGAATTTTACGGGATCAAAAACCCTAAGAGAAGGCCATTTAATTTGTACTGGTATGTGTTGTTTTGCCTTGCTTCAAAAGCCGGCTGGTGGTTCCAAACAATTTTATGTTTCCCAGTATTTACCACTGGTTGGTTGGTTGACTAAGATTCTTCATAGGGGTTGAAATTGCCAACCAGAAAGTGAATTGCCCTTACCAATACTTGATGTTTTTGATGTAACATGTGCTGTGCTTTTGTGTGCATCTTGAAATGTCAACAAACTAGTCGATAATCGTCAACAAACCTGTGTATTTGTCAACTAAAGCCATTTCACAAATGTGGAGTTTCCCCATCAAGTCCCATGGTTTTCCTATAAAATCCCATCGTTCCCTACAAAATCCCATGGTTTCCCTTGACAACCCAATGCCTTCCTTATTCAATCAAACCATCATCCAGCAAACAGAATCACTTGGCACGAAAGATCACCCGTGATAAGGATAATTCATAAAGTTTCCTGCATGTTTTCATGCTTCACCAAGCCAGATGACGCAGATGGTGTCGCTCTTAAATGCACTGCGATTGACAACGGCACATCTCTGTCAGGAAGCCAAGTTGAACGCCTCGATGGACTACTTGCCCGGGGCCCAGAACCTGCAGCCAGGGTAGCATGGCCAGCTGGTTCTTGGCAGCCTAAGGTGTTAAGGCATGGGTCACAAGCTGTTACTGATGCTTAGTTGGTGGTTCATCCTTGTTGAGAATGGTTGGCAACGGTCATTTGATGGTTTATTGATGGTTACTAGGTTCAGACAACATACTTAATCATGGTTTTAGATCACGACTGGTATGAATCACAAATACCAGCATTTTAAACAGCACTTGACCTGTCACCGAACCGTAATTTGACCTCTGGCAAATTACTTCCGTGAAGTGGAAAATGCAGCATTTACAACTGGTTCACCTCCTCAAACTCTCTACCCTTCCAGCTACCAACTTATATTACGCCACCATCCCTACAACTGGAGTTGCCTTGCTTACCTACAACCTTCACAGATAACTGTTTGCGGGTAGGGACTGGGTGGTTCATAGTTTCCAGCTTGGTTTCCCAACGTGCAACCACGCGAACCCATCCCCACCCTTGCAGCGACCCGAGGCGACCCATCACCGATGTTTGGAGAACCCAGCACCAGCGAAGCTGACTGAACCGGCCAGGTGGCTGAGGTTGATATGCATGGTTTACAACCACAACCAGGGTGACATGGCAAGCTGGGTCAATATTAAGCAACCAATAATGGTTTAACTAGCTGGTTAATGGGTAATGATAGGGGATAACAACTAGCAACTATAGGGGACTTATACCAACTATATGGCTATGAGTCAATATTAACCGTCCAAAATTTCAGGGGGGATAATAACCAGCAATGCTATGGGGAAAACAGCCTGGTTAATGATAGGGGAACCAGGGGGACGTCTCGGGTGAACTGACCGACTGCCACATTTGCCACGCTGAGCGCTCCAGGTAAATGACCCACTGTTGTAGTGCTCCAACTGAGAAGGTGTTTGTACCTTGAAAATCAGTATAGTCTCACAAGGTAGTTGGAGCCGTGGGGATGATTCGGACAATTGTTGCGATCACCATAAATGTCTAGCTGGTTGGTGGTTTGATTGACATTTTGAATAATTTCCCTAGTGGTTATTAACAACTGGTTGGTTGACAAGCATATTTTTCATAGGGGTTGAAACCAATCTGAATCTGTGGACTGTTTGGTCTCCGTCCATTGATCAATTTGTGCGTATGTGGCCTGACACACAAGTAGGTGTTCAGAGAGCTGGCCAAATAGAGCAGCCGATAGCGTTCACCCTGCTCACCTACTTCATCAACCCTGTCAGGCATCCGACTTGTGACTTCCCGAGACAGGTGATTTTTGATGGCAATCCGTCAAGGCTCGTGAGAAACATTTTCCTCCGATGGCAAGGACTCGTGGATGCAGCAGTGCCCATTGAGATCTTTTTAGTGTTTCCACAACCGACAACAGCTCCAGCGACCAATGAGCCGCTACATGTCATCGTTACGCAACATGCAACCCCTGACATCAGACCGATTCGAACGTCACGACGGAGAGCTGGCACAACCGTCTTGTCGCATCGGCTCGCTTGTTGGGTGCAGGCACAACCGAGAGTTCGGTTCACAAACTTTGCATGCGGCAGGTGTTTACCAGCGTTGCTATGCTCAGCAACCGCTGCGGATATTTGCACGTCGTATGGCATTTTGGATTTGGCGAGTTGGGTCAATATTTACTAACCAATAATGGGGGATAATGATCAACCAATAATAAGGAAAACAGTGGTTACTGATGGGGAAGCAGGGGTACGGGGTTTTGACCCACTGCCATTTCAATTAACTGATCATTTGCCGACTGCGGCATTTCCCGGTCAGGGTTTCCTTGCTGTCGTGCATCCGATTGTTGGATCAGACCCCGGATCATAGACCCTTATTTTTGCTGGCTATTCTGGTGTTCGACCATCAGTAACCAGTGATAAACTTCTCATCAACGACAAAAGGTTCTTAGTTGTTGTCTAGCACCATGCTCAATGAATGATCATTATCCCAGGTTTGTCCTATGAAAGCAACCGTCCAATCAACCGAAGGCCACACACAATAGCCATCATCAGCAGTTGGTTTACTGCTATCAACCCTATTCATAGACCATCTCAAGTCAGACCTAGCTGCGGAATCAGCACACCATCAATTCTGAAATCAACCAACATGATTTGTCAGCCAGTCATCAAACATCCTCAACCAACATCATCCACCTGAATCATTACCAAGTAATCGAATCAACCAATATCATCAACCAACCATCAACCACCAACCATCAACCACCAACCATCAACCACCAAAAATCAACCAGCGGCACCGGCCATCAATCAATGATTAACCATTAGCCCACCATAGCTATTTCACCCAATGACTCAATGAATTTCAATAATCAACCAGCCAATCATTAACCATCAACCACCATCAACCATGAACGAACCATGAACAGACATCAACTATTGCTGAGGCCAACGGTTATTAATCAACCAACATGAACCAACCTATAACTGACCATGAATCAACCGTTTGCTTACTACTAAGGGTTACTAACCCATACTAACCCACCATCAACCAACCATCAACCATCACCAAGTGATCATCAGCCCTCAACGATGGCCACTGCAGCCATTTCGAGGTTTGCGCTCCCTTGCCGCGGAGCTCTGTGGAGCTGCACTTGGCCAAGGTGCTTTCAGCGGAGACGGAAACCATGGGGATTTTGAAGGGAAATTTGTAGTGAAACCAGGGGATTTTGTAGGAAACCCAGACGGAAACCAAGGGATTTTCTGGGAAACCAAGAGATGTGTCCTTCCTGCGATTTTTTTAAAGGAATTTTTGGGGAAACCAGGGGATTTTGCAGGGAGGAAACCAAGGGAGCTTTTAAGGAAAGCAATGGGATTTTGAAGGGAAACCTGGAGGTTCGATAGGAGGGGGAAAGCAAAGGATTTCGTAGGAAAGGCAAGGGTTTATTGGGAAACCAGGGGATTTTGTAGGAAAGCAAGGGATGTTATGGGGAAAGCAGGGGCTTTTGTAGGAAAGCCATGGAATTTGTAGGGAA
>VSDK01009674.1:165196-184277 GCA_009767595.1 Symbiodinium kawagutii
GTAGGGAAACCAAGGGATTTTATCGGGGGAGGGGGGGGAAACGAGGAGATTTGTGGGAAAACCATGGGATTTTTTGGTAGGGAAACGAGGGGATTTTGTGAGGAAAACTAGGGTAACCCTGGAAATTCACTATGTTTGACTATGGTTCATAGTGGTTAACCATGAGGAACAAGTGACGATAATAGCTGGTGGGTGGTTTACACATTTTTTTGTAGGGGATCATAGTGTCAATCATAGGAGATAAGAACCAACAATACTGGACAAACAACTACTTGCTGGTGGGTTGATTGACAAGTAATTTGATTTTGCCCAACATTATGATGGTTGATATTCCATTGTGATATGTTTCATGATGTTTGTCATTTATATCATATTTACGATTATGACTGATCTAAACACAATGTGGTTAACCAACATATGGTATTAACAAATGTCAGCCGGCATAATGATGATTCACAATATTGGTCAGTAATGAATACAATGCTGCTTAATGTTGGTCACTGACATGGTTACTAACCACTATGGTTGATGTTGACTACTTGTAGGTCAATCACTTTTTTAGCCACTATCCAAGATTTGAATTCTAACGATTGGCTTTGATACTAGAATCGACATGGCTTTCATTATGAAGGGGGTATAGTGGTTCATAGCTGGTTAAACAATTTTAAAATCGCTTATACAATTGTTGGCTATGGGTCAAAACCCTGTGCTCCTGAATCCCATCATTAACACTTGCTTTCCCCATCATTGGTTCTTAATGTTGACCCATGCCCCGTTGATTAAGAACCAACATCGACAGTATACTATGGTAATTTGATACGAATACTGGTTCAAAACGTATTTCATTACTCTTACAAATTACTTAGGAACCAGCTATAGGTAATTAAGTTCCAACGTTAGTCAACTTATAAGCAATTTTAACTAGTCAATGTACCACCACAAGTGTTGATTAAGAACCAACATCACTAATTGGTACTTTGAACAATTTCCATTGTCCCCTGGGATGGTTGGTGGTTCCAGGGTACCACCGAGCCACAGATGCGGCTCCCCCCCCCCCCCACTGGCTCGCTTTGACTCTTGCGGCGGTTCATATCCAGTCCTACCAAGCTGGACAAGGTGCAACTCACAGTGCCTAGTGATGATGATTGATCCTGGTTTACTATGGTGCTCTCACTGAACAATTATGGTGCTTAATTCATGAATCATTGGTGTTCTTGACGATTCAATGTTGGTCAGAACGAAGGATGATAGTTACAAACGGCACAGTAAGCAGTATGTATTAGACATTCCTGGTTCATCACTAATTAATATAACTGCTGACCGAACCACCAAAAATGGTTCACCATGGCTTATCACCATTCTTTTTCCCAGTCTTCGGCTTGTGCTGCTTGCGCTCCGCCAGGGAGATGAGAAGGGGGCAGCGAATGTGCGAAACTCAGCGGCTCAGCGCCCAGGTTTGAGCAGCACATGGTGACTCCCGAGCACCGGGGTGTCGCAGCCAACCGCAAGGCCCTGGCTTACGACCAATGAAAGGCCAGCAGATATGGGGATGTAATGAACCACTGGCGGATGTAGAGGAGCCGCAATGGTTTCATTTGATGCGGTTCTTTGCAATTTCCCAACGTTTTCAGATGCTGTTGTGGTGATTCGAATGACAATGGTGCGTTTGGTTGCTGTTGTGGAACGTTGTTTTCAGTATTTTTCAAAATATTGATACATGACATTTATGTTCCTTTAACCTGTCCATGAAGTTTTTCCTGGTTGGCCAGAATGAATTACCCCAACGGGATTTTAATCGCCAATGCTAGTTGGAACACTGCTCCGGACGACAATATCAATGGTGCCACAAAGATTGACATTGGTAAGATGCAACCAAAGAGCGTGCCACGCATGGTGAATGATGGTCAATTAATTTTGGTTGATATATATTTATATATGTATATATAATGGCGGCTATGTATAATGAAGAGTGATTTATGATGCTGATTGTTCTTTGTTCGATGATTGTTAGGAGTGATGATTGATGGTTAGAAATGATCAACAATGTTAAGAGTGATGAACGATGCTGGATATTGGTCAACAATGCTTCAGAGTGATTAACGATGGTTAATTCAAACGTCGCTCAGAGGAAGAGATGATGGCGAAAAATGGTTACAGTAATCCTAGTTAAGAGTGATTAATCCTGCAGCCAATCTGTGCACAGATGTTTTCAGCAAAGTTCGAACTCTTGCCATTGGATTTATATGATTAAAACATTTCATTTCTTAGTGGTAAACCATCTCAACGATGACTAAGCCACATTCATTCATCAATCATCCCATATTCACCATCCATAAGCATCCATTTTGGGGCTTCCCAATGTCAAGCACCGCCCCTTGGTTATCACATGCTTCAACATACCCGGACGATCACGGTGGCGTTGCTCGAGGTGTTATGTGGCGAGCTGGTGGATGTGGAGCAGGATGATGAGGGACCCACCCTGGTGCTGTTGGTGAAGGGCAGGCGACCGGCTGCAGTGGGTCGTTGTTGATCAGTTTGTTACCATTGATGAGAAACTTCCCTGTGGTTGGTAATAAACAAAATGGTAATAAACTGATTGATATTATAGTTGATTATAAACACGATGATTCACTGATTATAAAAAGATGATCGGTGATGAGTACTGATTGTGGCCCCTAATCAATAATTTGTTAATGATTATAAAAAGATGATTGGGGGTTTCCCATTTTGAGAAACCACCGTGTGGTCTTACTAGTCCTGGAAGAAGTTGATTGATCAGTAGGTTGATGGCTGATCAGCGGCCATGTCCAACGCTGATGGATTTTCATGGTTATCACTAGTTTACAGCACTAGTGGCAGATCATCAACCACTAACCATCATGACCCAGTGGCAACGCTTGTTGAGGGACTGGTGGCTGAAACAGCCTATTGTGGTTGATGATGAAGGGTTGGGAATGGTTGACCGGTGATGGTGAGCAGATACTGGCTGATCAGAAATGGTGAAACATGTTGATTCATTTTGCCATGGCTGATTACTGGATGAGAATGGTTGCGAATTGTTGATGATGACTGATGAATGGTGGAGAAGATTGATTCAGTCGAATTCAGAATGTTTGATTCAGAATTGACGATCAACCACGGATGATAAGAATCATTCCATTCTTATGAATCTTAGTCTAGTGATTATGCTCGAATTCTTATTACTAATCTTCTGGAATCACTAGCGGATGATTCTTAGTGATTCATACAAGGCGGTGCCCCCAAGATAGCAAAGTTATAGCGAGGGCAACTAAGAGTGGCAAGTGACAACCAACTCATTGGTACAGATATACTGTGAACCAACTATACTCTGTACTTAATTGCCCTATTAACCAACTTAGCTAACAGCTCCGGGGCCCCGGCTAAGTTATGGCTAGAGCAACCACTTGCAGTGGATCTAACAGAACACTTGTAATTATACTTGACTGGTACATCCAGTGTAACTTGTAGTTGTTTAAGTCATTCGAACGATAGAATTTAGGATAGTGAATAGTCAGATGACTAGCCGATAAGCCTTGAAATTATTCGATCTATAGTAGTTGTAACTAGTAGTTGTTCTTGATCAATGTTGCTCTTACCCCTAACAACTAGTAGTAGTAGTAGTAGTAGTAGTAGTAGTAGTAGTAGTAGTAGTAGTAGTAGTAGTAGTAGTAGTAGTAGTAGTAGTAGTAGTAGTAGTACTAACTAGTAGTAGTAAGTTGAAACTAGTAGTTGTAACCAGTAGTTGTTGTAACCGGTAGTAGTTGTAACTAGTTGTTTGAGGTCTAAAGCCTTAACCAACTATAGAAACAGCGGGCAGAACCTTGACACGGCGGCTCACTGCTTTCCTCGCTGCCAGGCCCATGCTTTGCTACCGTGCCATGGTGGCCCGAACGTTGCAGGCGAGAAAAAGTTCGACCCGTGGCGGGTGCCAGAAGTCATTGTGACTCAACCATGATTACAAAGTGGGCCCCCAACCACTTATAAGTTGGGTTATAATCCTTATGAGTGGTTGGGGGCCCACCTTGTAAGGGGTTTCTTAGAAATCTAGATTTTTCCTAGGATGGGAAGGGCTAGCTTTGGAAGGTCCTGCAGAATTTGGTGACATCCTTTTGAAAAGAAGTGTCTTTTAGGTAGCAATGATGTAATTCAAACGGATTTTTTTGTAGAAATCAACTTTGTAAATCCAATCTTTTTGTAGTAGACTGCCCTCCTGACCCTGGTGCCCCTGGTTTGTGCTACGGTGGAAAACTGTTACAAGAAATCTCTATCTTTCAATCTGGGCCTGGGAAATTTCCTAATCGGGCTGTCCTGTTTAAGAAATTGAGCCTGGTGTGAGACGCTCAAGTTCATTTCTTAAACTCTCAAAAAAGGATTCTTGAGCCCAGAATGTGACCCAGCATCACTTGTAAAGCTTTTGAGTCTTCCAAAGTGTAAGTGCATAAGCTTTACGGACCTCAATTTGGTCCTTCCAGAAAAGAACTTTTAGGGCCTCAACAGTTTTTGATTTTGCCATTGGGATGCTTGTTGAAACACCTGTAGTGACGTTGTTGGGGATTTGGAATGTGAATGCATGAGGTTGAAAATTGTTTTTCTTGGAGCTGCAGTTTGTTTATTATATATCATCTATTTGCAGATTCACATAGTCTACCCGAATGGGAGTTTTTTTGATTTGAGACCCTGGGTAATTTGATTTCCCTCCCAATGAGGGTCTACTTTCTTGTTCCACAATCATTCTTAACACACTGCTCAAACGTACAAAGAGGGGTGTCCCAGCAAACAACCCCCAATTTAAACAACTCTGATTAAGCAAAATAGACACCAGCTAGTATCAACATTATAAAAGCAATGCATTGAGCTAGCAAGAAAGATACCAGCAAATTCCTACTATACTCCGTTGATTGGTTGAATCCGATGGTTTGAATCCGACCAAAATGTCTACTTGGATCTGCACGACCACTTAGTAAGTTGTCACTAACCATGGTTTCTAGGGGTTAGATCACCTACCTTGTAGGGCGTAACTGACCATGGTTATAACCCCAGGTGCACATCCAAGTATGGGTTGAAGGCAAAAGATGTTGATTGACATCGTGACTTTCGATAGTTTTTGTTCAGCATATCTTGTCGTTGATATCCCCTGATGTGTTTGTGGCATTTGTTGGAATAAAATGTTTGCCATCCGTTCTTGGCGTTCAAACACGTAATACATACGTAGTATGCTATAAATAACCGTAGTCCAGGCTATATCCAGATTATGGACGTATGATGACGTATGCAGCATGTGCCTCAAACGTGCTGGTGGCATCTCAATGCGACTTACTGTCATTGTTCTATATCTTTTGTTCGTGACTCGTTTACAAATTCAATGGTCATATAATAGACCCATAGTTCGCATTTTGTATCATTTTGTAAACTTCCTTTTTTCACAACAAGTAAAAAGTCACAGAAGAACTTGGGCACAGGCAGGTGAGCTTTCACCTTATAGTGCTGCATATCATCAACTGGGGGACCCCGTGCTGGCGATTCCTCATTGCCGCTGGTAGCCCTTTCCCCCGCCAGGAGGCCCTTCCGAAGGTCAGCGATTCTTGGTAGCAACGAAACAGTTATGTCATCTTATCTCCCAAAGTGCAGCTACAAATCAAACTTTGTTATGAAGGACAGGGCCATCAACCATTATCAGGCCATTTTTTGGAACTATGCATTATGAAGCCAAGTGTAATTGGCGATGATTTATCTACCTTGATTATGAACCATCGTTAACAATTGGAAAGCCTCATTGGAGTGCCTTGTTAGTCATCAAACATGATCATTATGGGCTAAGCTCTCCGTGTTCAATTCTACTATTCGGCAGGAATTTGATCAGGAAGTAGCATCGGGGCCTGTAGATAGTGCACTCCCAAAAACGAGGATGACCTGAGATGTCGAGTGCTGTGGTGTTAATCACCACCTTCTGCAGGCACAATATAAAGAGCCTATAAGCATAGTGTTTTGGTTGGATGTTTGTGATACGCTTGAATTCTTTCAGCGCGTATAGTTTTAAATTGAAATTAGCATACCAGATTCATGCACACACACACACACCTACGCACATCCACACCCTACCCATACACACCGATACAGATACAGTGTAAATTTGTAAATACATACATTCCCTCGTGCACACGAATCACCAGACAGCACTTACGCGGAGTGCATAACATACATGGAGTGCACAACTCACACAACACACATGGACTTACATCCATTTGTTGAGATATCATAGCAAAAGCCTATGTAAATATAGACAGAAGCATCCACAACAGCAACAAACACTTGGCAGCCGAGGATTTGTTTTGCAGTGACGTTTGGAAGTTGAAGGCTGGGTGACGTAACTTGACTTCACTCTGTAGGTTTGTTAGTGCCGTATTTTGCTTAGCTCTCTGAGATATTAGGGTAGCTAAGTCTGGGATTTTGACCTTCCTTAGCTATCTGAGCACCTGCCCTTCTGAGAAAGACGAAGGCGGGATTTGATGTTGATGGAAATCAATTCTTGGGATTCACCTTTTGTGAGAATAACATGATGTGATTTCTTGGGTCAACATGGGTCAACGCAAACACGATCACCATATCTATTCGTCCTCCCAAGGTTAAACATTTGTGATTGTGGTGTCCGCGCTGTCAACAGATATGGATGTTTTTTCGTGTTCAAACAATGGAAAATGTAGAGCTGTTTTCAGAAGCTTCGAAATACTCAAAAACACACATAAATTCATAGATGGTGAACTTAGCCCCCGATGTGTTTCGATTCTATTGGCTTTGAAACTAAATGGCTTTGCTATTCCTCAGCATTCCCAACAAACCAGCAAATGCTCAGCCTGCCAAAGAAGATCACCCCCCTTAATGAAGCCTTTGAACAGAAACAGCTTCTGAGGAATTCGGCAGGGGGGAACACACCAGTACTACTTGGAAGCTTGTAGATCTCTCAGCTTGGTGGGGAAGCTTTTTTTGGGTGGCAATATGCCCTCCAGGCTCTTCCAAAGCTCAATAAATTGATTGATTTCAATTCAACCAACAACAACTAGCTGGTGATTCTCAGGGAGCGAGGCCAGGAGCCAGCCTTATCCCGTTCAATCCCTTTAAAGGGGGAGCGATTTAGAGCTACAGGGAGTGGTGAAACCAGATGGTAGACAACTCTATAGGTTTTCGCCCCAAAGCTGCATGATTTGAAATCAATTCGACGAGAAACAGCTGGGCTTTCACCTGCAAAAGCAAGTCGAATTGAGATCAATCTCACCAGCAATAGCTGAGCTTTCTCCCAAAAGGAACATGAATTGATGTCAATTCAACAAGCCCTAACACAAAAGCTAGACAAATTGAAATCGATTCCAAAAAACAATAGCTAAACTCTCTCTAGGATCACTTTGGGGGGCGATACTGTACTAAACAAGGCGACTTATATAGTTGCGTTTTTTTGGTGGTTCACTGGTCAAGACTCCCTCTGCACTGAACAGCTGAATGAAATCAAGCCTGGATCAATGGTAAGCTCACAGCCTAAGGGCCACTGTGCAGCCGCAGGCGTTGCTGGTCATGGCATTCACTCCGCAGTTCATGCGAGGAAGCACCAAGGTGACCCTGTCGCAGCGCTGGTTGGGAGGGAATATAAACATCAAGTATAGCTGGTAACCAGGTGTTTGCATGTGTTCATATCCATTGAGGATGGGCATGTCCGTAAAAAGACATGGATGATAATCTAGTGGCCAAATGTTTTCCTACAGACCACTGATTTAATTAGTCATGCACACTCTCATTTTCTGACGGTTCGGTGAAATATGAAGTTTGAAAGCAAAATCTCAAGCAAATCAACCCGCCAAGTTGCGAATCAGTCTGTTTAGAAGGAGTAAGTCAAGAGTGCGAGGTGACTGGACCTATTGTATTGCGTTCATGTCCTGCGTTCTCGCTACACCATGGCGTTGATATGAGGTCCACTCCATTCCTTGACAGATCGATAGTGCGGAGAGCATTGCCCTGCCGTTTGCTAGTTGGCATTGTTCATCTCAAATGTTTCCAAGGGCAAGTCCAACAGTACCAGTCCACAATGTTAGCCCACTCTTGGCTTTGGTGTTGATCTACCCAATTTGGAAATATCATGTTGATCTATTTCCATACATCCATGTGATCCAGGTTCTGTTTCTTTCTTCACAAACCAAGGCATCAGACCCTGAACCCTGACCAACACAATCCCTGGCTACCAACTCAGATTTACCCCTTCGTCTGGGGCCTTGATCCTGATCCTTTCAAGGGTTTGTGGAGGTTGAAAACAAGGTCTCAACTTTCATTCTTGATACCAAACAACAAAAATACGAGCATTTGTACATCCACAGTGATGAGCACTCACCAACCGCTGTTTTTGGCTTGGCAGGTTCGGGCTCCGGAACAGCAAGTGGCTCCTGTGTTTGCTGCACTCAGTGCACTCTGCGGGCGGACGCTAATGTAATTATACATATCACAGAGGGATCTCATGGGAGCTTCGGACAATATGTATTTTGATTAGTATGGTCCAGTTATCAATCTTAAGAATCACAGGGGATGGTCATCCAGTGGGCCAACCGTGGATTACCAGTGCATATATATATATATGTATATACATCAATATATACATATTTGTTTATATATATATATATATATTTATTTATATTTATACTTATATATATATATATTTAGAAAAGATTCTAAATTATGTATTTAATATTTCTATATTAATATGTATATATTTACTTTTTATTTTCTTATTTATTTGTTTGTTGATATACAATATGATATCTACATACAGTTTCAATGAATCCAAGTAGGGAGGGGAGTTGAATCAGTTTGGCAATCAGATTGAAAGTCATGGCTTTGCCGATGAAGGTAACCCAGTGATGGATGGTTTGTCCAAAAGCCAGGGGCCTGCCACCACTTTCATTTTGGATGGTTTGGGGATGTTTGGAGGATGTCCCGTTCATGATCCTCAAGCTACAATCTTTGCAAGAAAACCGCGCTTAGCAATGTTTAGCCAGTAAATGAAGTACAATTCTGAGCCCATGCTGCTAGAGGGAAGCCAGTGCCAATCTTTGCCCGGACTCCCTTGGCAGTATCTCACGTCCTTTCTTTCACTAGCATTTGCTTCCGGCCTCCTGATATGACCACCCAAGCCACAACTGCATCTGCCGCTGAGTTTTTCAAAGAAAAAGAAACAGCAGCCTGCAAAGGTGGTCCGTTCTTGGCATGTTTGCAGCCAGCCCAGCTTGCTGATCCAACACTTCTGGAAACTCTAAGGGGTGCCAAGCGTTTCTGAGAACCTCGTGTTTCAAGATTCCATTTGTGTATGTCATGTCCCGTCTTTGTAATAGGACTTCATGTCATGTGACGGATTCGCATACATGAACATGTTTTTTTACACATGCATGCGCATATACATGCTTTACATACGTATATGTACAGATCGATACGCGAGACTTAACGCGCACACACACACACACACACACGAATGGATGCAAACACACACCTGCAGATAAGGACACACACAAATTTGTGTCCCAAGTCATTGTGGTATCCCAAGTCATTGGTTTCCCGATGAAGATACTCATTTGGGGACATGCGCAATCATCCACCAGTCCGTCCTGTACATAAACTCAAGAAGCATGGTTTCCCTAGACATACGGACCATCTTGAATAGGATCATCACCATGGCTAGGGATACACTATGAAATAATTGCCTAATATACTGGGTGAACATGTTTCATAGTCACTTTGCCACGAAACTATCACGTGCTAATATACTGTATATATGATATGTATATATATATATATGCGTAAATATGCAAACAGTTGTTTAAGCAAACATGTCAAAATCCAGAGGTGGAGCTCACTGCAATTCATACACCTCCATACACTGTTACATCCCTAGTAAACACAATATCCAGCCCCGTTTTATATTTCCAAGAGCTCGTTTGATATAGGTTTGATATTCACATTTGATAGGAGTAAAACCACTTGATTCAGGCAGCTCCTAGTGTTTCACGAAAGGTCTGCATGACCCAAGCGGAATAATTTGTGTAGTCATAGAGTTGTGTATATCGCTTTGCTCGTTTCCCCTATACGAAATCGCTGAAGGTGTCCACCGACCATATGAACAAACTCACAATGGGGGCCTCCACGCCAGGAGAAAAACAAAATGGAGGTCGGGGTGGGTCGATCTGTGAACTCTTCCACTTGGTGCCCCACTTTGCACTGAGAAGATGTGTTTTGCAATGCGGATGACGCCCACTGTTTGGGAAATTGACATGATCACACAATTGGTTGAACTGGCATACAGTTGGATGTTTTTCGAAGATTGGAGGATGGGTATGAACTCTTTTGTTTGCGCTTGCTTAATTGTGTACTGGTATAGAGAATGATTATAGAGCATGTGCTCATGTATCACTGAATCAATCACTTTCGCATTCCCGAGAACAACACAGCTGCTTATTGCTGCCTAGCTGATCGCATTCTTTTTTATTATGGATGGCCGCGCTTCACCTGAGTAATTGAGTATGTTAGAGTACGGCATTTCTAGATTGAACAGAGGCGACAACGCTCCCTACGCGCTGCCTAAAGACTGCGTAGTCCCAAAACCGATGGTTGATAAACCGCTAAGCATTCTCATGTTTTGAGAGTTTGGAAACTCAATTTATGAGCAACTCTGTTGTATTCACAGTATTTCTATGTATTTGTTTATTAAGGCTTAGTCTAGATCTAGAAGAATGATGGTGACCTGGCCTTGACCCGTGTGTCAAGGCTTGGTGTTTCTTTCCTCATAGATATGGGTATGCCTCTCATCACCCACAACCAACTGCCCAGCAGACTCCTGGTCGCTTGATCCCATGGATTACCAGCAATCCCAACACCATCAACCATAAAATGAGCTTGCCCTTGATTAATCATCAAAAAATTACATAATGATCATTTCCTGAAATCTACTGGTTTATCATGGATTCCCAGAATTCATAGAATCCCATGGAGATTGGCGATTGATCATCCTGGATTCATAGAATCCCAATGAGATTCCCAAGGGATTTGGTACCGGTTATAAGCCAATGAGATCGGTACTGGTGGGATCTGGTGGGGCGATTTGCTTCGATTCCGCGATGAACCAACCCGTCGCGCCGCCAGCTTCTCCTCCAAGAGATGGTGCGCCGGAGCGAGCTAAATCAGGGAGGCGTTATCAATGGCAAGTGGGCTCTATTTTTTTAAAATACATGTTACTTATGGCATGTATTTTAGATGTATTGATAAAGGTTACCCATGCCATATGTAACATGTAGATGTTCAATGGCAAGTGGTAAATATGTAACATGTAGATGTGTAATATAATGTATATACATAATATGTAACATGAACATATGTGTTAATCTATGTACTGCGAGTAGTTCTGTTGAGCATTTGTGTATATATAGTTATACCATGACGTACAATGTATATCAATGTGCAAGGTTGTATGACATTTTTCTGGCTACGCTGCAGCTCTTTTGTCTTTTAAAACGCACCGAGACCCCATGAGTTGAATGTGTCGATTGATCGAAACTTTCCACAACAGAATTGCTTGTGTTCTTTGCGACATTTTTGTGGCAAAATTGGGTTGTACAGTCACCTGGATTTGTTTCTCCATTGTTTTCCACAAGATCGCACAGAATTCTGGTCAAGAAATCTACATGTTGCTGGGAACGTCCAGGTGGAACATAAACTGGTTGCAGTTACACTTCCAGTGATGAGCAAGCCTGAAATTATGCCTTTTGAATCTGAGAACTAAGTGTGCCAACCCATTCATGATTCATTTTGCGTGCACCACGCACCATGGTCATTTTGGCCTTGGTCCACCTAAGCATCCGATTGATTTGAACAAATGTTTCCATAGTATTCCACAGTCAGAAACATCTGAATTTGCGGCCATTTTATCCTGTGTTTGCTTGGTCTGAAGAAAATGAAGCGCGTGTCCTTTGTGGATGAAACACGTGAGGCTGAGTGGACAGGTTTTGCAATCCGATGACCTAGATGGATTTCCCAAGACGACATGCCATTGTCCATCAGTGTACGCCAAACGCGATCTAGTAATTGCGGATCTTGTCGAAATTTGTCCTCCACGCTTGGCATATATTTCTGCCCCCAATTGTTGGTATCTTCAACATTCTTCAGCTTTTATCTCTTAGTCAGGGAATGCCTGCATCAGTTCAAAATGATCAGCCGGAATTCCTGTGTTTCGTTGTGTCCGCCTGGCAAACGGGGTTCATTGCCAGGTGGAATTTGGACTCGATCCTACCAACACAGTGGCCTGTGTTTTCGAGCAGCCTAGATGGAAGGGGTCTGGAAGGCTGGGTGACCCAGAGTTGAGGATGACGGCCAAGATCAGTTAAGGAACCATATTGTGGTGAAATAGGACAGACTGTGATGGGAATGCACTTATACACTTTTACACTTACCTTTTGGGAATGGGGGGATGTGTCAATGGACTTTCTCAAGAATGCCTCAAAAGTTCAGATTTTTCCCAACTTTGCAAGGCTTTCGCATCAGTCTTGCGTTAACGATTGGTTATCCTCTTGAGGAACCGGTGATCGTTTACAGCCATTCGACTCCGACCTTTCTGTGATTTTAGCTTCACATTTGGTCGCTTGTGTTCATTGACACCCATCTCCCGCGTCTCGGTGCCAGAACTCACAGGCTGCCAGGCTGTCATGAGGGGAACCATTCTTTGGTCAACCGCCTATATGAAGATTTTGGAAGTCAAAGTTAAGTCATCCATTTTCATCACAAGTTCTCATGATATGCGTCTCTTGATTGCATCCATACACTTGTGTTCTCTGCAGATGGACAGGAAGGATCCAACCGACTTTGAATACTCATGCCAAAGGAAGAAACAATCCGAAAAAATCCACATGCCCCAACCATCCCCACCCGCTTTCAGCAGTGAGCAGATCTGACTGGAGAGCTCCAGAAATCGTCAGAAATCCATAGAAATTTGCTGTTTCGCAGGTCGAATCCTCGATTTGTTGACGTGGCTGAGTCGCACTTCGAAGCTGAATGCCGGTGACCTCGTAAATTGGTGTGCGTGTAAACCAAGTGCTTTTGGGGAATGCCGGGTTTTGGTGTACAGTCATTTTGAAAAACATGCACAGTAATCACAGGATGTTTGTAGATATGGCTATTATATCGATAAAACTGCGAAGGACAAATCACACCCAGAGCGGAGTAGCGAGCTGAACTCTTTTGACACACACACACATGAGATGGTATTTGGCTCCAACCTGTACAGAGTTTAGAAATTTATGAGTCTTTTGGACGGAGGACAATCACATCACAGGGCTGGTCAAAAATCCCATCAGATACAGAATGTTCATGGAAATACTTGATAGATGTGGTGAATGTGTGGGGCCAAGAGAAGAAAAGTTGTGAACGATCATTCTCACTGTCCTGATCCAAGTGAGCAGCGACATGACCTGAACAAGTCAACCGATTCTGGAGTACCAAATCCCTTCCCCTTGTGAAGCCTGAACACGAAAACCTAAATTCGTTCAGCATGCTTCAGTAGCGAATCTATGCCTAAACCAAAGGAGGCCAGGAGGGGCTCAGTATTTGGAGGAAGGAATCATAAGGGACTAGTGGTTGCTGGTTTTGGACATTGTTTATTCGCCCTACTGTACTATAAACAAATCGTTGGGAGATGGACTGAAATTGTTCATCAGGGTTGAAACCACCAAGTATTTGCTAATGTATAGATTGAACTTTCAATGCGTCCCGTTCTGTCCCGTTCCCAGGTGGTGCAAACATGTGCAAATTGCCTTGATGTCGGTTTGTTGAAAAAAGATCATGTTAATATCATTGCAAATATATTTCCCATTCGCATGTACATAGGACTTGACGATATCAGTCCAATGTCCAAGTTGGTTGGCTACTCAATCAATGACTCAACTTGTTAGCAACGGGTACCTGGTTATTTGGACACCAAGTTGGTTAGCTAAGCAAACGATTCCAGCCCAAGTCGGTATCCTCACCCAGGACTTGAGCCTCACACTTGAGATGTGCGGAGTCCCAGTCGTGATCAGATTTCCACCGGTGCTCTAGCAGAGTTGCAGCGTACATGGCGTAGCTGATCGAGCATTCTAATTCGAGCCGATGGAGAATGATCATTAGTGACGTGTGACTCCAAGTGCTGCTCAGAATGCGTTTCATTATCGATCCGTCATGAATGGTCATTGATGAACATGTACACTTTGAATCGACACATTGAATTCTCAAATTTCAGAGGGATAAGACCAGTGAAGCAGGGGTATATTGAGCAATGATTTGTAAAATCCTTGTTGAGTTTGGGTTTAGTTACTTTGGCTGTATCCCTACAAAAGGAAGCATCAAGGTTTAGGGGACATCCAAGACTCCTGTACCACAGTACCCATTTGATCCCACTCCTCAGAAACCACATCTAAATCTACTTGTGGGACTTGCTTGGCTTGTGTTTAGTTGTTTGTTGTGCTAAATGGATTGGATAACTTGTCATTCTTGTTGTTGAATTTCCATGAAATGTACATTTTGATATGCATACTGTTCATGTAATGCTTGTATTTTACACAAACATAAAGAAACGTGCTCTTGGAAGTGCAAGCGGGATTAAAATGACAGAAACACACACACAAAGTAGATTGTACATGCAACAAAACTTTTCAGGCAAACCGTACTTTTGCACCTTTGATTTATATATTTGTAAACATGTACTATAACATACTCTGATTGATTATTGTATGTTCAATCATGCCACCCAGCAACACACGGTCTACTCACCTTCAGAAGAACTGCCTGGACCCAGCAAAACTGAGGATCACTGGGGAGAAATTCCAGATCGTGATGGCCAAAGACAACCGCGTGGGGCGTCACGGCCAGAGCCAGATGTTCTTACAATGGCAGGTGATTCATCTTCAAAAATCTGTGGTTAAGTAACATTGGTGTGAGCCTCTTCTTACCCAAATTGTGATCATTTGATGGTTGAACTTGACAATTGTGTCTATTGAGGAGACCACGGGTTGAGGTAACTTGATCCTCAGCCCTTAGTATTCTGGTTGGTCACTCTCGATTCCTTATGGATTCACTGGAGTCACAAACAATTAAGGTTCAGAATCAATTATGGCCTTACGGAGAAGATGTCTACATGTATAATTTCAAGCTGGTACCGAAACAACTTCCTCCAAGGACTAGAAAGGCTTTCAGGACCGAACCTGCAAAGTGAAAACGGATGGTGTGTACGTCATCCTGAGTCATCCTGCTACCTTGGGGTCTCACAGTAGACATGATTCTTGAAAGCATCCAGCTTCACAGGTTGTGTTACCTCCAAGGTAACTTAGCATTTCCGGATGCTTGGAGGTACCACTAGCTATGCCATGCCATGCTATGCTATGCTCACATATCCGGTGCCACGCCTTGCCTGGCGCCTCGCAGGTGTTGATTTCCTTTGGTCCCACGAGCGCTGAGACTGGAGACGAGACTGGAGAGACCGCCGTTGCGAGGCGCTTCCACCACCACCGTGGATGCATCACCTGGGCCATCGTCCCTGGAAACATGGGTGGCTGAACATCCGACACCAAGGGAGACAGGATTTGAGGGCTGCAGGGCCTAGTACTTCACTTCAGCATGGTTAGCAACGTATCCGAGGAAATGATATGATATTCAGGGTGATCTTGACCTGAAGCCAAGCAAAAGGTCGGCATTTAGACAGACGAATCATCGTTGTGTCAAGTTTGTGTCAAGTTTTTGCGTGAAGTTTGTTGCTCCCTCCATTGCGGAGGACAAAAAGCAATCCCTTCGCAAACATTCCAGCAGAAGCTTGGCAACAATCCAGTTCTTCAGGCTGTCGGATTTTGGTTGAAAACGTGTTTACGATAAATTTTCTAATTAATTAGCTTGTTCATTATTCAGCACGAGGTTCACCATAGTAGATCTTTTTTGCCCAAACGTTCCGCCGGGTCATCAATTCTACTTTGCGTATCCTGGCGCGTTTATTTTCCTGACACTGGATCCAAACAAGATGTGGATGCGTCAATGCGTTATTGCTGGAACAGCTGGATTTATCATGGTTGAGCAACACTGTCTTTTTTTTCTGGTTGGGGGATTTACAGTTTTATTTTCCCAAATGTATGATTAAATGCTTGGCAGGTTGACTTGCGTACATTTTTCATAGAGGTGGTTCAAGCACCAACCAGGTTACTCTTGCTTAATTACCCCAAACATACACAAGCTGGATTTACCATCGCTTGTGGCTTCCCCACGATTGGGTCCGCCGAGGATATTTGCAGCACCTTGCAAGAGGCTCTGTGCGAGGGATTTCCTGGTTGGCCATCGACGACTGCAACCATTGGTGCAGCTTCATCCACGGTCACCTTGGGAACGATGGGGGAAGCTTGACTGGTTCATGGCCCGTGGCTATGAATCCAACATAGTGGAACTTCCCAGTAGACCCAACTCAGTGGTCAGAGCCTAACATTTGGCTGCAGAGAAAACGAACAGATCAGTACCCTCAAGCACCCTGGAACCATTCAAAAACATTCAAACATAGGTAGATAATGATAGATATCAAAAGATTCAAATAGTACAATTGCCAACAGTAGGGATATGAAACCATCACTTTGGATTTGGCGCATCATTTGTTATTGAAAATGACCTGGTCAGTGTGAGCCCCTAAAAGTTCAGATCCGTGAGAGATTACGTTTGAGCACAGACATTGCTCCAACTGAATCAGTTAGTTTGGTCTAACAGTACAGCGCTTGAACTGCAAGCCGCGACGCTCAAGCTGGGAGAGTTCACCATGACCACCTTTTCTTGGTTTGGTTCAGCAAACCGTGACATGTCAAGACTACAACCCCTTCGTCGCTAAATATAAAATGTGTTTGTCCCAAGGTTTGTATTTGGGGTTAATACTTGAAATACAGTAACCATTGGCACAGAATTCATTCTTTTTGGTAATGGCGCAGTCCTAAAGTGAGAATAGCCACCCACCGAACGGACCTAACCGCATTCTTGAGATTGTGCACGAAGCCAACTCGGCGATCTGTGAAATGTCGTGAACCTGAAAGGGTCTCTACATATGTGCCTCGTTTGGCAGTTTCTGCATGGTTTCCCCATGTTTTTGCCCATGTTTTCTCCAAGGTTTTCTCCCATCGTCCTCCCATGGTGTGCCCCATTGGCCAACCGCATCCAACCGCAGCCAGGAGAGCGGATTGATCAAAGATATCTCTTCCGCTGCTCACTACATTGATCTCTTTGGTAAGGAAGCCTAGCGAGAGCATGGACCTCCCGAGCACCTCAGAGTGTCGTTTCCATGGGAGCGGATCAGCTCCATGGGGTTCCCAGGTGCTGGACGATGGAAGTTCCCTGTGAACATGTTGAGTGCCGCGAAGAAGGAGCAGGACACTGCGGTAAAATTTGACCTTGCGGTCGATTCATGGTTGTGATAGGCTTGCACACCACCTGGTGGTTAGGGAAAAAACTATAGCGGCAGGGGCCCCCACCAAAAAAGCCTTCTATTAAGTGCAAGTATAACAGTATAACCATTATTGCAAGCATTTGGTTGATGATTTATGAGAATAGTGAACCATTGCTAGCACTACCAGAACATTGCAACGATTCTGGATTGTGTAACCTCATCAGTATCATCGGTGATCACTGTAACTGCCATATTAAAATATGAATGAAAGTCATAAAAGTCATAGTTGATTGTAACAAACAATTTTCACATTGTCTGTATATGCATAACTACCAGTTCCACGTAATCACATTGCGACAATGATGACAACTACAATCGTTACAACCCAGTACCATTGTTCATTCAGTTTCATTCAGCTATTGCCATAACTCTTGCCTCTTGCAATGCTATAACTCAGCATATGTTTCTCTGTATCATTGTAAATCCTGAAAGCAGTATTAATTGATGTAATTATATTATGTTTGTTTCTTTAATACCTGACAAGCCATATTAAATATTATTTACCAATGAATGCACTTCCTCATCCAGACGGCTGCAACCAACCATCACTACCAATTCAATAGTATTCACTATTCACTCACTACTTACGAGCTTAAATTTACATATACTGACTTTTGATCCATGGTTATCATTGTCATTTTTCATCATTATGTTCATGATACCGTCACTATTCATCATCACTGGTATGATAATCAGATCTCATGACCCCATCATAAGTCATAGCCACAGCATATAGCATAACTTCATTCATCACCAGATGTGATAATGCGAATAGATCATAGCCAAAGATCAAAACCTCATATACAACCATATAGTCCCCATCTATCATAGCCACCGATCCCCACTTTCCATTCTTGTTGGTCCTATGTTCAACCAACAGCGAGTTAACCAATGATTAGCCATGACTAACTATCCCCTAGCATCAACCCCCTTCAACATCTATTAACCATTGCTTAATCCACATCAATCCCCTATTAAGCATTGCTTCTTAATCAATCCCCCTAGTATCAGCCCTTAACCTTTGAGTATTGGAGACGAACCTTATCAACCTATTGTCAACATACTTGACCATGTCAACTATCCACCAGTATCAACTCTTAACCATTAGCACCCAACTTAGCTGATGTTACCCACCCCCTATGTTGGCTTACCCCCCTAGTCACCTGTGGCTTGCTGAGTTCATCCGCTTATCCCTTACTTGGCAACCCTTAATGAACATGACCCTATAAAGTTAGGCAACCCTTAACCCTTAACCATCCTTACCCCTTGGCCTTACCCCTCGGCCTTACCCCTCAACCATCCTTCCTTCCATGGGGGATAACCAGGATAAGTATGGTGGGGATTACAGTTGTTATCCAACACTGTTAGTTGTTAGCAACCTTTTAGATAACAGTTGTTAGCAACCCTGAACCCTTAGTTGGTTGGTTGCTCCAGGACGAGCGCCGCAAGGCCGAGGCCGAGGCCAAGCGCCAGGCCGAGGCGGAAGCCAAGCGCCTGGCGGCGGAGGCCGAGGCCAAGAGACGCGCGGAGCTCAAGGCACGGGGGGGG
>VSDK01009674.1:184321-205819 GCA_009767595.1 Symbiodinium kawagutii
CCGAGGCAAAGAGACGCGCGGAGCTCAAGGCGCGGGGGGGCCCCGTGCCCCAGCCACGGGGCGCCAGGGGGCGCCACGGGGCGCCAGGGGCAGGTCATGGTGGGTCATGGATGGTGGGTGGTGGTGCCCCCCAATCACCACAGCAATGGAGCAGATGTGTAGGGTTTTTTCATTTTCATGGGGGTATGTCTCTTTGCGACTTGTGATTTTGAAGATGTGTAGAGTGAGTTATATGGATTGAGAGGACTATTTTTCACGACGTAATTCAGCTTGAATACAAGGTAGACTCATGTTCGGAAGTGCAGAATTACTTCATACCATGTGGTGAGGATCCCCTTAGATGGACTCTCGCTGCGCATGATTCCGAGTGTGGTGGAGGCTGCGGCACAGCGGGCGAGAGAGAAGGCAAAACAGGTCGGGCGTCACCAGTCACGGCTCCCCACAATCAGCGGTGGCACTTGGATGTGCAGCTGGGGTCCTGGAAAGCAAAGTTATAAACACTATGTGGCGGCTTATGACCTCATAACCATGACTAGTTACCACTTACTGCGGATGTACATCAATGTAGGCAGGTTGTTTTGCAATGGCTAAGCAAAACCATCAGCAGCACATTTCAAGTCGTGCTTAGATAGTTCGGGTTTTGAGCAATAGCCCTTCTCCGCATGTTTTGCGCCTTTGGGATCATTGACCTGGCAAATGACAGCAACTGAGTTAGCCTTGCAAGATCCACCAAACGGTATTTGGAAGGGGGATTTCATACAGGGAAGATGGTTGATGATCATCAGGCAGGTAGGTGAAGATTCCAAAACCAAAAAAAGATGCCCATGCCGAAGGAGTTCAGAATGAGACTGTCACTGATAGGTCTGGAACATGTTTATTATGTTTATTTACCAATTTTTTTTTCAGAATATGTTTATGGAATGATACTGCTCAGAATGTTTATTATGATTAGTGAAACAGTATTATGTTATTATAATACACACTTTATGATGAAACAGTATTATGATTAGTTTCCTACTTTTATGTTATTATGTTTAGTTTAGTGGGTTCTTTAAGAAAACGTTTGGACAAGCTGTGAAACACCCACAATGACATACAATGGCTATCGATGCCGCTGACCTTTGCAGCAAAATGCCCGCCGCTTTGGAGTGCCCCAATGACATCAACGTTGACATGGTGACGTGGTTAGTTGTTGCGATTGAAGATGGTGCCATATCCGGCCGCTGTCATCACAAGCAGCGAGTAGACAGTTCCACAGCGTCAGGAAGCTGAAGAAGCTGCAGCAGCGGCCAAAGCTGCGGAAGAAGCAGAAGCCAAAGCGGCGGAAGAAGCGGAAGCCAAAGCGGCGGAAGAAGCGGAAGCCAAAGCGGCAGAAGAAGCTGAAACCAAAGCGGCAGAAGAAGCCGAAACCAAAGCGGCAGAAGAAGCTGAAACCAAGGCAACGCCGCCCAGGGGGACAAAACAGGGGTTCAACATTGTTTTCAACCGGACCTCGCCTGGGCAAACCTGGTGTGTGAAATGGCTGCATGAATCAACATGTCGTGTAGATTTCCAGATGAGGCAAGTGAACAATTTCAAGAGAAAATGCAGTATAATCAAGCAAGAAGCCTGAAAAGGATAGATGACTAGATGACGAAGAGGTACAACAAGGAGTTGATAGACGAGGCAATAAAGGGGCAATACCAAATAATGTAATCAGGTCATGTTTGTTTTTTTGTAGAGATTTATAATGGTAGGGATTTATACTGTACAAAAAAAGTAGTGCAAAGAGACAGTAATGACTGGCATTCACAAAGGACAATTCAGATGGAGCAAGGCCAGGCAAACGATGGGCAGCTGATATATATATATATAGATTATAGATCAGTTGTGACCCAGGGGTGATTCATTTGATATTTCGATGCAGAAATACAGCCATTTATGACATGGGCTTTGGAACTGCATCTTCATTGTGCAAATGACGGGGTCAATCCGCAACGGACAGTGATGGCCATGGCCAGTTTACGGACAAATGTGGATGTGTCGTGGACGACCATGACATCTATGAAGATGTTTGGAGCCAGTGGGGTCTCCGCTCAACGTCACTGTGTTGAGCTGACCCGCTTTAGTCAGCTCCTCCTGATTGATTTGGGACTCATGTCAGATCGTACAGTTGCTGAAAGTTGCTTTGGGGATGTCGGCTCATTGGACATGAGTCGAAGTTGCCAGTGCCCTTCAGGATGCTGAAGCTGAAGGAACCACAGAAGCGAAGGCAGTCCGGCCCATGGGTTCCCCTGTGCCGTTGCAACAAACCCAGTGGCTGAAAGACCGCGGGTGCACATCTACCGAAGTGATCAATGATGCAGTTTTCAGTTGGGCTTGGTTTTGGACCCACATCTATGGAGAGCAGGATTACTGCAAAGTAGTCAATTCACTAGGTTCAACTGTTTTGAAACTTTCAACAGTTTTCTTACAAGCAGCTCATCCCACCACATGCAGTCGAAATGGTTCTGATCATGGTATAGGGAGTATGGAAACTCATTACAACAAGTGATATCGGTCCTAGCTAATGTTCACCCAGCTATATTGAGAAATCATGATGCACATCTTGAATAGGAACATTTGCTTTCCTTTTTCCGCTGTGTTCCGGTCGTTTGCAGCAGAAGGATTGTTTTGTAATTATTGATTGCAAATCTTGGGAACTTCTTCCAACTCGGTCATGCTAGTGCGTATGTGTGGAACCTTGAGTGGTTCCACAAAAAATCAGAGATGCCTAGGAGAATGACGCCGAAGCAACCAAGGACATGTGGGCAGGGACGGTGGTCAACACAGGCAGGTACCACACGAGACACAGATGGCGTCTTTTTCCGGAGGAAACTGTCTGCATACATTCATACATACATACATACATACATACATACATACATACACACACATACATACATACAAATACGTACAGAGAGAGAGAGAGACGTTGATGTGTAGAAATAGATGATGTTGTTTGCCCTCGTATATCTGAAATCACAATATACAAAATTTGTTTCAGAGAGCAAAACCAATGTTTTTTTATGATTTTTTTATGTGTATATATTTATACAAAATATATTTGTACAGAATTCCACACGTATGTGCGTGTGTTATGTTTGAGATTTGTGCATACATATCTAGGCACATACAAGTTGTTTTACCGTACATGAGTAATTACACATATGCTTACAAATTCACATACATTCAATTACATAGGCACACACACACTACGTATAATCAATTATGTATGCACATACCATCAAGTACCACACGCATGTGTACATTACATACATATACATCGGAATGACTGATATCCGTTCTTGCATATTAATATAAATGTTTGTACCTAGTACAATGGATGTGTGTGTGTGTCCATCATTGTCTATGTGTATATCTATATATCTCTATATATATATATATATATATGTAGCATTTTATACCTGATACACTACACATCAAATACTATCTATATCCATCTATATTTGCACATGCATATAGTATTTTGACGTGTGTGCATCTACATGGTGAGATTTTCCGCACCCAATGACCTGGCGTGTCGCAGTGGCAGATCCCTGGTGTGCCATGGTTTCCAGTCGTCGCCTGTGGGCAATGGATGAGCTCCATAGTGGATGAGCATTAGATCATGTTAGATGGCTATGGGTCATTATGGGTCAATATTAACCAGCAAGAATGGGGGATAATAACCAACCATTTTATAGGGAAAACAATGGTTAATATAATGATAGGGGAACCAGGGGTCTAGGGTTTTGACCCACTGCCAGATCAATGATGAGCACCATGAATTATCTATGTGCCTTGAGTTGCTGAGCAATGATGATCAGATCACGTCTAGTTTCGAGCATCCCACTGATCATTCCCCGGCCACATCCCCACACCGCCATGGTATTGCTGTGTCTCAAGCTGTCGCAGAAACCACCAAAATTTGCAGCTCATGGACACAGCAGTGACAGTACACCTCTGACACAGGTAAAAACTTGCGGCTCTTTTCACTAAACATTCCACAGCCAATTAATCAATGCATATGCAACTCACCCAACAAGGTGCACTTCGAACTAAAGGTTGAAGCCAACAACTCGAATCATCAAAAGCGCAGGCAGTGCATCTTTTACAGCGAAAAACCACGGAAATAAGGGCAGATAAAGAATTAATCCAAGTGACATATTATGCGTTTGTGTCCAAATGGACAGTAAAGACTATAGGGATCACTATACCAATCTATACCATGTATAGGTTCCACTACCAGAAATCCGTTGGCTCACCCCCAAAACTATGTGTCTATGTCTTGAGTCCTGTTTGTTCGTGGAGAAAGTTGTAGTGTTGCCAAAGACGTTTCATACTTTCAGGGACCATTGCTAGGCATATCAACTGTAATCCACCAATGTCAACCACTGATTGCGATTACTAGCCAGTAGCAACCCTCATTAATCAGTACTAACAATGCTTAGTTAACCATTGTATGATTTTGAACCATTAATGACCAGTATTGACCATCTGTGATCCATCAATGTCAGCTCATCATTACGACCTCGAGATTTTCGCTCCGCTGCGGACGAACTCACCTGCCTGCCATGGCGGACATTGTGGAGCATCACATGCAGGAACGCGTGGATTGGGGGATGGGTCGAAAACCAGGTGCACCTAGGTCACCTAAGAAACCTCAAACTATGCTGTACTGTACATGTATCATACATGGGAGTTGAACATGTTACCATAAATATAATCAACTATATAAGATTCAATCATTTCACATATCACATATATCTATATGATTCTCCCAAAGAATCTCAATGGTTTCATGTTTAAGAGGAAACAAAGCATTCTGGCATCGCTATATTTTTTGGAAGATTTGACTATTAGGTGAAATATGCAAGTTAATTCTGGGTCCTGATGATTTTGTATGCACGGGAAAGCAAGGCGTTGGTGTTCTGTATTTTCAGAGTCTAAACAGAATCTGGTTTCGTCCATAAATGGTACTCCCGATCCAATAATAACTATTATTACTCGCGGAAACAACAGTTTTCAGTTTTGGGGGCTCACCATTCTTGAACAAACCCATCTCAAACATTGAGAAAGAGCTTGCACATGAACAGGAAGCGAAGTGTTTATTCAGCACGGCATCATCCACTTTTTGGATGGTTACCAAGGCTGGATCCAACCAGCAATGTGGGTAGGCATGTCCCATTTGATTTCTTCAACACATCCGTTTGTTTTGATTCAAAACTCCCAAGTGGGCTCCTACAGTACCCGCTGTCATCCCCAAGCTATCATTCATTTGCCACATCTTGGAGTACTGCCATCTAAGTGGACAGTCCCCAGCAAGTCGGGCCAGGAAATGGTGCCTGAATTGGATGACCTCAGGCGGAAGAACATTTTTTCTGAGGAAGAAATCAGGTGCCACGGAGTGTCCACGGGCGGAGAAGTCACTTCACAGCTTGAGAAATTCCAGGACCCATTCTGTCAGCATGACTTCGGGTCGATGACATGTGCAGTTGAGTCTTTTTAGCCAATGAATTTACTAACATTGATCAATTCTTGGATTCAGTTCTTTCATGTTTCTATATGGGGATGATGAAATGACGGGCATGCCGCCAATGTCAGGCTTTTTGCCAAATCGTCTCGTCATGGGAGTTTGGCAATGTTGCCCCTGTGATGGTCAGCTACGTAAGATTTTGGAAGCACGTCAGCTACCTATCGTTGTTGGATGCTTCTGGACCTACAAAACTATCTTGACAAGCTCAAGATCACGAAAGGATTCCCAGTATCCACGGCAAGCTCTTGCTTCATGTGGAAATCGTTCTAGAGCCCCATGCTGAACTCAATAGACTGAGATAAGGCCAGCTTCTTGTGAATTCAACATAAATCACCATGTTTCAGTCATGTATGGAATGTTCACCCGCCTTCAGCCGGATTTCCAACACTGGTACACAGGAGCAACCACACTTGGTAGTTTCCGGCCCCGTTGCGAGGCAAATCGTTCGTCGGCGCAGAGATTTTGAATACTGCCTGCAGTGACTGGACAAGATTTTGGATAGGGTCCAAGGGTCAGCGGCAGCCTGCTGACTGATCACCAGCGATCGTGTTGGATAGACTTGGATACTGGGTACGTGCACAGTGGCAGATTGCCAAGATCGGAATGTGCCAATCACTGTATTCCAATGGTGGACAGTCTTCATAGCTCAAGTGCGTTTTGATTTGCAACCACTCCAGATGTTGATACGTCAAGCTGCCAAATCTGCAGTTCTTGGCTGGTCGATCACTCCACAGCTGGGCAAACAATCATTTGATACAATATGTGGTGCTCTTTGCTAGTTCAGCATTGAACAACAAATGATACTGTAAATGCGATGGCAGAACTAAGCCACCTTTGCTTATATAGATTATATATGGCAAGCAAGACATGTGTTTGTTTTGACAAGCAGTTCAGCTGGCCGCTTAATTACAGATGATCATGAATCATGGCCAATTCTGGTATGACTATGGAAGCCGTGAATATAATCAGGTGATTCTTTGAGTTGTTCTTTTTGCCAAGGGTCATAACATAGGGGGTGCCCCAGGCACAGACCCAGCCAGGCAGCATAATATATTATTTGGTTGGAGGTTTCAAACGTGTTTTTTTTTATCCAATGATTAAGTGATGGTTGATTGACTCCAATTTTTCAGAGGGGTGGTTCAATCACAAACCATTTATGATCGTTGGCAACCAATGTAGCCATTACAGTAACCGTTATCAACCAGCTTACAACAGGCCCTTTATCAACCACTGATGCCGTGAACAGCAATTTACAGCTCCTCCGAAGATGAGGAAGTGAGCGGAAGTGGTGTCTTTCACGGGAACTAACAGAAGGTAAATGTGTGTCCAATCCCCAACGCAGATACCTCTGTGTTTCTTAATCGCAAGCAGTTTGGCTAGGGTCCGCGACATTGGCAACATAGACAAGCAGTCATGGTCCTTGCTCATTCTCGATTTGTACGTGATTATACAAACGAGGCTGAAATGGATAGATGATGCGAGATGATGGTAGATGAGCATCCCAACAAAGACTATTCTGTTTACTTACTCTGGCATGTTCCTTGGGGAAAACTGTTTTTGACAAAGTGCCGTGTATTAAAGTAGCCATGCTTTCAACAGAAGAACTCTTCACAATGGATGACAGACAAGCGCTTTACTGTATGTGCCTCGATTGTACAGATTGTTGTTCAGTGTTTCCGATGTTCCTCATCAATGCTGGCTAGCAGCTATCATGTTTCTTGACCAACATTCAGCACATCAAACAGTTGGGCACCAACCCTTCCGCGACCAACCGCTAAGGCGAAAGACCCGGAAACAGGAGGCGTTTCGGAGCGGGGGCAGAGAGCGATCAGTGGATGGTAGCTGGCCATGTTTCAACGACAACCAATGCTATCAGCAACATAAGGGGTGGTGTTTAGCAGCTACAACACAAGTAGCAAGTGTATCAGCTAGTTGATAACAGCCCAAACATGCCCAAAGTAGTGAACTTAGCAGCCAGTTGGGTTGCTGTAACACAAGTATCAACTGCTGCTATCATCTCGTTGACGTGGTAGCGCAGTGTGTCAGTGTGTTTGGAATGCTTCTAATTTTAATGCTAGATCCACAGCAATAAGCCCTTATGTCGCCAGTTATTTACTTACTTGGCAAGCTGGGAATGGTTTATAGATATGTGGATCTTACATTGATTATAAGCGATTCTTGGGCATGGTTGTGACTCCAACCAGTATTTTGTGAATGAAGAATTGCGGATGGCCATATTCCATGATTTGAAGATGGAATTGAATAGGCAATGTATATGATTTGTTACGACTGGGGTTTCACTGTCTCCTGAGCGCACTGCTTGTCAGTTACGCATAAAACAAAAGGATGGCCAGGATGGTAACCATTATCTATTATGACATCATTGTTGATGAACCTTAGTATGGTCAGTAACCATTATCAAGACCAGTTAACCATCAGTTACCATTCTTGTCGTGGTTGGATGGTAACTATTATGCGTTACCATGGTCAGTTGTTTCTTAATTGTCAAACATGATTCACCATCAGCACTTTTAATTTGCCCAAGTTTTTGGACCCCAATCACTGCCTAGAGGGTTGTTCACGTTCCAATCATCAGGTCAAGAGCGGCTTTGGTGACCACCCCAACTTCTGAAAGTTGGGTATACCAGGTACACTCCGGTAGTCTAACATAGCACTGGAAAATCGCCATTCCCAATGGTGCCATGTTAGATCTCCAGAGAGCACCAAGCGATCGAAGAGGGCTATGCTCTATCGGCCAGGACTACCTGAACTATGCAACAAGCCCAGTGTTTGGTGGCTGCCATCCTGGAGCCCATGGATGCCCATGGTACATTCCAAGGTTGTCGAATATGTCTGTGGGTCAAAATAGGGTAACCAATGACCCACCAAAAATTATCATTTTACTGAGAAACCATAGGTTTTTGGGGGTGCCATTATTTTGGCACATTGGCACATACCCAAATATGGCTGTGGGATGCTGTGGGTCAATATGAACAAAGAATTTTATGGGGGATAAGCAGCAACAATATCCAACAATATCCAACCATATCAAACAATACGCGCAGACGCCGTGGGTTGCCCAGAGGGCAAACCACCGCTGTAGCAGTGAATCAACCAACAAATGTTTGTTGTGAGAAACACTGGCTATACGCAGTGATTTAGGGTTTAGGAATTTAGGGTTTGGGTTTTAGGGCTTAGGGGTTTAAGGTTTTAGGGTTTAGGGTTTACGGTTAGGGATTTAGCGTTTTAGGGCTTAGGGCTTCTTGATTCTCAGAGTTGCAAAACAAGGGGCCTGCGCAGGGTTTTGAACAGTTGACAAGACTAACTTCTGGGCAGGTCTAGTGCATCCGGGCAAACCATGGAGTCTTGCCGTAACAATAGTAACTATTCAAAGGGGTACAGGGTTCTGACCCATAGCACCATAGAGATGCAGCTGAAGGATGCTGTAATTTTTTGGCCCAGACCTTTTGCTGCCGTACAAAAGCGCTGAGGGATTTAGAGCACGTCCAGCCTTCAAATCAAGGGTCAGGAATAGTTCGAAGTTCAGTCAGAACATGTACATATGTTTTGTTGGGTGCAGTACGCATAAACCGCCGCATATAATATGTATACATCCACATCCTCATGCATTAACTTGTCATATGTACTTTAAATGTATAAGATAGAGTGGAAACTGTTTGCCTTTTTCTCTTCGTGAAAACCGAGTTCTTTTGCTCTGCAGCCATGGTGCGTCGACTTTCTTTGGACTGTTTGTTGCTAGCCATATGCCATCTCTCTGCCTGGGCAACCACCGTGGCAGCATCCACCCCTGCATGTGATGATTGCACGGATGAGACTGGGGGTGACCGTCTGCACATGCTGCAATACAAGAGCCAGAAATCCTCGTGCCTCGAAGCATTCATTTGATTTTGGAGTTGAAGGAACTTGAGATTGTTTGCACAGAGAAAGCATAGAGCTCAAAAAAAGGCATGTTCCAAGCAGAAAGCTCAGAACTGTTTGCCAAGAGAATGGATTGAATCAGGAGAACGACAAGGTCAGATTTTCTTTGTACCTGGTGGTTTCTGAAAATGGGGTTACCCCATATCATCCAATGATAATCATTTCTAGTAAAGTAATAAACCATCCATAGGGCGGGGTGCCGACTGGGTCATTGTGAGCAAACCTGGAGTTAGCGGGCGGCAGCCAGATAGCTGGCTACCCCAAGGCAAACATTCTGCAGGAATATAGGCTGACTCATTCATTTCTCAAATGGAAGAAGCAAAAGAGTGGGCCAGCGCCTAATTGTGATGCTTACATGAGAATGAAACCAGTGTGTTTCTTTATATTTTGCTATTTTTTAACAAATATGTGTACATATTATGTACATTTAAAAATCTCAAGTATTCACATATATGTATATATTTATAGTTCCATATTTGCTTAAATGCAATGTGTGCATGTATGTGTACTGAACATCAATTTCAACTGGAAGAAGAAGATTGACGCACAGGAAACACAAATTCTTGCAACATGGCATGATACAACCGAGCCATACTTTGCTTGACCATGGAAAGCGGCAGGCACCACCCCTCAAAAAACAACAAGCATGATATATTATCGACCAGTGATATACACAAGATTTTGACAGGAGTGTGTCTAGACATTGTATAGTGCAGTCACTTTGATATTGTCAACACATTTACAACTTGTATTTATTTGCAGCACAGCACGGTCTCATTTTGAGATAAAAACAAGCACTGCCCAGGAGTCCTCCTTCGCGCTCAGTGCTGACGCCGGATCCAGAAGTGTTGACATGGGAGGATCCCCCGATGGCAGGTAGACTATCCAATGGTTCCTCAGCCGGCAGGGTTCTTGTCAACAGAGTGATTTTCATGGCCTGAAAAAATGGGGACAGAAACAATGAATGAAGTAGGACTGAATGAATGAGTGAGTGAGTGACTGAATGAATGAGTCAATGCATCAGCGAGTTCATAAATCAATAAATCAGTGAATGACTGAAATGACTGAATGAATGCATAAAATAATGATTTGAATAGATGAATGGCAAGGGATGAACAATCATAAGTACCAACCCCAGCATCAATGAATTCAAAGCCGTATATACATGTATTTATTTGCATACCAATATTTTACTGTACCAATGCGATTATTCCCTCAGAGACATGAGATCGTTTGATTTTTCTCTAAGGCCTAAAGGGCATCTCCCTTTGAGGGGCGCGTTTTTCTCGGTCACCTTTTGGCATCGATAATTGTGACCCACCAGGGCTGGTAGCTCCTGTTTCAGGGGTTGTTCCCAGACATTTTCCTCAGTTTGTCCAGATTTTTTTGGTTTGGATGAAAAGTCATGGTCTATAATTTATAGTGACATATAGTGACTAGAGGTTGTTTAATAATGGTTGATTAACTAGTGCATACCCATGACTACCCATGAGTGGTCGTTTTGGTCTTCAGTTTGCCCTTTTTTGTGGCCAGTGGCCTATGGTGGGTTCCAGAGCCCATAGATCAACCCCAAGTTCAACGGATGACGGTGGCCTGGGAGGACTTCAACTTACCTGTGCAGGTGGCTAAGTAACCTACGAGATCCTCTGAGTTTGTCAATGGCATGTACCCAGCAAACATGTGATTTGATTTTCCCAAAGGTTTTAACAGCACCTGGACACCACACTCAAGCAACCAATAGACCCCGCAAGAAGGTCTGTTATATATATATATGGCAGTGGTTGAGTATTCTGAATGGCAATATTAACACAATCATATTTGCTTTAAATAAGCTCTGGGGATTATCACGCTGGACTCCGCCATGAGTCGATCAGCACAAATTGGAGGGCCTGCGCCTGCAGGGGTCACTGCGGCTGCCTGAAACTGAGGTTTGCTTACCGTACCTTTGGACACCTCCCATTTGCTTGGCGCATGTTTGATTTCCTGTAGCCTCTGGCAATCTGGTAGTCTTGCATGGCTGGCTGGAGAATTCACCCGATGGTTTATCTATTGGGATTGGCGGTTCCAGGCAGCCATGTTCACCGGACAGGGTAGCTCTCCCTGATCCAAGTCACCAACATCCAGCTGCCAAGGCCAAATTCATGGTACCGATACAATGACATTCTATGACCAATCAGAAGTACACTGCATAGTTCATCCATAACATGGTGTAAAGGAAATGGCCTGAAACTTGGTTGGCACATGCTTCTCTGAAGCCAAGGGCACAGTTTCCAGAGCAAAGATGGGTTCTTCAGATGTTCACACCTTTTTTTAGGTGCCCTTGCAAATTCATGCACGTGTAAAGATGTGTCAGCAAATGAACATGCCGCACATACACGAACAATATGTACCTATAGAGATGAATGTACGTGGATGTATGCTTATACATCATTCAAACAGCATCTAGATACACACATTGTAACATCTCATATCTTTCGTGGAGGTCCAACAAAGACTCAACAGCTCAAACATGAGGTGTCAACACCCAGACCCTGTCAGAGTGGGTGCAAGTCATCCAAAGTAAAAACTCAAACTAAGATCAACTACCAGTAAGATCAACTAAGTTTCAGGATTTCTCAGGCACTTAGCGGCTTGTTCATGACGACTCATTTCCAAACATGACCGGCCCCTGAGCAGCCCAGACAGGATCCCCTGGTTTGCCACTGCACCCAGGATATCTTTGACCCAGACAGCCCCAAGCTCAAGCTGCCGGTGACCATGCACTTTGCAGACACACAACCGTCACCCAAAGGTTTGTTGTTGGTCCATTGCGGGGGACCTGGTTCTGGCGCCAGTTGCGTTCATTACACCTATAATGGGCATCTACATGAGCCTTGGCAGCGGTTACTCGGGTAGGGGTTCGCTGGGAGGGAGAGGTGATGAAATGCAAATGTAAAGATACGTATGCTGCGTACCCATGAAGTCATATGAAGTCCAATTGACAAATTTCATCAAATTTCACTGAGCATCTGGTCATATCTGGTCAAATGAAACATATTTCTGCAATTTGATGAAATTTGTCCACATGCTATTAGTGAAAACATATTTCTGCAATGCTATGTTCAGTTTCGCTGGCAAATCCTGGCACTTTGACCTGTTTCGGGCGATGTGACTGTTCGGCGACCGGTGGCATCCTCAAGGCTCCGCTATGCCCGTTGTGAGCGGCTTGATTCGGCGTTGAAAGCTCTGGCCAACAACGAAATGGCTATGGGTCAAGCAGTTAACCAGCAAGAATGGGGGATAATAACCAACCATTTTTTTAGGGAAAACAATTTTTAATGATGGGGAACCAGGGGTACGGGGTGAACTGACCCACAGCCAAGTCTTTCCTGTTTTGTAGGTTCTATGTGTCAAAGATGCAATTGTTCAGCAACAATGTTGGGGATGGGAATGATCGTTGCCCCTCGGATTGAACTGGTATGAGTGATTGGCGAGCAAGGCTAACATCAGCCAAGCATATCGGTGAAACGGTTAGCACGACCAGTTGATATAAACCATTTAGTATCAGTGGGTTAAGGTGTTGTTGTTCCTACTTTCATTTCTGGGACATGAAATTTGCCTTCAAAGGTCATGAGTTTTCGACCAGTTGGTAAAGAAGCATTGGCTAGGCGATTCTTCAAATCTTCAGGTAAACCAGGAAAATGAAAAACCAAACATCATAATCATATAGCTAAAGGTCTTAGCTAGTGATACTGGCCTTAGCATAATCATATAGCTAAAGTTCGATGAAAGATATAGCCAGCGTTTCCTGAATTTCACCCAGCTAGTCTTAGCACTTGTGAATCGCTCATTTAGAATTAGCATTTGACCCCATTTGACCCTGCGGTGTGCACATACGTAGTGTGTGTATAATCGTATGTGTATTATATGTTTATATATAAATATATGTATAGTAGATAGACAATATGCTAAACGCATGTTTTACAGGCTTTGCTGGTCAACCACAATATTCAACCAGTACTGACCTTGTCCAAATATTTAGTCGACTAGTACCATCATTAGTCAACCATTGTCAGCCACTCATCAATCCTAAATTGCCACCATCAAGTACCTAAGCACATCTACGTACTAAGTATAAATCAAGCATTTTGAATTACTTAACCATTAATCAACCATCAATCCACCTTGAATCAACCATTCATCAAGCATTTCTAACCATCCACAGGGTCCTCCCGTCATCCCAGGGCTACGATGTTTTCTCCATCAGCCAGCGTGGTATGGGTGCGGCAGAACCCGCTTTGAGTTGTTCCAACTCCAAGCTGCCAACTAAGTGTCCTCCGGGTGGCTGTCAGGTGCCACTGCGCGCGCGCATCAGGAGGGTGGAGGATGGTGGTTCAGGTGACCATTGAATGGTGGATTGATGGTGTTGAATATTGTTTTAATACTACTAAGATAGGTTGAGGATGATGAGTAGTGTGTTTAATACTACTAAGATTGGTTGAGGATGATTAATTAGTAGTGAATCATTCGGAAGGGTGAACACAGGCTGAAGGATGTTTGATTCATGCTGGATTCATGGGGATAATGGTTCAAGAATGGTTGATCAATTGCCAACAGTAGGTGACTAACGGGTAATGCTCGGACATACTGATGGTGAATGCAAACTATCGACAACCGTACCAAAAAATCAAATCAGTTTGGGCCTTTGCATTGCATATCATCAAGAAATGCTGAGCTTATTGTCAGAATTCATGCAAAAGATTCGGCTGACTAGGTTAATCCAGGTTGATCAATATCAGTGGTTGAAAAAGGTCATTGTCTACACATGGATTAACATGGTTGAGTACTTGTACTAGATAATCACGTTTGTTAACAGTGATTAACAGGCCCGCACACATTATAGAATACTGAATACTTGCCGGAAAAAAAGCAGCGAATATGACGGCTAATGGCGATTATATGCACACTTAAATACAGCTGTTGATAAAGTACCCCAGCAGCTTACCACAAAGAAATGTGTTTTTGCTTCAAAATGTGTGGTTTGCCATATATTTTATACGGATCTCCTATTAATACTCACATCTATCAGTTTTAAGCAGATACTTCTATCGTAATGTATTGTGCGAGCATGACATACAAGCAATCGATGTTCACAAGGTTCTTGTCTCAACAAAAAGTGTGTGCATTTCTAATGCTGTGTCCTGTTCGTGTGGGTGGCGACGTCCTTGTGTTACATTCTGGTGAAGCAGCATCAGATGTCGAATTGCTTTAGACACAGGCAGACATTAGGACAACATAGAGAAGCGATTTTGCAGTGAACTTCCTGAATTGGACTGGTTCAAATTCCGGTCCCAACATTGACTGCTGTGTTCATTTTGAACATGTTCACAAGACTCCCGTTGAGTGTCACCTGCACTTTATTTATATATATATATATAGATAGATATGTTTGTGTAAACGAGAAATCAAGGCCCTTGTAGCACTTTGATCGGCTTGAGCAATGTGTTCTCTTTCCGGTCCTATCCATACTCAACTGGATTTGTTTGTGGGTCCATTGTCAGCCACCCTAAATCTATGATTTCCCACTCACATTGTAGTTTTCTGGCTGGTTTGAGGACATACATTTCTGCACTCAACTTTCCAAGATCTTCACCAACCGGTGCAGGTGTGCCTTCCCAAGTTCTGAGCGCTTTCCCAAGCTGAAACAAATCCACCAATGCCAAGCACTTTGGGATGGGACACCACAGCGAGCTTTAGAGCCACTGATCAGTACCGAAGCCATCAACCACCATCACGCTTGTTATTCACCACCATTCATCAACAATCATCAACCATTACTAATCATCCTCGTTGGATCCTTAAGGCCCTTAACACCCTCAACACTACCGGAAATTCGCATCATCACCCATTTTGAACCATCATCAAACATGCTTACATCGACATTTGTCAATGAAATTAGCCAAAATAATGAGCATCATCAACCATTTTTCATGACCATTAAAACCACCATTAATTCAAAGCACCATGAAGCATCATTCATGAGCATCACATGCGTTACCATCGATTCAATCACCACCCTTCACTATCGACACCGCTTCAGGTGAGCGACTTCACGGACTGTCCCTGTGCCTTGCTGGACGGCACCCCTCAGCTGGGCGAGATTTGGGCACCTGGGCACACACCGATTTGTGCTGCGCCTGGTGGCGTTCAGGATGGTGTTTTTCGGATGGTTTTTCGGATCTGGTGGGTGGTTTGATTGACATGTTGATAGGCGATTATATAGTGGTTAATAGGGGATAATCACCAACTATAGTGGTCGAAGAACAGCTGGTTGGTGGTTTGATTGACTTTTTTGAGTTTCCCTAGTAATTATAGACAAATGGTTGGTCGACTGATATCTTTCATAGGGGTTGGAACCACCAACCAGGGATGGTCAAGGATGGTGGGTAACGAGATAATGATAGTGAGTGACGATGGTTGATCATGATTGTTGAGACTGCAAATTGATATTGACGGTTCAAAATGATTGGCGATGCTTATTGTCGTGATGACCAAGAATGATGAGGGATCGTTAGTGATGCCTATGATGATTAGTGTCGGACGGACACTGGCGATGGCGGATAATGGTTGATGATTGATTGGTTATTGATAGCCAACAAAGTCGATTCAAGAGTGAGGTACCTTTCTCCCATGGTCAATAGCAACTGTGATCAACAATATTTGACTGTTGGTACAAGCAATGGTAATTCAAAGCTGGGCAACACTATAGTCACCAACCATGTTCGAGGGTTGTTATGTCATTATTTGGCTGTGTTAGGTGTATTAGAATCTACTACAGCAATGCCGCTAAACTCACCGATCAAGAAGGTCGGGATAGGGGTGACGCTGGCTTGTTGCAGGGTTCAGTTTCCGTCAGATTTCTCATGTTCTGGAGTTGCAGTTCTGAATCTTACTGCGAGCCGACGCCAAGACGGTTGTTTGACAACAGGCAACCATCTCAAGCACCCAAACAGAATCGGGAGCTTTCAATTGTTTTTCAGCAACCTGAAATGGATCAGAAAGAGCATGAAGGAACCATCAACCATCATTAATTGACAATAAACATAATTGCTGCAGTGTGTGGATTTTGATCAACTTCTTCTACCATTATCATCCATTCTCATCCACTAGCATCCATTAGCATACCTTAGGACCATTGTCTATTGAAAACCGTTAATTATCTATTGTAAGCTTCCTATTGTCATTATCATCCATCATCATCCACTATCATTGATGATCAACTACCTATAACCATTAATTATCTATTGAACATTTAACACCACCAGAGGAAGTAGCAGAAATGACATGTTTCGTCGACTCCAGGCAGATGTTGATCCGCGCGATGAGTCTTGGCTGGGGCATGGTGGCAAGGCAGTAGCCTAGCCGAGCTGTAGGGTTGGCAGTATGCAGTGGCTTGGATCATCTGGGCGTGTATACATATTACATATATTTGTATATCATGGACTATATGGCAATATTTACAACTTGTTTATACCATTCGTAAATACATATACATATATATGTGTATATTATACATATGATTGACTATTGGAATACATGTATTGGATATCAATGATCATCATGACGAATCTCTGGAAACATCCATCACCTGACGATCACAAAAGTCTGACACTGGTTCTCTAGCCCCATCATTCACGTGATCCTGGGAGGGTACAATGTTGATGTAAACGCATTAGCTGCTCCGGAATTTAGCGCCAAGGGTGACCCGTGCCAGCTTTTGGCAGACACTCTACACTACGCACATCGAAAGTATGATAAACTGCAGGGCAACTGACTTGTGATTCGATGCGCGACCACTTTCATCCCACCTAATGACTCCTTGATTCTTGCTATTTTGATCCATTTTGTAGAGTCGTAGTGGTAATTCGGTGAGAAAGAAAATCGAAAGAGTTTCTTGAACACACATCACGTGGGTAGTGACTGGTGACATAGACGTAGAGCTTTGACCCATCTCGTTTGATTTCCGAATTTCCGAACTGTAGCTCCTTTCTGCACATTCCTTTTTGCCGGAATTTGTGAGCCATGTTGCACAGATATTTGGATGTGTCGTCACAATTCCGTACCTTCAAATTCATCTCCATCGCAAATAACTTATGCATGGCATGCAGTTGTGACTGCCTGTGTTTGTTGACTAGTACACCTGATGTTCTTATGGTGACCATGAGTTGCAGTAATTAGTAATACAATTGTGACTGAACCTTGTTTTTTCGAACATCAGTCGTGGTTGCTGTCACTTTCTGGGTTGTACGTTTGTAGTTGAACTTGAGATTTCCGCATTGCAATATGCGCAAATGTTACAATTTTGCTTTGAGCCACAAACAGAGGGTGTAATTAAGGCAATTGCTGTATGTGTTATCATTTCAAGTTCAGTCATCACTTGACTTCTGATTCGTTATCAACTATCATTTGAGTTACTACTTAATTAAGCTACGACTATGATTTCAATTAGCAGTAGAGCAAACACTACACCAAATGTGGATGATCATGCGGATCATCATCTGTGTTGTCAGTGCAGCAGACATGAAATTTGGTTGATCCTGTGGATGGTGAGTGTTCAGTGCTACGAACACCAAGGCTAGATGATTAAATGGACTAATGTTTGAGTTTCAGTGAGTGGCTTTTCATTGGTATGCTATGAATTGTGAGTCACATTCATTCAAGAATGTCTATGCTTCATCCAGACCACATTCGTCGTCTCCCTTTGGGTGTTGCCACCAAGCCTGTGGTACAGCTGATATAAGATTATAACAGTTACTCAGATATGTGATGTATCCATATCACCAAGGAGAGTCAGGTGGAGAACCTCCTGCGCAAACGAGAAGCGTGGGGGAAAAGATGTGCAGCCTCACCGAAGTTTCAACTAACAAATGGCTTCGGGAAGAGCTACAACTTCTTGAACTATGTCTCTTGATGCTAATTTTTATTGTGCACAAAAACCATTTTTGTTTAAGCACACAAAAGCCGTTGTACTTTGCCACTGTGGAAAGGATGTCGTCCAAGATTTGACAGATCAACTGTAACAGCTTCAATTTCTCATGCCACGGCGTTGGAACTGGTGCCGTCATGCAGCTGTCGCGGGTAGGGCCAAAGCCAAAGCCGCATAGTTTTTGAATGTTTTTTCATAGTGGAGTTTGACTCGCCAGTATCTTACGGGTATGTTCAAGTTATACCATTTCTATAGGATCCCTTTTCGACAGATACACGTGTCAAAGAAGAATTGTTTACACTTGGGAATTCGGTGGGTGTTGACATTCATATGTATTTCGGGAAATTGTAACCAATTACGGTTACTGGATGCATGTCAATGTCAACTCCCGAATCATTCTCTAATCCCAGAGGTTGATGGTTTCCGAATCCTTCGGATTTCGTGGCTCTGTGGCTATGGCTATGTGGTTACTATTTGCTGGTTGTTTTTGCCCCGATTCTTGGTCATCCATTTGGTTGTTGACGTACTCCTGGCAAATTCCCGGCAAACCCAATCCTCATTGTTTCCAAAGGTTTTCTCTCCTGGTTCTAGTGGCTCTACTTGTATGTGTGTTTGCCACTTACATTGCTCGCACTCCATTTGCAATCATGCAGCTTTATGTGTTTATTCCCCATCCCAGCTCGTTTGCTGGTTCAAAATGTGGGGGTTGATTTCCTGTGTTCCTGGGCGATGGAATGTCGCAATGCCCATTCTCAGCTCTTATATTATCATCATGTGTTTCTCATGTTGATCGTATTGTTTGCCTGGTGCGTAGTACATACCCCTCAATGCATGTGGTTTCCTTTTTTCATGCATTTCCCATTTGTAGATATGTATTTACATTCACGCAGAAACAGAATACAGTATTCTATGTTGCCAATGGATGTAGTCTTTGTAGAGTTCTACAGGATGAAAAAGTGCATATAATAAAGTATATATGAGTATATGATACCGTAATATGTGCATATTATCAAAGGAAGTTTCAGAGAAAATTCCGTGTTACGAACATTTACAACCACTAATAGTTCACTAGTATTCAACCACTAGTATTCAACCACTAGTATTCAACCACTAGTATTCAACCACTGAGAGTGAAAGCACTGAGAGTTAAAGCAAGGGAAGTTAAAGCACTGAGAGTTAAAACACTGAGGGTTAAAGCAATGAGAGTTAAAGCAATGAGAGTTAAAGCAATGAGAGTTAAAGCAATGAGAGTTGAAGCAATGAAACACTGAGAGTCAAAGCAATGAGACTTACAGTCTCGAGAGTTAAGACACTGGGCAGTTCATGTCACGAGAGTTGAAGCATTGAGAGTTAAAGCAAGGGAAGTTAAAAACGCGAGAGTTAAAGCATTGAGAGTTAAAGCAATGAGACTTACAATCTCGAGAGTTAAGACACTGGGTAGTTCATGTCACGAGAGTTAAATAAATAAATAAATATATATATATATAAATTAATTTATTCAAAGACAGAAAAGTTAAAGACGCGCGAGTTAAAGCATTGAGAGTTGAAGCAATGAGAGTTAAAGTCACGAGAATTAAAGCATTGAGAGTTAAAGCATTGAGAATTAAAGCAATGAGAGTTAAAGCAATGGGAGTTAAAGCACTGAGAGTTAAAGCGATGAGAGTTAAAGCATTGAGAGTTAAAGCAATGAGAGTTAAAGCAATGAGAGTTAGAGCATTGAGAGCTGAAGTCACGAGAGTTAAAGCGATGAGAGTTGAAGCATTGAGAATTAAAGCAATGAGAGTTAAAACATTGAGAGTTAAAGCATTGAGAGTTAAAGCAATGAGAGTTAAAGCATTGAGAGTTAAAGCAATGAGAGTTAAAGCATTGAGAGTTAAAGCATTGAGAGTTAAAGCACTGAGAGTTAAAGCGATGAGAGTTAAAACATTGAGAGTAAAAGCAATGAGAGTTAAAGCACTGAGAGTTAAAGCATTGAGAGTTAAAGCATTGAGAGTTAAAACATTGAGAGTTAAAACATTGAGAGTTAAAGCAATGGGAGTTAAAGCAATGAGAGTTAAAGCGATGAGAGTTAAAACATTGAGAGTAAAAGCAATGAGAGTTAAAGCACTGAGAGTTAAAGCATTGAGAGTTAAAGCACTGAGATTTAAATCGATGAGAGTTAAAACATTGAGAGTTAAAGCACTGAGAGTTAAAGCAATGGGAGTTAAAGCACTGAGAGTTAAAGCGATGAGAGTTAAAGCAATGAGAGTTAAAGCATTGAGAGCTAAAGTCACGAGAGTTAAAGCATTGAGAGTTAAAGCGCTGAGAGTTAAAGCATTGAGAGTTAAAGCGCTGAGAGTTAAAGCATTGAGAGTTAAAGCGCTGAGAGTTAAAGCATTGAGAGTTAAAGCGCTGAGAGTTAAAGCATTGAGAGTTAAAGCGCTGAGAGTTAAAGCATTGAGAGTTAAAGCACTGAGAGTTAAAGCGATGAGAGTTAAAACATTGAGAGTAAAAGCAATGAGAGTTAAAGCAATGGGAGTTAAAGCATTGAGAGTTAAAACATTGAGAGTTAAAGCGCTGAGAGTTAAAGCATTGAGAGTTAAAGCACTGAGAGTTAAAGCGATGAGAGTTAAAACATTGAGAGTAAAAGCAATGAGAGTTAAAGCACTGAGAGTTAAAGCATTGAGAGTTAAAGCACTGAGAGTTAAAGCGATGAGAGTTAAAGCATTGAGAGTTAAAGCAATGAGAGTTAAAGCAATGAGAGTTCAAGTGACGATCTGTATGACTGTCATCACTTTTTGAAATTGACAAGTTGAAAAAATGCAGGAAATCTCGCCGCTTCTGGCTGCTTCTGACTGCTTTTGGCTGGCTTGTGGCTGCTTCTGGCTGCTTCTGGGCTGCTTGTGGCTGCTTCTGGCTGCTTCTGGGCTGCTTCTGGCTGCTTCTGGGCTGCTTTGGGCTGCTCCTGGCTGCTTCTGGGCTGCTTCTGGGCTGCTTCTGGGCTGCTTCTGGCTGCTTCTGGAGGCTTTTGGCTGGGTTTGGTTTTTTTTTTTTTTTT
>VSDK01009674.1:205835-231844 GCA_009767595.1 Symbiodinium kawagutii
TGTTGTTGTTGTTGTTGTTGTTGTTGTTGTTGTTGTTGTTGTTGTTGTGCTGCATCTGGCTGCTTCTGGTCTTGTTGTGGTAGTTTGTGGTAGTTTGTTGTTGTTTTTTGCGCTGCGACACTATAGGCACTTGATGGCTCCGAAATTATAGGCACGATTATTTTCAATTTAACATGAAATCACCATGGAAACTTCCGCCCCCGGCTTGCCCGGGTGCTACTGGTAACTGTTATTGAATATTCTCCTACCGTGATATTGAATATTCTCCTACTGCCATATTTAGTGTTTCTTTGCATCATGTTTGTATCACCAAGCGACTGACACACAGCCCTTTCCGCAATGGCATTCAGGTGGGTACTCAGTTCCTGGTCTACGACTTGGATCGCTTACGCAAAGGTGTGGGCGCCGATAAGCTGAATGTCTATGGTGCCCTGGTGGAGCGGCGATTCCGGGGGATGAATGTGAGGTCAAGCACGTACTACACGTGCTTGATATATGGCTATGGGTCAATATTAACCATCAATATTAATTAAGCAATTATAATAGGAAAACAATGGTTAATGATGGGAACGAGGGGTACAGGGTTTTGACCCATAACCATATATCATTACAGGCATCTAAGAGTGGAAACGTATGGATTTATATGTATATATTCTGGAAATTTTTGCATGAACAATGAATATTTCCTGGATTGAGTCATATATGTCATACAACCTTGAGGAATCCAGCTACACAGTGCTGTAATAAGTGAATCAGCAAACCATAGATGCCAAAGTGCATTTTGCAGCCATTGGGACATGGAACCCATAAGTTCACCAGCCACTGCTGTCGCCCTTTTGAGGCTGGTGAACGAGTGAACTGGTGACCTTGCCAGTAGAATTGTTCATGATACGGCTTGGAATTCCAGGGGGACTGCTGTTGTTTCATAACCCCGCATGTCTACTGGTAGAGTCTCAGTCTAGATCATGAACCTAGTCTTCGATGTACTGACTGCAGCTTAAATGCCTAGACAAAACAACATACTGTAATCATACACTCAATATGCATGTCTTCTACGCATATTTTCCTGGACTTTGCAGAATTGAAGGCACCCAAATGTGGATGAGAGCTTTGGATGTGACTGGAGCTGGTTTCTTAGAAGCCTATGTGGCTGTGAGTGTGGTTAGACATGGGAGCAGGTCATGGCTACACCTTTTTACACCTATCATTGGACCTCACAGCTTGGTTCGTCAGGTTACAGCTATGGCACTTATGTGGGCGGTGTCTATGCCTCGGTGTTTAGTGAGACCACCGGCCGCATCGTGTTGGATGGTGACATGGAGGCCCTTCCGCGAAAGGAGGCCCAAGCCGTTGGAGATGGCATTGCCAACGACGCTTGGGAGCAGGTTGTGGCCAGGTTGCTTACGAAGGTGGCAGTTGCAATCAATGGATAGCCTAGCTGACGGTTTGCTAATGTACGTTTGAATGATTTGAAATGTGAAAGATCGCTAGGCCAATCATGTACAACAAATAAGCCTGAAAGCAACAAAGATGTTCAGAAACGAAAATGAAACAAGTGCACATTGAGATCGCAAAATCTATCTGTCATGGTGCTTTGCGTGTTTTTTTGGACTCTTTTGGTGGATCATCAGAGTTCATGATGGTTACTGGTGGGTAACAAGGGAGGGTCTTTAGTGGTGGTTCACTATTCATCAGTGCTTTGAACTTTAGTGGTTGGCAACAGGGGAATCTTGACCAACAATAGTGAACAATCGATGGTTGGCATACGATGGGATTTGGTTCTTGGCCTAACCCGGTTGCCATTTTGCAGTTCCCATCACCCAGCCTTGACGGAGTGGGTTCCAATCACATCAAATCGCCATCCAAAGTTATCTAAATGAACCGCAAAAAACAGACACAACTCAACTAACATCAACTAACTGTTTTGGGGGCCCCCCAGATTGGCATAGGAAATGACTGTTCCCACTCTGAAGCTGTGAGAGTTACCACGCCGACCGCAGCAAACCATGACGACACCTACTGGGTTACCTTGTTTCGCATTTGCAATGATGACGAGTCAAAATTAATCGAAAATGATTGATACAAAACTGTTTATTAGCTATGTTATGTTGGTCAACAAGCAGATGGTTAACCACAGGTCAATGTTTGTTGACGAACAGACGATTAGACATGTGATGTTTGGCTTCATGCTTGGTATTCTTCGGTCCGTCACATCTTGATTATTCATTTATAGCTTGGTGGTCGTACTCAATTTCAATGGTTCAGCATGGTCTGTTGGGAGCCGTAAACTGAATATGCATGCTTCGCTTGACGGTCATCAATCCAGGATAAAGATTCTAACCGGCCGAAGCCAATAGTGGTTAATTAATCATATGGCGAGCTGGGTCTATGAACCAACCAACTAATGGGGGATGATGATCGACAACAATAAGGAAACCAATGGTTAATGATAGGGGAACCAGGGGCACAGGGTTTTGACTCACAGCCATATCAACCAGCAATGATTGCTGGTTAATTTGTCAAACGTCTAAGAATTCGAGAACCGCATTCATCATGAACCACTAGAAAATTCATGTACAGGAAAATGATGGTTTTAATAGGGAAAACTTTCAAAATTTCTACCGGAAACCTGCGAGACCAATGCGCAAATGTTGTTGAGAGGCTTGTTCGGCTGTTGATTGCTGGCCATTTGGTGATCTAACATCGCTGGCTTGAGAGTTCTACATCCATGCCCGTGTATGATTTACCAATTCGAGATGGTTATTTACCAAAGAAGGGGTCAGTTACCCTGTGACATCAGAAATTTATCTCAGTTTCCGTTGTAGAATACATCAGCGTTGGGATGATCATTGTTGACAATGGGTTCCATACCGTTTCAGCTATTTGCTTGTCTTAGTTGGCTGGTTCATGGGTTGCTGCAACCACCACCTGCGGACCTGCCAAGAATGCTCACCTAGTTGGGAAGGTTTTCCACAGCAACATCCAATGGGAACAGAACTTGAACTGTTGACCCTTTGCTGGAGTCATTGTTGGCTTCAATCACATGTTATCATTCGCAGCTCATGTCATTTTCGTGGTGAATTACATGTCACTACCAATACCTCGATCATTATGCTGCGCTGGTTCTTAGGTCATTCCATGGTCATTACCCATTGCAAAATGCATGAACCTGTCCTGGCAGCCGCTTGCCATTTTTGACCTCACCCTTGCTGTTGATGCTGGTACGCTTTGAGATTCAGCCGAACTGTTTTTGTAGTGCTTGACATGGGGTAACTTATGATTTTTGCTTAGCATGGTACCAAGTATGGTTCATAAACTTGGTTTGTAATGGATCATGGTTGTTCAAATCATCAAGCCTGATGACGACTAGACCTACTCCGTTGGGAGCGATTCGGAGCGCGCGCAATCCCGAAACCGCTGGTTTGGCCCTAAGCGCGAGCACCAGCCATGAAATGTTTGCATATTTATGTAATGTACGTCATTTGTCAGTGAACTATGCTTTTGCTTGAATTCTGAATGAAAGCTTCAGTCAAGTCATCCTTTTTGATCTGACTCCACGGCGTTGCTATGGAGGTGTGCTCCGCCATATCCGGGGAGGCAATTGCTTGTCTAAATCCAGATGATGTGGAGGGCAAATCAGTCAGAGACATGAAGCGTCTCTTGGCTCTTGAGATCGATGTTCCCAGATTTCGGCAAAGGCTTTTTGCAGAAGACAGTTCTCATGAGATTCTGGACGATGAAATTGTGGCCAAAGTTCCAGAGAGAGTTCAAATAGTACTCTTGGAACTTGAGCAAGGCGAGGGGGAGGCAGAGGCAGTTGCAGAAATAATCGTGGCTTCTGAAGCCCACGATTCAGTTGCCCTTGAACAGCTTTTGCAGCTCCCGAGCGATCCGAACTTGAAAGATTTGCAGGGCCGGGCACCCTTGCATTGCGCTGCAGGCCATGGACATGTCCAAGTCATTCAGCTTTTGCTTGAAGCAGGCGCACAGAAAGACTCAACGGACGAAGAAGGAAGAACGGCGTTGTGGATGGCAGCTCGGAATGGCCACTTGGAAGTTGTCCATTTGCTAATGGAAGCAGGCCTTGACAGTAACCGGGGCAGAACAGACATTGGCGCAACACCATTGCATGCTGCAACTCAAGAGCGCCACTTGGAAGTTGCCCGTTTGGTGATGGAAGCAGGCGCTGACTGCAACCGGGGCACAACAGACACTGGCATAACACCATTGTATATTGCAGCTCGGAACGGCCACTTGGAAGTTGTTCGTTTGATCGTGGAGGCTGGTGCTCTTTGCGATCAGGCTACAACAGACATTGGCGAAACACCATTGTGTGTTGCTGCTCGGAAAGGCCACTCGGAAGTTGTCCGTGTGCTGATCGAAGCAAGTGCTGACTGCCACAAGCGCAGGACAGACTTTGGCGCAACACCATTGTACATTGCAGCTTATCAAGGCCACTTGGAAGTTGTCCGTGCGCTGGTGCAAGCAGGCAGTGACTGCAACCAAGCCACAACAGACGATGGCACAACACCACTGTACATTGCAGCTGAGAAAGGCCACTTGGAAGTTGTCCGTGCGCTGGTGGAAGCAGGCGCCGACTGCAACCAAGCCACAACAGACGATGGCACAACACCACTGTTGATTGCAGCTCAGGAAGGGCACTTGGAAGTCGTCCGTTTACTGGTGGAAGCTGGTGCGGACTGTGATCAGGCCAGAGGCAATGACACAACTCCGTTGTTTGCTGCAGCTCAGAGTGGTCACTTGGAGATTGTGCGTTTGCTGAGGGCTGGCGATGATGTCAATGGTGATGGTTCCTGGTTCCCTGTGATTCACCAATTCATGCGATGGACGATCCATTTGTTAATATTCCTTCCAATTTTGATGTTGGATGTTGGAATTGCGGCAAGATTGGTGCTGGTTGATTAACAGCTGAATCTCTTGTTGGAGCAAGTAACCTGGAGCACGGCGTCGATTGGGCGACGCCTGCGGTTTCAGTTTCGAGAGGCGCCGATGGCTGATGGCCGTGAGTGAGGAAAAGTTTGCTCTCAAAATCAGCAGGGTGTGTTGAATGCTTCGGCTGGTTGGTCAACAACCTCCCTGCATGAAATGATCAACTAGTTCAGCATTTCTTGGTAGTTGAAACCCCCAATGTTGGATGTTGACGAGAAGCGAATAGGTCACTCGGTCACTGTGTCACTTGGTGGAGATCCACTACTTGGTGATGTTACTTTGTTGTTAAATTGAGCCACGAAAAGACTCTTCAAAGAGGATCAATGATGGTCACTCATGGTGGTTCACTATTCGCTAGTGTTTATGATAGTTAGTGGTTGGCAACAGGGAAAAATTCACTAGTGTTATATAATGATAGTTAGTGGTTGGTAATTTGGTAACAGGGAAAAATTGACCAACAATAGTGAACAATTGAATACACACTGATGGTTAGCATAAGATATCATTGGATTCTTAGCCCTTTTCCCATCACCCAACCTTGACTGGTTGGGTACAATTTTCATCCAAAGATATTAAAAGACGCCACCAAAAAATCCTCCGCTTTGGGAGTCCACTGGATTGTCATTGGAAACACTTGTTCCAAGCTCTCCTCTTCAGTTGTTACCCTTACCTTGCTGACCTGAGCAAGCCACCATACACCACACCTACCAGGTTACCCCATGAATCAAAAGTGGATGATCATGGTTGATATTCTTAGGTCCGTCACTTCTTGATTATTCATGTGGATATGTGCCAAAATAGGGCAGCCATTAGGCCACCAAAAAAATGAACATTTTACCTGGAAACCATTGGTTTTGGGGGTACCCGATTTTGAGAAACCACGATGTATAGCCCGGCTGAATCAGTTTCGATTGGTGGTCTTGTAGCTGTGCATGGAGAGCACAATTGCCCACCGCCACGTTGGTCAAAGCTGAACACCTGCAAAGATGCAGCGGACTGTGGCTTGACAGATCGAAAGCTGGTGTGTGGGATGTAGTTTTATTTTTGAAGGGGTTGATCGTATGTTTATGTGATGTTTATGTGGATTTGCCCAATTCTTTGTTTGTTTGATTGTGTGTGTTCTTTTGTGATTTTTTGCCTTGCTTGCTTGCTTGCCTGCCTGCCTGCCTGCCTGCCTGCCTGCCTGCTTGCTTGCTTGCTTGCTTGCTTGCTTGCTTGCTTGCTTGCTTGCTTGCTTGCTTGCTTGCTTGCTTGCTTTGTACATGTTGTTTGTTTGTTTGTTTGGTTTGGTTTGGTTTGGTATGGTATGGTATGGTATGGTATGGTTTGTTTGTTTGTTTGTTGTTTGTTTGTTTGTTTGTTTGTTTGTTTGTTTGTTTGTTTGCTTGCTTGCTTGCTTGCTTGCTTGTTTGTTTGTTTGTTTGTTTGTTTGTTTGTGTGTTTGTGTGTTTGTCATTTGTTTGTTTGTTTCTTTCTTTCTTTCTTTCTTTCTTTCTTTCTTTCTTTCTTTCTTTCTTTCTTTCTTTCTTCGTGAAATCGGTTTGCCTGCTTGCTGGATTGCTTGCTTGATTTGCCTGTCAGTTGTGTCGCAACCAAGTAGATATTTAGGTTGCTATTGATCAAAAGGGAGGAGTCTTTATTGGCAAACCAGATGAAACCAGGAACATGGCAATTCCCAGAAACCTTGCGGAATGCTTCTTGGTTAGGCATTCCTACGTGCGTATCAGACAGTAGACAGCCTGCTGTCCAAACAAAATCCATCGGCGATTCCTCAATCGCTCCCTGCCTTAGGCCCATTGAAGGATCCAGAACAGACATACGCTGGTCTGATCCACAGCGCAAGGAAGGGCGATTTGACGGCTCTGACGGCCGCTTGGACCCGCGGGGGTGCCCGCATGGTGGTGGTTCAAGACAGATTTGACGGCAATTTGTCAGCTATTGGCTACCCCTATGACGCCTACGGATTAGAAATGGGCGCAAGTACAAAGTTCCGATAGAAAAAACTCGGGTGATATGGCGATAGTGCTGGGTCCGTCCTCTTGACATTGTCCTTTTGATGCCATCACGAATGCACGTCCTCGAGAAACCCCATGAGATCCAGAGGCATTAGCATGGCATTGGCGACCAATTTAAGGACAGCAAAAAAGAGTTTCCACTCTCCGTGGGGATGCTGATGGCCTACCTCCAAGCAGAATCGATCTCCAACTCTGGGAGGAACTTTGCCGCCCGGCGATACGCGAAGCTCTGGGCACAAGACCAGGGAGTTGGTTTGAAGTTGTTCCAAATCAAGCACCTAAGGGGCAACACACACACACACACACGCGCACGGGCACAACACATGGATTTCATGACCTTCGGTGTGGTGTTTCCTTGGGGGGCAGGTTTCTACCAGGTCACTTCATGGGTCCTAGACGTCCCTGATTTTGCGAAGGTGAGAGTTTGTGTTGATTTGTGCTGGGTTTGTTTGATACCAAACCTGGACTAAGCGTGGTCGATTAATAGGGTGTTTCCCCAATAGGTCTGTGTTTCCTAGTAAATTGGTGCCCCCCAAGTAATAAACTCAAGGTTGAATAATCCAGGGTTAGCCTTAGCATTACCAAAGGTGTCAGGCATTGGGCTCAGGGCTCCTCCTTCAAGGTATGAAGCATGGCAAATAGCCAAGTTAACATCCAATTCTGTGAAGAATTGACATCCTTTGTCGTTCTGGCACAGAAGCATCCGAAGTAAAAACCGCAGTGGAAAAGCTATGTCGGGCAAATCAAGCCATGATTATGCGACTCAGGATCTATTTGGAATGATTTCGCCATATCTTCCAAACACAAATGATCCTGTGTGAATACACAGGATGTTCTTCATTCTGTGCATACAAAAAATATTATGTATTACACTTTTATATTTACAAACAAAGATGATCATCAATGCATATTTGGTTGATGGTTTCGAGCGTTTGTTTTTTTCCCCCTAGTAATTGTCAACAAATGCTACGGAAACCTAGTGAACCAAGCAAATCTTGAAGTTGACAATTGTTAGCAATGTTAAAATTAGTTCTTAATGACACCAATTGTTAACATTCCCCAGCAATGGTTTTAAATCAGTATCAACCACTATAATCCCCTGATAAAACTATTATTAACCAGTATCAACCATTACAACCCCCTTATCAAACCATTATTTAACCATTATGCACCACTTGCCACCCACTTGTCAAGCTGTGCTGTGCACCGAGGCGCGAGTGCTACAAACCTTAGCTGACTTGGCATCCAGCGATGTATCACTTAGGAGTCGTGCAGTGGCGATGATTCTGGATGCTTGGCTGGGTCACGGTCAGGAACTGCTGGGAAACTGCTGGGAAACGACGCGTGGTTCATGGTGGTTCATGGTTGTTAACAGCGGTTAGTACTATAGTGGAAATACTTCAGTGGTTCCATACCTAACTGCTGGGAAACTGGATAAACGTGGTCAAGACGTATCATCGATGATAATGATGCTGGGCTGGAACTGTGCTTTTCACTGGGCTGCAACTCGTCGTGAAATTGCAGCAGACACCATGAACTGCTGAGGACGGCTTCTGTTTCGTGAAAGGTGTGAGCACCTGGTCCAAGTACGACATTTGCGTCGGCCCAGGCGGCCGTGATCCATGGGGATTCCATGGAGCTGTTTGGATGATGCTGAATTTGAGGCTCCCTTCATGGCAACATTCTCCAAGAAGTACATTGACCAGCGCGTATATAGATGCACCAAATAATATGTATAAGATATGTGGCATCTGGATGTCTTCGATAATTCAATGTTCAGAGCTTCACAACCAATGGGAGATCCATCAACATACATCACAAGCTGCTAATCATCAAGCCCATCCTTCCTTTATACTCTTTATAGGTGGTGTCATGAAGGCGCCCCTAAAGTGGCCATTATGGTGAATTGCATCGTTTGCGTAGCCATAGCCTGAGCCACTGGAGACTCTATCGGAGACCTGGTGCTCCAAAGGAGATGCATCTGACCTTTAACCCGTCATCGCTAGCCTATCTATGTGTTTATTGCATCCCATTGTGGAGCAGCTATCACTGTGACTATCACAGACTATTCACACACAAGGTGAACCTGGGGGGTCATGGCTCCCCATTGGTAAGGGGTGGACTGGAGCACAGGCTTGTGGTGGTTGCAATCTGCGCTGTTGGAATGTAACCGCTGGGACCGAGAGACTGGAAAAGTGGTGTAACATTGTCGTGGTTGTCTTAGTTGAATCACTATTCTTCCAACAATATTGAGACCAAGCACACTCCTTCCCATACCGTTCTGATCAACTTTGTATATACACCGTAATCAACACTGTATATAAAGCCTTATAACGCCGCTATTTCACTGCCTTCTCAACCTGTTTGGAAACCTCTCATGATCCTGGGGGGCAGCATACTGGCAGCCGGGTAGTCAAGCGATTGGCAGGTGCCAAACATGATGGAACCAGTTCCATATGAAGTTTCAAGTCCTGCGCAGTTCCATGTCTTTGACAGCACCAGCCGCATGGCATCTCGTGGTAGGTCATACCAACGAAGGAGAGACTTCGGCGCGTCGTCCCAGCTTTGCTGATCCCTATTTGGAGCAATGTGCTGTTTGGGGACTGGACTTGGCTGGTTACTTTGAAGCTCGGCAAAAAGAGTTGAGGAGGGTCATTGGCTGGCAATGCAAATCCATGTCATGTCTCCCCACTGCAACCCTCACGAAACAAATGATATATTGTTCAGCCCCCAGAATAATGTTGTTTTCTTTGCACCGCAGCCTTGCAGATACTGTACCCCGCGTTGATGACCAATGCAGATAAATTGACATCAGGGTACTAAAAGATCCACAAATCATACAAACTGATGCAAATTGTGTAAATTTACAACACATTCCTGACGCTTTTTTTGACGTGCATGGCATGACCGTGTTCCAGCCTTTTGCTCGGAGAATCCCTACAAAACTATTCCCATCTTCGTGCAGCAACTCAAAAAGCATAGCAATGATGGAATAAGGATCCAAGTCTGGGGAGTTGATACATATGGCTATGGGTCAAAATTAACCAACCAAAAATGGGGGATAATGACCAACAATAAAAAGGGAAAACAATGGTTAATGATGGGGAACCAGGGGTACGGGGTTTTGACTCACAGCCATATGTTAATAGTAAACTTCATTAATAGTCTCATAGATGTTAATAATAGATGTTAATACGGAGATTGCTTCACTATGTCAAAACTGCTTTGCCTGCTAGCAATGAGTCACAACGCTTCCACCAAGGGAGTCTCCGACTTGATGAATCAGTGGAGGCTTGCGAAGATTGAAAGGCTGGGCCAGCTGAAGGTCGCACCAACGGGCTGAGATGGAGCAGTACATGAAGATGCTGTTCTCCAACCAATTATTTCAACTCCTTTGCAACCGGGTTTTGGAATGTCAATTCCAATTGGTGCCTCTAGGGGGACATTTCGAATTTCAATTTGCTACATGCGATTTTCCCTGCATTCAGGGGTCATAATCTAGAAAATGATCGGCATGATGAGAAAGAATCAAAGCACAAATGTCGGAGAGTTTAGAATAATATACCCCAACACCGAATCTTGCTTCGCCGAGGCTTACCATTGCGTTTGTTGATGTTGCTGCGGGCGTTTGTTGGTGGGAAAGCACCCCAACGAATGCAATCAGTAGGGATGAGAAATGCAACTCATGGATGTCAATCGTATACAACGAAAACGATAGAGAGCGCTAGAAATTGGGCACACTGGTGTATTTGGTGTAGATTCATCCTTACCATAGGGTCACAGGTACAAGTGCCACCAATTTTGCAAAACGAGGGCAGTGGACCACTGCCGCGGCTATACTTTTCTGGTGCAATTTGCATGGCTGTTCTCGCCAGGGGAGACGCTGGCCTGGCTGCCGTTGTGGGTGACATGGCGGGATTTTTTCTGTGGCCGTTGAAAGCCACTCCCACTGCCCCTATGGGCAGCGCGATTGTGCAGCTTGGCAGCCTGACCAGGTGAGTCCTCCCCAGCCGTCGGTTGATACAGTGTTGGCGTAGAGAAGCTGCTACTTCATCCGCCACCCTTTTCCAGTTGGGCTCAGGTCGAGGCATTCGCCAAAGCAGCTGTTGATCCTTTCCCAGTGTTCTATCTCATGGTTTGAGCAACAGCTCTTGGAATATGACATGGTACAATTCAATCATGAAGGGACCTCACTGTATCATCGCAGCTGCCCAAGATTTTGGTTGATTGCCACTTGGGTCATATATGGGGCATACTACCTGTTTGTTTGTTGGGGATTCTGTTTGCTCGTTTTGGGTGCAGCGGCATACCAATACCCGAAGACTCCTGGTAGATAGATAGATTAGAAAACTGCCCAATTCATAATCAATTGCTGGTGATTAAATGCTGGTGACTTTTGGATCTGACGATCCATTAATTAGCCAGGAATGATGAGGATCGGCAATGGAAATCCTTGGCAGAGATGATGTCTGCGGGTGCTTACATCATTCCCTGCCATAGACGGATTATCTCGTTGTAGCCATCAAAAACACAAGGGGGGTAAGCAGTTGGATATTGACCAAATATGCAGACGATTTTATTCATGGCCATGTTCAAAAAACTGTTGTACCTTCCAAAACTGCAGGCTACCCATGCTTAAACAAATGATACTTCCACTCCCACTACGTATTGATAAGCCATTGTTAAGCTATACTGATATCATGAGCTAGTATACGATAGCGCCATCACCCGGTGCAGATGCGATGACTTCCTCAGCCCGTCAGAAAATGTCACACCACGGTATGCCATCACTGTTGGTCAGTGGCTGTGGGTCAATACCCTGCACCCCAGCTGTGAACGTCGGCTAAATGACCCAAAGATTCTTGTCAGATTCACCCATGTATCGGATGGTTAATCTTGACCCACAACGGTACGGTGCTTTCTCAAAATAGGGACCTCAAAATGGTTGCTTTACTTTTGTACACAAATAACATTGAACGATTTGGGGGTACCCCAGAGTGGCTTGAGAAACCACCATATAGTATTGTTTAAGTTTATGTTATTAATTACTGCTGTTGGTTATCCCCCATGGTTAGCATTAGTTGACCATTATAATCCCTTTTGTTTAACCATCTACTCGTGGCACGTTAACCATTATAATCCCTTTTGTTTGACCATCTACTGTTGCGAATCACCGGTGGCACAGCTGCTAGGAAACCGCTGATCATTGGCAATCTCTTCGACACTGCGACCAGCTACAGCTGGGCGCAGGTGTCTTGGCAGCTGCCAGGGGGACGACCGGGTTCCTGGGGACACCCATGGGCTTCTCGTGGGATACCCATGGCTATTGAGATCTATTGAGGTGGCGCCATGCACCTTGCAGACTAGGATCATCTGAAAGGCTTCGCCCTGGTTGAGGCTGTGCAGCGACAGCAACCACGGCATTGTTCTGAATGGGTAAAAGGAATACTGTAGATTATGCATGATTACGCGTGTTAGATTGCAATTCAGAAAACAATCCACTTTGGACGATTCAACCCATTCGATGTTTATTAAGACAATCAACAATTTCCAGGATGAGTAATTGGCAAGCATGGCCTTAATACAAGCAGGAACAACTAGAATTTCTGGAGTCAATGATGCTATGGATTTTCGAGCAGATCCTCTGACCATGGGCTGACGTTGTTCTAGTAGACACTGTAGAAACAGCCACTCCTCGAAAAGGAAAGAAGATGGTAGAACACACAATCTATGATTTCACAATGGTAGAATTCGGCCTCTGGTTTGAGGGAACAACACTGCAGCAAGGGGGAGCGCTGGATACTGCAGTGTGTTGGCCCAGGACATGAAAAGATCGTTTCCAGAAGGAAGTCTGATCACTTGGCAGGCTGGACCGAGGGAGTTGGTTAGTGTCAGGGTCCCTAAAAGATAGATATCGCTATCGTTACCAACAGTTGCTGGTTTGTTTGAACACCAGTTCCGCTGATCAAAATCGCCAATGAGGAACCTAGAGTCGATGAGTCAACTTGACTGTTTGCGCAAATGGCTTTGATCTATTCGAAAAAATCCGAAAAAAAATCGAAAAACAAATCCTGGATGCAGTTCTGGCAGTGTCCCAAGAACACATCGCTGGTCGTTTCCGGTTGACCGGACGGGCATGGAGGGCACCTGCAGATAGTACCCACCTTCACGCCACCAGCCGGGCACTTGCAATGGAGTAACTAGGGGTGGAGCTGGTCAGAGCGGTAAAGTGGCATACGTGCAGAATCTGAGTTCAGATATTTCAATGATAGAACCGTTCTTTCAAATTATATGTATATTTATTTTTAGTTGTGGTTGCATGTGAATCTCTATATACATATGCAGCATATATACACATATAACAATATTTATATACATATATCATATGTGTTAGGTACGGCTTCAATACATATCAATACACATCATGTATATATATATATATGTATATATATATATATATTTATTTATATCGATATAGGATCAGTAGAAACATGTCGAAAACATATCATACTCAGAATAGACAAATAGAACCAGCATCAGCGACCTTAGGCCTGTAAAACACAGTGACACAACTGGGAGTCCTGGATGACCAACTGATCTATCCGTCGCCATTCCCAGAGGCTGGCATCGGCTTTGGGGAAAATCCTACGGTTGGGATCATTGCTGAACTTTTGGTGTGGCTGGCACTGGCAAGCAGTTTAAGGGAACCATGGGTGCCCTGGCCCACCACCATGTTGAAGGGTGTTCTGGATTTATTTTTGTTTAGGTTCAATGATTGATGTAGGGTCGAGGCTTCTATGACTGATAGGTATATTTTCTTTATGATTAATTGTCTAGGTGCAAAGCAAACCTGCCACAATATACACGAGTACATCTTTTAAGTGGTTGGATGTGGTTGAACGATCCTTTTTCAAGATCCAGGACTTAAGGCACGAAGTAAAATTGACCAAAGGTTTGACTCTTCCATCCGCTCCACCTGTGCACAGGGCATGGGACATACTTTCCCATCCCGCGCAACGGACTACAATCGACACGCCATTGATCATTGCTGGAGCTATGTCACAACTTATTTGCAGGATGGAACGCTACCATTGAATGGAATGATATGCTGGCAGAAGACAAATCCGCCTGTGTCTTTTGTCCGCCGCCCGTGGTGGTATTGAAATTGAAAGTTGATGCCTTGAGCTGTGGTGTTCAGAATTTCACCAATCCAAAAAGGACAAATGGCGATTTCTGCCCTCAGTAATACCGAATATATTTGTGACCATCGGAATCCTGAGTGAAAATAAACTCAGAGCAGAGAGAGAAGCTCTGCCACTGATCTTCTCAAAGGTGACTGCGAGCTTGCGGCGAAAAGAACCTGCGCATGCGAGAACGGGCTGAAATTTCTGATATTTTTCTCTGGGAGTCCGTGCAGATAGTCCTGCAAAGCAAGCATCAATATGGGATAACGTGCTGCCCTGTTTTGTCAGCTTCTATATAAACTTATAAAGCCGAAAATAGTGAGATCTACTGTTACATACTTACAGGGCTATCATAGTGGTTTTGAAAATATACACATTTGTTCAAATGTATTAATACAGCTTTCCACGGGTATAGCATTTAGTAATGATTTTTGTTTTTCTTTTTTTTGAACAACAATCATTGCTAAATGCTATACCAAACGTTAATAACAAACATTAACAACGTTTTTTTGAACAGAAAACAATTGAACAAACATTAATAATGTTTTTGTTTTTTTTCGAATAAAGTGATGTATCGCTTTCATTCGACTCTACGAGGTGCGCTACGAAATTGCGACAGAAACTTTGAGGTGCGACACCGACCCGAGTCGTAGCTACGTGCGCGGGGGGGGGCCCAATGGTTGTGGCTGGGGGGGAAACGGGTTCTTTCGACACTGTCCTTGGACCATTTTATCTCGTAGTTAACCAGGTTGCGTGGGAAATTCGCCATTTACACATGGTTTATGCTTCACCTATAAAACCAAAAAAAAACATATATGATAGATTTGGATCCGACCATTTGTTTCTATCCAACTATCAATTTGTATTTTTTTTCAGGGTTGACTTTTTGGAGGGTGGATTTCTCCACCTTGTGCGGTACATCGTGGGTAGAAACTGACAGTTCCATCGGCAGGGGGGGCAATGCCCGCCGGTCAATGCATTTCATGTGTGCGATCACTGGCGCTTCCCAACCATCCAAGGATCCAAGGCATGGGTCTTTTTTTTGGATCTTTTTGGGGGAAATCAATCAGCTTTGGAGGTGAACCATTGTGAAACTATGATAAAATGATCCATCAATGCTATAGTTACGCTATAGGCATTATTTGACTATCATCAAACATCATCAACCATCATGAACAACGAATAGGTAGCGTCATTAACCATCATTGTGTATCGTAAATTGCCAACCGTAGTTTATTGACATCAAGTACTACGAATGGTTTTGAATCATCACTCCATTCATCATTTCACCATCATCTACTGCAGACACTATTGACCATCATTGAATCAGTGACCATTATTCACCATAAGGAGCCACTAAGACTGTATGATTAATAGTTATCCACCATGTACATCAACCATTACACATTTCATACTTAGTCATCAATATATTCATCAGGACCGGTTGATATAGAGCCGCCACTATTTCTGATAGGACCACTATCATTACTGAACCAATCATTAGTAGCCGTAGCCATAACCAGCAAACATGTATCAAGCATTACAACCGGTTACTAATCATTCTTATGGTTGCTTCTTCAAAATTTGGAACCCCCAAAAATGGATTGTTTATCACTATAAATCACTAATTTCAGATGATGGAAATATCACTAATTTCAGATGATGGAAAAATGAATTATTTCACTATAAATGTTTATCACTATAAATGTACCCTTCTTTTGTGAAACCACTTTATCATCCTTTCTCAAAGGCCTGCGCTGCTGAGGCAAAGTCGTTCAAAGGCCTTGCGCTGGAAGAAGCGGTCGGTCAGTGACTATGCCTGGAGCCCGGGTGGGCTCATCCAGATGTGTTGCTTTCCACATGTAACCTTGGGTGGTTTTTTTTTAGATTAGCTTTTGTATGTTTACTTGGTAGTGGATGATTGGAGATTGATAATGAGTTATCCTGATAGCTGCTTAGTCAATATTGGAGTGAATGATCAATCTAATCAAACGTAACTTGTGCCAGAGAGCATTTCAGTGGTGATTTGATTCAATGTTCCATGAATTGTCAATTCACCGTATTGAGTGACTTTTACGAGTGGCAACGACTAATGATTGTCCACATATATAACGTTCTTTTTTTAAATTAATACATATCAATGTGTATATACGTATTTATTTGTACATATACATATATATATATATATGGTCAGCGCCCCTTCTGAGGCCTACATTTTACATAATTTGAAATATATTTGTTATCACTCTATTTGATTATAACAACAGTGTAATAAAAAACCACTGTAAAAACCATATAAATATGCATGTAATGAATTTTTCTTCAAATTAAAACTGAAGACATTATAAAGAGAAACTGAATTATTTGGTGGCCAAATTTTGGCCGTGGATCAAGATAGTTTTTCCTTCAAAACAAGCAAACAACCGTGAAAAAAATACATTTTTTCAAAAAAACACACACAAAAAAAACCTTGCAAAAACATAATTTTTGACTAAAAAAATGAAACACCTGGGACAAACCATGGTTTTGGATCAAAAACCAACAGAACCTTGAGAAAACCAAAAAACCAAAAAACCATCTTTTGAAACAGAAAAGATGGTTTCACCAAAAAGTTTTGGTTTTTTGGTTTTCCCTAGGTTTTTTTGTTTTTTTTTTGGTTTCCTTGGAAAGGTGTTTGGTTTTTTGGTTTCAGGAGTTCAAAAACCAAAAAAACCTAGAGAAAAAGATGGTTTTTCATTAAAAAAACCAAAAAAACCTAGGGAAAAAGATGGTTTTTGATCAAAAAACCAAAAAAACCTAGGGAAAAAGATGGTTGTTGATCAAAAAACCAAAAAACATGATACAGTATGTGCATTGAAATACCGCATCATATGTTACCAGGGAGCAGTGCAAAGGAAGTGAGGAAGTAGTGATAAGGAAGTGACGAGGAAGTGAAGAGGAAGTGATGAGGAAGTGAAGAGGAAGTGAGGAAGTAGTGACAAGGAAGTGACGAGGAAGTGAGGAGGAAGTGATGAGGAAGTGAAGGGGAAGTGAAGAGGAAGTGATGAGGAAGTAAAGAGGAAGTGAAGGGGAAGCGACAGAAGGAAGTGATGAGGCAGTGCAGAGGAAATGAAAAGGAAGTGAGAAGGAAGTCAAAAAGTAGACTGGGTGGGCCATATCATCCACCTTTATGGCGTTGTCACTGATCGGAGGGTGAGTGGGCCATATCATCCATCTTTATGGCATTGTCACTGATAGGAGGCTGGGTGGGCCATATCATCCACCTTTATGGCGTTGTCGCTGGTAGGAGGCTGGGTGGGCCATATCATCCACCTTTATGGCGTTGTCACTGATAGGAGGGTGAGTGGGCCATATCATCCACCTTTATGGCGTTGTCACTGATAGGAGGCTGGGTGGGCCATATCATCCACCTTTATGGCATTGTCACTGATAGCAGGCTGGATGGCTCATATCATCCACCTTGATGGCATTGTCACTGATAGGAGGCTGGGTGGGCCATATCATCCACCTTTATGGCGTTGTCACTGATAGGAGGCTGGGTAGGCCCTATCATTTACATTTGTGGCTTTGTCATTGATAGGATATTGGGTGGTTCATATCATCTACCTTTGAAAATGTAGGCCCCAGAAGGGGCGCTAAGCATATATATATATATATTTATATTTACATTTCAAAATATTTTAATGTACATACCAACTAACATAGACAATAACAGGAATATTCCAACTTTTACCTTTGAGAGTATCCCCTTCACAAAATATTCAATTATTGTTGGTTCCCTAGTGAAAATAAACGCTTTGGCCATGGTGTAGAGCAGCAAGACATGGAGCGCCGTATATCATATTGCACAGATCCCTTCTGATCCCTCAGCATTTATCAGACCATATAGTTTCATGAACATGGCCTGTTAACTAGCTAGTTCAACACTAGCTAGTTAACCGCCATTGAACCTTGTGTTTCATCTATATGATCCTGTTACATGGTCGTGATGAATCAACTGCAATGACATTAGTAGTCCCCGGGCACAACCTTGGCCCAGGCCGGAGTTCGTCGTATCCACAACATCTTCAAGCGCTCTACGTCGCCCGGCCGGTTGCGTTGCTGTTGCTGTTGCTGGTTTCGACGGCGCTCGTCCCAGAGGCACGGGGGTTTCTCATCCGCCCATTTGGAAGGCCCAAAGTTATGGTAGTTATGCTCGGTCTATTTGGGTTAACAACGGTTATGTACAAGGGGATAAGAAGCAATCATAGGGGATATACGAACTATAGTGGTTGGACATGGTTGGTTCACTAATTAGTATCAATGGTACAGATAAAGGATGACAACTGTGGGGTCCCCTATGGCTTGAGAAACTACCAATCAGCATTTTGGGATTCAGGTCCAATGAACTTTTTTGTTGGCTGGGTGGTTTCAGTGCCCGGAATGCTGTTGTTCTTTTCTTCTTAGCCATTCACAGAATGCAAAGGAACAAAATGGAACACCCTGTGACTGCTTTGATTATCCATGAATTTTACAATGAACTGGTTATACAGCTGGTGCGTTATGTTAAGTATGGTACATATACCAGTCCAGTGACTGTGTGGATGTAGACATAGGGGTGCAACTGAATGAATCATTTTAATCAGACGGGAATTGTATGCAGAATAAACGGGTGGTACAAGCCGTATAGTTGAATTCAAATTTGAATGCAACCGATCAAGTTGTCGCATGCCTTTTTGTTGCTTGAATCTACTTATTAGAGAATGTAGAGAAATTTACAGGGCTTGAGTACCCGTATGTTTGTTTAACAAAATATATGCATTATGGTGAAAGTGATGGAATAGTTGATGTCATAGTTGTATGGATATGCGTATATAGTTCATACATGATATTGCAATGTAGTTGGCTACAACCGGTGTATTGTGGTGTGTTGTGGTTGCCATGAGCAATTGTTTCCTGGCCATGGCTATGAGTTTCCCAGGAATATCTAGCTAGCGAGCTATCTATCTATCCATCCATCCATCCATCCATCCATCCATCCATCCATCCATCCATCCATTCTCTTTTTATTCTATTAGATTATTTTTTCTTCTCCATGTTGTTTCAATCGTATGGCTGGAGTTGTGCTTTAAGACCTACTTACCAACTATGAGTTTAAGGAGTTTGGGCAAACAGATAGTTCTTCAGTCACGACCCATCCGGGAAAAGGACACATGTGGTCATGAGGTTTCGACTCACCGCCCTTTGGGTGCTTGTGACTTTACATGATGACGTCGATGTGAACCCACCAAATGAAGAAATCAATTATATACACGGTTACCAGCACAGAGTACTGGACTTACGACGCACGAAGTAGCATCGAAATTGACCATAGTTCACCTGTGAATGTATACCTTTTTGCTGCAACGATCCCTTAGACAAATGATGCTCAGGAGTGGTTAGCAAAGCATCAGCTTCTACCATGCCGCGTTAGTTCTACTGTCGAGTCACCGATGGTTTTTCACCAACTATTGCTAGTAACCATTGATGGTTTGCACCACCTGGTTAAGCATGATTGGTCTATGGGGCTAGTTGGTTACTAGACTAACCATGGTTGGCAACCACCGATGGTTGGACCAGTTGTCAGGTCAATCTACCGTTGAAGCCCACCCCGTTGTTGGGCCGTGCTTCCTGGATCTCGGTGTGCGACCCACCGAGGCACCGATTCAAAGGAGACCTTCGTTTGTGGTCGGAGCTTCAGAACTGCGATGCAATCATCACAGTGGTCGATCATTGTTAAAATGATGGTTAACTGTGGTCATGTATCATTGTTAATCATTGTTAATCAATAATGGTTGAAATGCAATGGACAACTACATACATATGCACAATTACATGTATATTGATTTACATAATGATGGTGGTTATCATGGCTAACAAACAAGACAAGACCAGAGACGTTTGGTGTTTTTGTTTCTTTTGAGTGTGTGCTACCGATGCATTTGGGTCATCGATCAGGTATCAGCACGTGGATTTCTGCTTGAGAAGTGGCATCTCTGGCCAAGTTTGGGTCATTGGGCCGGGGCGAACCAAGCAGTTGGTTTCAGGCCCTAACCAACGGATCTTTTTTGATCATAAGTCTTGAGCTAATCAGGGCACACACACACAATCACGCCGTTATGATTTACATAACTGTTAACCTCCAGAAGTAGAAGGACCATTCAGGCACTCAGCATGTCAACGCACACCAGAAAGGCAAAAGAAAGAGCGAAAGTGACAATAAACAGTTGGCCAACATTTGACGTTGGAAGTTGGGGGAGGTAAGTAGTGGGCAGTTGCGAAGCTCTGTTAGCCAGTCGAATGACCGTCCAGCATTGATAGTGAATAAACAGTCTCTATAGTAAGAATAGATAACCAGTCAACCTAGCTGATCATCTAATTATCAGATCTAAAGTTTATCAGTTGCTTCATTCGATGAAACCCACTACTTTCCTAGCCATGATCACTCCAGTGATAAACCAAGCAGCTAAGCATCAGACTTAGTCATCCATCAGTTGATAAGTCCAGTCCTCAGCCTCAGGTTAGCTGATGCTTTCCTAAACTGCTGGTTGCTGGAGTTTCATCCAACCAGTTGATTCCCAAGTTGCTGATGTTTTAAACCGCTCAGTCCTCAGCCTCGCAGCCAGGCAGCTCAAAGGTGCTGCAGCGTGTGTTGATGAAGGCTGTGAAGTGGGTCCAGCTCAGCGGCGGGTCAACGATGGGTGATGATCCCAACAGTTGGACTAGTGAGGTTCTCCACCTGCATTCCTGATTCTCCATGGTTGGGTATCTTAAGCCATTCACTGGTCCATGTGGAGTATGGCTACTGATTCCTGTTAATCCACATTCCGTGGTTCCCATCACTTGCATTCCTGATTCACTGTTCTCCACTGCTTCTTGTTGGGTATCTTAAGCCATTCACTGATTCACGATTCACTAATTCATAATAAACATGCGAATCTATGACTGGTTAGTAGTTCAATTGGATTGGTGGGTTTCTTGTTGTTGACTGGTCAGTAACCAATTGTGCGGAGGGACTAAATTGGTCAGGAACCTTTATGTACCAATTGGTTATGCAATCGGTGATTACAAACTATTTTTTTCATGAAGGCTAATGACCCAAATCGTTTCAATAGTAACATCCAATTACCAATACTGGATCCAACCTCCGGATGTCCAGAAATTGAAACCCAATTTCGCCACAGAGCGAGGTGTCCATCGGCCCGCTTGATATGACACAGGTGGGTCAAAACCCTTAGTCCCCCTGGTTCCCCTATCATGAACCATTAGTTTCCCTATAGTTTGTTGCTTCTTAACCACCATGAAATTGGTTGGTGAACTGCTTGACCCAGCTCGCCACGTTTGACGCCACGGTGGCACGCCACAGCTTCGCCGAGTTGAGCCGTTGGCCGCTGCCAAGGCTACACCCGAAGGAGGCGTCCTTATGGCTCTTGGCTGCTGATCGTGAGCTGCGTCAAGGCGCGCGCTACAAGTGACCTGGCTGGTGGTTAACCCAACATGGCTAGGTCACCAACTAATGTTATAGCTGGTGAATGGTTAATAATAGGGGATAACAAGCAACAATACTAGGGGATATACCAGCTATATGGCCATGGGTCAATATTAACCAATAGCTGGTTAATGATGAATGATGGGGGATGATAAGTAACAATACGGCAAGACCCTATGGTTTGCCCGTGACCACAAGACCTGCCCAGAAGTGAGTCTTGTCAACTGTTCAAAACCCTGCGCAGGCCCGTTGTTTTGAAACTCTGAGAATCAAGAAACCCTAAACCCTAAAACCTAAACCCTAAAACCTGAAAACCCTAAAACCTAAACCCTAAAACCCTAAACCCTAAATCATTGCGTATAGCCAGTGTTTCTCACTGATTCTTCGAGCAATGTTCAACATGCACAGACAGCCGTGGTTTGCCCTCCGGGCAAACCAAGGGGTCTGTGCGTAACAATAGTAGGGGATATATACCAACTATATGGCGAGCTGGGTCAAGCAGTTCACCAACCAATTTCATGGTGGTTAATAAGCAATAAACTACAGGGAAACTAATGGTTAATGATAGGGGAACCAGGGGGACCAAGGGTTTTGACCCATGGACACATGGTGAACTATGGTGAATAGAATAGTGGTTACGTATTGGGGATCATCAACAATGATAGCTGGTAACCATTAGTAATGGTTCATACTAGGTAATGATAATCAACAATTCTCCTCTATGAGAGGGGTAATTGTCAATACTGGTTGTCTAATACTGACTTGGGATTGTTGACATGTTTTATTATGGCTAACAATAGTCCTGAGGATTTATCCAACCATCTTTGGGAGAAGATCAACTTCCCCCCTAATATCCGAATACCCCTACGATTCCCCAACGGTCTAGTGAGAGTGTTAATTTTTGGGTAGCTTGTTTGGGGTCTTGATTTATGTTACGTGGGGTTAATTGAGGGATTGATTGAACGAGCTTAGTATTTCCTCTGTTTGGCCAGCTACATGGACCACAATTTCTCGGGACAGACACTAGGGGACTCATATCATGACTGAAATGGGCCAGCACCATAAGCACTTACAATACTGCCATGGTGCCTACAATCTTTGACGAAGGAAACTCGCCCCAGCTAGACAAGAATGTCCGTTCCTGTTTTCCGAAAGCTAAGATACACATGAATTTCACCGCTGTTCAAAACTCTGGACCATGTTGTCCACTTGGCAGATGATTGCTTTGTTGGTTCTTGCGAATATTGTCAAAAGGTTTTGATGTCAAAACGATGCTACAATGTGCGGCCCCCAGGGCCCCCAGTTACAGTTACAGTATGAGCTCATTTGCGAACCTGTCGTTACGCCCGTCGTAAGCCACGGTGCTGGCATGGTGAATCTCCAGCAGGTCCACGTACCCCGTAGGTCATGTGGATGCTGCCCGGAAGCTGCTGATGAGAGCCTTGCGATGTCTCCCCAAGTCAGTACGGTTCGCTCAGCCCGTGAGCCGCCACGTGCAACCAGGTCTCACTAAGAACCAGCAGATTCGATTCCATCATTTGTGAAACACGAAATTCTTGACAGTTTGGTTCAAAATAACTTGATAAGATCATGCTCTGAAGCAAATTCATAAAGTCCATGATTTGAACACGACGATTTCTTGGTGGAGATACGGCTCCATTTTGGTGTGAAGCACATGTTCTAAGAACAAGAACTCTGTGCTACCATTGCAAACTATAAGCCACCATGTTTTGCCTGATATCAACCATGATTAAGCGTCGTTAATCATCACAAGCCACCATTCAGCATTATTTAGCCACCATTCAGCATTATTTCTTGACATGGTGGTTTCTCAAAATAGGGAGCCCCAAAAATGGTTGGTTTATTATTTTAAATGGCTAATAGCTAGATGACTTGGGGGTACCCCTATTTTGAGAAACACCCACATGTACTGACTATCATCAGCTCCGTGTGCAACGTTGAGGTGAAACTCTTGAATGAGTTCATTCGCTTGGAGGTGGGCGTGGCCGGGCAGCTCTTGATAGCATCACGAGACTTGGCTGGGAAGCCACGTGACGGGTCAGTGTGCAGATGTTGATAGGAATGATCCATGGTAAGTGGTGGTTTCCCAAAATTGGATGCCCCAAAAATGGTTGGTTTATTACTAAAAATGGTGTATGTTGGATGATTTGGGGTACCCCATTTTGACAAACCACCAAAAAAAATGCCAATCATGGTCAATGGTGGTATGTGCTCAAAAATGCAATTCTGGTAATGGTGAGCAATGGTAAATGCAAGTAGATCATGGTTGATCATGATTAAACAATGATGGTCGCAGGAACAAAAAAAATGATGTTAGGCAAGCGAAGGAGCCAGAGATGATGATCCTGATACTCCTCTCAATTAGTAGTCAAAGGTGGGCCAATTTTGCCCTGAACAATCGCTTACTGCAACATGCATCTAACATTCTGGTAAGATATAAGTAGGCAAAATTTGTCCTGAACAATCCCTTACTGCAACTTGCACCTAGGGTTTTGGTAAGCTATAGCCCATACGATCGATGCTTGGATGGTTTGCTCGCCAAAGTGTCAGCCACTCCTTTCGAAGCGTTAGGGTGGTACCGTTCCCCAATGGATGGCTTGGTGGCAGCAATGACAATGGTTTCTCCACTCCAGTTTAGATACATACGCATACGTATGCATGTATCATCATGTATCCATATACACTACACAGTTCTACATTTGTGATGATTATGTAGTCCTTTGTATACTTTTGTCTCAGGACTTCCTGTTTCTCCTTGTGACTTTGGTAGCTCATTGCCCTGTGGAGATGGCGTCCCTGGGAATAGCACAGCAATGTGTGCTGAGGAGAAACGGCAGAAGAAAACGAGGCGAGCGCAGAGCCAACCTTTAAGGGCAACCCCACCAGTTGACCACCCATGACCCCACCATGAATGGGTGGAATATCCCATTGATATGAGAGTAGAGATCTTCATTTATATATATATATATATTTATATATTAAGATAAATAGTTAAAGTATCTATATATTATACATTGAGAGTAGTTCTTTACTAAATCTCCTAATGGCCAATTCATGAGTGGTGTAGGGGTGTTGGAGTACTGCTTAGCCAGCCAGGTCAAAGACGAAGCAAAGGATGTTCCTTGGATGATGTCATCTTGCCACATGGGACTGCCAGCCATGGTAAGGTTGGGATGTTGTTCATAGTTGTTCCGTATATGGGGTTTCTCGAAATAGGGTACCCCCAAATCATCCTTTATATCAGCCATTTATTTTTAGTAATCAACCACCTTTTTGGGGTACCTTATTTTGAGAAGCCGCCCTTTGCTGACTATGATTCCCCAATGTGTGACCCATTTGGACCACTGTCTACAATGATTTGCCATGACCATGACCAACTATCATTAAGCAACCATGCAAATGCTTGGTTGTCAGGATAAGTGTGTTCGCTCATGTCTCACATAGCAGCTGATTTGTCAACTGTAGTCATTGCGCTTCTGTTTGTTGCTGCTTGTGGAGAGTGAGTCTGTGATCAATTCTTTTGACCTGTGGACAGTTCGGTTCTGTCCCGGAGTTTGGACAGCAACCAGAGCAGCACTCACAAAGACCAATCGGGTTCAGCTTAGCTTTGTAAGTCTCACTCAGAGTCTGTTTGACACATTTGTTTAGCTTTGTAGTAGCGACTTGGCTCTGCCAGTTCCAACTTGGCAGTTCCATCATACCGAGCAAACGTCAAAAGCAACATGTAAACGGCAGTCACTTCCCCGCCACCGGAGCTGTTGCTCCTGAGGTTTGGGCTCCCACCAAGTTGCTGTTCAAGAAAGGGCTCAGCAAGCTGGCAGGTGCCGTTGATGACTTTACCCAAGCTTCCAAGATACCGACCTACAATGGAGAGGTAGAAGTAAGGCTTTATATATATATATATATATATATGGTACCCCCCCCCCCCCCCCCCCCCCCTCTTAGCTATTTTTGATGGTATTTACAGGTTTTTTTCCATATTTGAATCCTAATTTTGAGGCATATTTTTTGACCTTCTCAAGGCCTGGATTCAAACTCAAGTACTTAGAGTATTTCTGTCCCAAAGCCAGCTTGCAAGTTCTTGCAAGCCAGGGCCTGGATTCAAGATTCAAGGTTCAAGATTTCAGAAAAAACTTCTTGAATCCAGGGCCTGGATTCAAACCCAAGTACTTAGAGTATTTCTGTCCCAAAGCCAGCTTGCAAGCTCTTGCAAGCCAGGCCTGGATTCAAGATTCAAGATTCAAGATTTCAGAAAAAACTTCTTGAATCCAAGGCCTGGATTCAAGATTCAAGATTCAAGATTTCAGAAAAAACTTCTTGAATCCAGGGCCT
>VSDK01009674.1:250324-286524 GCA_009767595.1 Symbiodinium kawagutii
GATGATGGTGATGGTGATGGTGGTGGTGGTGGTGGTGGTGGTGGTGGTGAGGGTGGTCATGATGATAGTGATGGGGATGGTGATTGTGATTTTGATGATGGTGATGGTGATGATGGTGTTGATGATGGTGATGGTGACGTTCATGATACTGATTATCTAGCAATTGGCTAGCGAGTCTGATGGTATACAAGTGTTACAACTGTTTGGTGCTGTTGCACTTTTACTTTTGGCAGGGTGTTGGGTTGAAACCACCAACTCTTTTTTGCAGTTGGATGAGGTTGATGGATATCACTTGACTGCTCGCAAATCTATTGTTCGGAATTGTTCGCAAACATCTTGAATTTGTTCCCTCGCAACTCCCATTCTCCCCCACGACGCCACTCAGTGTTTGGTTCTAGCCAAAGAAATTATTGAGAAACCAGCGCTTGTGAGCCAATCCACTGACGAACCATTTTTCAGATCACCAAATCTGACCGACTAAAACAGCTGGCCCAGGCCTGTGAGGGTCCCGCTGGGTTGCGGAGATGTTTCCAAGAGGCCAAGTGGACGGGGGACATCTGTGGTACTTCCAAGCTATGGAGATCCTGGCAGCTCAGTTGGGCGTAAGGGGCACCTCCAACTATCCCCAATTAATATGAGTTTATGTAGCATGCCTGGCAAATAGTTTTCCTCGCAAAGATTAGTTTTCGAACTAGCTTTAGGTATCATACCTTGTGTTTTTTTATGTTTTTATCTTGCAAAAAACACTGGGAGCAGTACCTCTAGACTCGTCGACCAGGGCTTGATGTGAATACTCTTCGAACAACACGTTGAATGGGGTTCAGACCTGAGATAGCCTCCGCTCTTCTTTCAGATCGCAAGTTTAGTTTGCCAAATTATACAAGATGGGGTATATGCCAAAGTAATGGCATCCCAAAAACCAAGGGTTTCCTAGTCAGATGATCATTTTTTTTGATGGGTGATTGGTTACACTATTTTGGCAAATCCCATATATAAGACGATAATTAATGCATGGGCCATGTTTGGTCCATTCGCTCCTCTGCCCAAACTACTGCCTGAGGAAGAACCTCCTTCATTCAAATTGAAAACGTGTGGATGCGCGTCGAATCTACAATGTAGGGCCACCACTTGCCATTCAACAATATTGCAACGCGAATACATGTGTAGAGCGCATACCGATACTGAATAGTCGATACTGTCCCGCTCTTGGATCCAATCTGCAATGGTGTTATCATTGTATCATTGTTATCCTCCCTACTCCTACCTCCCCTGCAACTGATGTGTCATAGAATTAATGGAGAAAACATTACATATCACAACACATCAACATAAGTAACCATTGGTTGCTGTTCATGTTGCGGCTGCCGGTTCAGTGATGGCGTGATTACAATCATCGCGATGTGTTGTTGCTGCTTTCCCCACTATGATGTTTGGCACTTCTACCATCTCAATTACTCATACCTTTATTCAATTCTACCCTTATGTAAATTTGATAGATTTGAAAGATCCGGGACGCCAGGTCGTACTGTTAGTCTCAAAGATCATGTTGACATCTTCCCATGAAATGGGTCCAAGGCTTCGGTTGCAAGTGTCGTGTCAGGTCCGAAAGATGGCTGAGAACCTTTGGGACGTGCCCTGCCTCAGCACATCTTGTGCTGGTTTGCATCCTGCATCAGGGGCAAGGCTTCGATGGTTCTGCTCAATGAAGACCCAAGCATGCAACATACAATGTTATTTGAGCAATGTTCACATCTTCAGTATCGGACTTGTCTGCTAAACTATGCTATGATGATGCAGTATCCCAATCGAGTATTGGTATCGACCTTGTCTCTACCTTCCATGTCTTTTGCTGCTTGGAGTGTTGACATCACCATGTTCACGAATTCAAGTTCAATGAGGCTGTTTTTGATTTTTTTTCACATCATGATACATCATGATACACATATGATTTTCTTTTAATACACATACATCAACATCCATGTATTCATACCTATAAACTTACGGCAATTGTTCACCTGTTTACTTTCTCCAAACCAAATTCTGTAGAAATCAAGTTCATGAAAGATACATAGATCCTCATGACTTTCAAATAAAGTTCATGAAAGATTTTCTGAGATCGATACCACAATATGAACTTGGAGAAACTAAACATGTGATAAATATGTATATATATATATCCCCTATGATTGTCAGTTATCATTCCCTACAATTCTTAGTTATCATCCCCTATCATTAACCCATAACCAGTTCAAAGATAGAGAGATCCTCAGTTGACATCTGCCTTTGGAGGCGCTGAAATCCCCGGTGGCCGCTCAACCAAGGCGCCAGCCTTGCGCCTCTCGGTGCTATGGGCCTTGCTGGATGCAGAGCTGCGATCCACTGAGGAGGCGCTGGGGTCACCGGGAGGGTCATGGGAATCCGGATGAGTTGTCTATGAACGGTGTACCACCACAGTGTACCACCCAAGAAAGGTATGAAAAGGTGGTTTCCCATGGCAATGGACCCTTAAACAAGGTGTATCCTCTGTTAAACTAACATGGCTGGCTGGAAAACGACCATTTTGTTCGGAAAACCCTGGTAAATCATCCATTTATGGTGGATTTTCCATTGTTAGATCACCAGAGGGTACCACCCGGAAAAGGTGGATTCCCTCTTGGACTGTGAGGGGTTAGTAGTTGCAAAGGCATGTTGGTAACCATTGGTTGTAGAAACCCACCATGGTAACTACCATGGAGTGTTCGATGCCAGATGTCGCTGTTGGGCCTGGCTGCACTGGACGCGGCGCTGAAACCCAGGGACCTAAATTTACATCCATTGGATGTCAAGGAGAAGATCCAAAGGATACATATATATAAATAATTAAATATATATATATATATATATTTGTATGTATACATAGTTTTTTAATTTCATATTATATTACATTTATTTATATATACAGTATATATATATATATGGGGTTTTAAACAAATATTTATATATATATATTTATATTTATATATTCATTTATATATATATATATTTGATATATATATATATATATTTGTTTTTTGTTTTATACATAAATAAATATATATATATATATGTTTGTTACATACATATATATATATTTTTATTATATATATATATGTTATACTTGTGAAGGAGATTAATGATGAATCTTAGTACATCCTAGTGATCAATCTATATCAAGTGTGGGGAAGAGAAACATATCACGCGGCTATACCGATGATCTGATATTGTTGGATGCGCTTTATCAAGGCAGGTTTGGTTGTAAAGACACCGACCACTAGTGCATACAGCATACGTGGCAAAAGTACGATCAATGCCGATCTCAATGATGCAATTCCCAGCCCACGCAACGCATCACTGTTCCTGTTTCTCATCGTGGCCATGGATTGTGTCAAAGGATGTTTTTGTGTGTGTGTGTGTAGTTTTTGGTGATCTTCATGGTTTAAGGTTTGACCAGCTAACGGTTCATTGAATCTCTGTCCAGCAACCACGGACAAAAAACTGCCTTGGGTTTTTGCCCAGTTGATGTGATCCTTACCCATCAATCATATTTGCTGCTATAGTGTTCTTTTTTAGTCGCTTAAAACACATGTCTCAATATGAGCCACACGGATATGCATTGGGTGTGGCAGATCATAGGTTGAAATTTGCACATGATCGACTTGGTCACTTCATCAACCACTTCCCTCGCTCTTCATGGGAGGTGAAGTCGATCAGCAAACATTTTGAAGATTTGCTATCGATGGTTGGACCCTCCTCCGCTGATGGTATGGAAGTTTGGCCGGGATCTAAGCCTGGGCATTGGGAGTGCTGAAGCTCTCAACGCTTCATGTAATATGCTATGTTCTGTATGCCAAAAATCTTGCCAGAAATGATGAGGGTTCAATATAGTAAAGAGTTGATCTGTCAGAACCCAACGTTCCAAGACTAGCATATTTCAGAGTTCATTGGTGTCGGTGATCCTGAACTGCTGCTTGCCAACAATGCGGGTACGAGAGCCAACCATTTGTACGAGGTAAACTGCATTGCTCACGATTGTCCAAGGTTATGGCGGAATATGGCTATACAGGTCCTTTACCATCATGGTTGATCACAGAATGATTAGCAACTACTCATGATAAATTGGTAGTTACTACATGCAGGGTTGTAATATGTTGTGGTGCATTGACAACTGCCTATATATATAAAGATGATAATGATAATGGCTCATGATGTGATGGCTACTGATGATACAATAACACCAACTATCAGCTACTGCTTACATTGTGGGATTGTCAGCCTTGTAATGATTGAAATTATAGTATATCATGATATTGCGCTGTATCAATATCGGTTGATCAAATGAACCAGTATGAATGCATTTCCTTTGCAACGGTATCAATTGCTTGGCACTACTTGTTTTTTGCTGCTGCTGCTGATGATGACAACACCTGTTAGTCCTCATTAGAATGCTGTTACCTATCAATGATAGGAGATACATTTGGCTGTGGGTCAAAACCCTTAGTCCCCGTGGTTCCCCTATCATTAACAACTGTTACTACAACTGTTTTCCTTGTGATTGTTGGTCAATATCCCCAATCATTGGTTGGTTAACTGCTTGACCCATAGCGACACATAGCTGGTATATCCCCTATCATTGTTGCTTATCATCCCTTATTATTAACCATTAACCAGCTACTACAAACCATTGGTTGGTTGGTTAATATTGACCCAGCTCGCCATATCCAAAAAAAAGTGTTTGCTATCACCTCTTGCTATGTCCGGGCGCCCTCGTACCCAGGCTTCGCTACCTGGCCTTTGCGCAAGAAGTGCATGGCGCTACCGGAGTGACTTGGCGGAGTGGCGTTTCTGAGGATTGTAAAACGATATTAGCCATGTTGGCCAAGGAATGTGTATATATATATATATATCTATATATATATATATACCCTCGGGGCCCAGGGTTCTCCGATGATGTTAACAGGTCGGGTGGGTTGGGTTGGGTTGGGTTGGGGTGGGTTGGGGCATGTTAACTTTCGCTGCAGATCTACGTTGAGGTTGATTTCACTTTGATGCTACGTTGAGGTTGATGTCACTTTGATGCAACGTTGAGGTTGATGTCACGTTGATGCTACGTTGAGGATGATGTCACGTTGATGCTACGTTGAGGTTGATGTCACATTGATGCTACGTTGAGGATGATGTCACGTTGATGCTACGTTGAGGTGAACAGGTGGGGTGGGGTGGGGTGGGGTGGGGCATGTTAACGTTCGCTGCAGATCCACGTTGAGGTTGATGTGACGTTGAGTCTACGTTGAGGTTGATGTGACGTTGATGCTACGTTGAGGTTGATTTCACGTTGATGCTACGTTGAGGTTGATGTCACGTTGATGCTACGTTGAGGTTGATGTGACGTTGATGCTACGTTGAGGTTGATTTCACTTTGATGCTACGTTGAGGTTGGTGTCACATTGATGCTACGTTGAGGATGATGTGGGGTGGGGCATGTTAACGTTCGCTGCAGATCTACGTTGGTGGGCGGTGACAACGTTGCTGAATCAATCGCTTCCATTACCAAGCGTCAGCTTCGTAGGCATGGTCTGCAGTCTGTCACCAATGACAAAGTGGAGCATAGAAACGTGCTAGCCGTCCACCACCTGAACAAACGACCCGGATTGCAAACAGTGTTGACTGCTCTGAAAAAATTCAGAGAGTTGTCCATGAAAAGTTTGCGTCCTCCGTCCCAAGTTTTTGAATCAGCTTTGTGGCAATGTTAGAAACGACAAAAAAGGCTGACTGACAGCACTTTGCATTTTGATGCACGCTACGAAATGCTGCAAATACCATGACATTATAGCCCGCGTTCATTTTGACTGAGAATTTTCAATGACTTGTGCTTGTTTTTTCTTATGACATGACATGCACACAGGAAAATCATGCTCAAAACCCACACGAAACGCAAATTTGCATTCGGGGCATGAAAGAATTAGACTGTATGTTGATGCAGTTGCGCTGGATGAAATCAAAATTCATCCGGCGCCGGGCTATTTTCTGCAACAACAGCTATCATGAAAAATTCGCGTCTCGCCTCAGCAAAATAGTCATTTTGCAGAAATCATCATGCATCAGTTGCTGCCATATCGGAGAACCCTGGGCCCCGAGCCTATAAAAAAATATTCGTATATATATATATATATATTTTTTAATTCATTTAATTATTGATTTTTTTGTTTTACGTATTTATCTATCTACAGTATTTTTTTAGATGTATATCTATATTTTTAGAAAATATATATTTATATATTTATATATTTATACATATATATATATATGTATATGTTTATATTTATTTTTATATTCAAAAATTTAAACGAATATATTTGTGTATATAGTTATTTAAATAGACTTTCAGCTTTAAAGACTGAATTACATATCGATAAACATGTTTGAATTCACATTTATACACATTGTGAGGCATTCCTTACTGTACCAGTAGTCATGATTCCCAACCTTGAGTCAACCATGTTCATAAGCAGGCAGAAATGGAGAATTGTTATTCGCCACTGCTGTTTTTTGTTCATCAATCATGTTCATTTCCAACCCTATGCCTAACATTGACCAACCATTTTATTCAATCAGTATTCTAAACATTATCATCACAAAGTGTCATCAACCATCATCAACAATCATCAACCAATGTCAAAGGAAGACCAATGAACACAAACTCCTTGCCAAGAAATGACTGTATCATTAGTGTCATTGATTTGTTTTAAGCCCGCAATGCCCGATACATCTGTGAACCCACGTACGTGTGCGTAACATATGCAAACATGCAGTGCATGTGCGCATGGTTCGCCAGTCGTCAGAATGAGCTAAGTGATGTTGTGAGTACCTACCTGACTGGTGGTTTCCTCAACGTACTACTGTCTGAATACTTGTTTGATTTTTTAAATGATGATAGATGAGGGTGATAGCGATGGCACCCCCCCATGACTTACGTGGCCCACACCGGTCTTGTAATCCACCCAGCCAGGGTCCATTGGGAACAGATAGGAACCATAACTGGAGGCTTCAGCAACTCTGACCTTCCCTGACGACTCTTCGTTGTTCAGCTCCGATGTGTCGTATGCTGTTGGCATGTTCCGTTGCTGACTAGTTTCCTATGTTTTTTACTGATCATTTTTAGGTGTTTCATGGTGTTTCAGAGGTGATTACGGTATATACACCCATTCATCACTCTCTCTCTCTCCCTCTTTTCCATGTTTGATTGTCATTGCCCGCCATTCATATCGCCTCAAATGGCGAAATCATTGCTGATCCGTGACTACCCAGCTTCGCCACTGTTTACACACAAAGATCATTGGTGGATTTACATTGGGATCATGAGGGATGAGCCCGCAACCAGCCAGCGACCCAAGCAAGGACGGCTACCCCCACCTGGTCACTGGTGCTTAGGTGCCAAGTTCCAATGAGCTTCACTTACGCGCGCTGCGTTCCGTGAAGGACTCCTGCGCAAGAAGTGGGGCCGTAGCAGTCAGCGATGCCCAGTGTGTGAAGCAGAGCCAACCCATGGTTTGAGAACCGACTGCATGGTCCAGTGGATCTCTTTGATCTACAAAAGCCGGTCAATTGGACTTAACAAAGGGGATCCTGCCGGGAAGGTCTCATGGGTTCATGACATCCACAGAATTTGATCACATTCAAAACATCATGCATTGAGTTAAGTGACAATGAACTGCGACTGGAAGAGAGTATGGTTCGAGTTGTTCTTTGGGGATAGTGAACCGTGATTATATAATTGCACACTTTCAACCCACTTTCCATAAATCCCTGTTATTTGTTGGTATCAGATTCTTGTTGCCCAGCCACTTCCACAACACAAATGTCTAGGGCTGCAACGGCTGGGGCAGGGCTCCTTGCAGTTCCCATGGTTACCGGCGTTGACTCTCCAAGCCGCTGGCGAAGGATCAGGAGATCTACCGTGAAAAGGCGCAGATGATTCTGCAAGGCCATGGGACATGGTGGGACTGTCCCAAGCTGTCGTTGAGTTTTAGTCCCTGACATTTGATGGGATGCTTCGGTGTCTATATTCATATATATATATGTATGATTTTCAACATCTATATTTTGTTTCGAAACATTATGCTCATAAAATGTGTAATTATGGAACAGGAATTTCTGATGTGTTCCTATCGAGCACTTCGGCATCACACTATGCCGCACAATTCATGGACCACTGGGTGAGATGGACCACAGAGCTGCGAAAAACACCGTGGCCTTGGCATTTGCCAGGCCTCGACATGACGCTGGCAAGATGAAGCTAGCTGCTTTGATCTGGTGTATCCTTGGCAAACAGAGCTGGTTCGTTGTGTATCAACGCAGTCATCGTGTTCAGAGCCAGGATTGACCTAGACCGCCTAGACCTGAACAAAAATGAGTCCTTTTGCCAGCGATGTTTGCCAGAGAATTGGCCAAGGGTCAAAAGGAAAAGGGTGTTCAACCCTGACAATTGGAGTCAGCCAGTTTCACCTGTAGACAACGGTCTTTGCCAGCAAAGATTCGCGCTCCATTGTCAGCTGCAGGTACAGTCATCAGTTGTCATCCCAAGGTCCCCCAATCAATACGACAATGCCATTTCACTGGATTTTTGTTATACATTTTTAGCAGGTCGGCTCCAATGTGAGCCACTTCCTCAGACTATCCGGAGAAGGGTAGCACGAAATGCATGCAGTGATGGTGCAGCAACTGGGAAGTAATCCTACAGCATGTCCAGAGACACTCTCTGTGGCATATGAAACGACTTTTGAATTCATTATCATATGGTGACTCACCTGATGCTGCTTCATTCCATTACCTAGTTTTTCTCCAATGGCATAGGGTGATGCAGCTGGCTCTCATTGTCCGCTGGTACAAGTCTAACGCCACTAGCGAATGCTGGGCTTGGAAGAAAGCTGACCATTCATGGCATGTGACCTTAGCATAGCATTATGGTTGACATCAACTCAGACCTGGATGGTTTTTTATGGTCATGTAATAAGGCATTTAATGTCATGTATACATATACATATGTAAATATGTATATATATATATAAATATAGATATAGATATAGATACAAAGTCATGTTTACTTCGGCTTTGAAACCATATACTCAGATCGGCCGTGCACGTTTGATCCTTTCGGGACGTCATCTCCAGATCCTACTCCCCAGGAGCCGTCACTAGACACGCCTGCGGTCACCACCGAAGCTCCTGCTACGCTCGATGGTCAAGGTAGCGCCACAGAGACCTATGCCATGAGTTGCTAACGCGTGCAATGTGTTGCTGTTGCTGTTGCTGCTGATGTGTGGCATTCGCTGGTGTTCTGAATTGTTTGTGTTTCAGTTCTCACTGTTCATTTTGGCCCTGGCAGTGGTGCTACATCTTACCCCCAAGATGACCCACTCTGTGTGGGACCGGCGACATCCATGTATTTGTTGAGCGTTTCTGACCTCAGAGGGCAAGCCGCTAGCATTCTCTGGATCGATTTAGCTGATTTATCTCTGACCTAACACATGAAGCATACATCAGAAAGATACCTCCAGCATCGACAGAGGATTGAATGTGAATCAGAAATTGATGGATTCCTGACCTTTGCAATCTCCCTGTGCAGATGCCACGGAGTCCGCGAACGCAGTGGAGCCGGCGGCAGCCAGCGAGGGTATGACTCCAGTGGCTGAGAACAGCGTGTCTTGGCGAAGGGTGGACGGCTGTTGGCAGTCATGAATCATAATTCATCGTCATCATCATTGACCTTTCATTGAGCACACATTATGTAACATCATCCAACATTGATATAAACATGTAACTCACGGTAATTATTACATTGTCATCCATGAATCAAGATCATACATTATGTCTGAAAGGATCTGATAGGTAGTGATTTGCAATCAGTCAGAATGATGGTTATTACAGTAATTGGTAGTGAAGAAACATTCTTTGAAATGATTCATGAGAGTCAATACGAAGGGTTGTTCACGTTCACATCATGCATCATGATCATCCACCAGAATTAATCAATCAGTATTGGTGTGCATCGGTAAATTATTAGCCACTGTCAATCATTGATTGATCAGTATTTCCGTAATTTACTATGTGTTTTTTGTCCGAACAGGAGCGAGTGCACGTCCAAAGTTTGACCTGGACTTTCAGAGCTGCATCACGTCATATCATTTCCAAACTGTTGACGGGCACAATCTTCAAGTCGTTTGGAAGCATCCAGTTGGAGTGGCAGCCCCGATGGCGATATACCAGTCTGTGAGATAGACAGTCTTTATCAGTGACATTAACCTCGGAAGACGGGAGTCACATTGATTCAATCAACTGGTTTTTTGCGCTTATTTGCAGATTTCCCCATCAAATCCTCTGAGCGCATGTTCATTTTGGATATTTGTCGGTCAAAAACATCTCGCAGATGTAAATAGACAACGTTGTTGTTACTTGGCTACGTCTCCACCTCCAACACATCAGCGGTTATTGGGTAGTAGTATTCCCTACTTGAGCATCAGCCAACAGGTCATCATCAATGGTGGCCGTTGCGTGCCCCCATAAGGACGTGAAGCCAAGCGAAAGTTCGCCGGACTTGGCAGAGCAGTCGTTGGCAGCAAGTCCCACAGACCAGGACTGCCAGGGACAGCACCCCTTGATGAAGCGCAGTGCTAGACACACTTGCTGGATTCGGATGGTCCGGATTTAACATATCCAATTGTTTTTGTTCAACAATGTTCGGGACAAGTGGCTCAATTATATAATTGTATTTTTTTGTGTGTCGTTCAAGTGACACACCAATCTTTGAGTGCGTAACTCCCTCGAAGCCAACCAGTAGATTCTGGGGATTTTCGTCCCTGGTTCAAACTTGGTATAGAATATAAACTTTCCTTACTTGCCTGCAAAGCATGGGCTCCATTGGCTGCTTCAAATCAAAAAAACAAAAATGGAAAAGAATCAGCGAACCAATGGTTTGGGGATGTTTGCGTGCCTGGGCCTACCCAGCTTTGTCCACAGACCCACGTTTTGGTCCTCTAATGTACTTGAATTCATGAGTAAAGCACAAGCATGAGTAAAGCACAGGCAAGCCACTGGAAATCTAGAATGACTCGCACCTTCAACAAACTTCGTCCAGCAGAACTCATTGGCTTAGGTCTATCGGTCTAGTGTCATGGGTGGATTTTTTCAACCTTCTTGGTGTCACTAGCGAATCACCTATCCGCACCTCTGAGGCACGTCCGAGTTGTGGAACTGGGTCAATTTCAGACGCATATTATGCTATGGCCATGGCCCTATGCCATTTGTTCCAACATTGGTATTGTATACTTATACTTGGGTTGTTTCAACAGATATAGATGTATACTGCAATTGCATTACAGTGCTTCTAAGAACACACGCACTTGTCTCAAATCCAATCGGCGCTTGCCCACACAGGTTCAGCGCAGTTATTACATGCACTTCCTTTTTGACAGATGAAGTTGGATACTAGCCGCATGGACTCCCTGTGCACCTCAATGGAAACTATAGGGAGCAAGTCTCAACAAAGCCCTGACAACCTGTAAATTGTATCCTGAGTCATTGCAGGTGTCCTTTTCATTTCTACTGGAATGAATAGTTGATTATTTCCTATCAACCCAATAGACTCTATAGACATTATGATGTTATAAGCGGTCGGTGTTGTTCTTGTATTTGTTGCCTTGTTGTTGTTGTTGTTGTTGTTGTTGTTGTTGTTGTTGTTGTTGTGGTCGTCGTCAAAGTTGTTGTTGTTTTGTTGTTGTTGTTGTTGCAGTTTTTGGTGGTGGTTTTGTTGCTGTTGTTTTACTGTGCTTGGAGACGACAAGAGTAAGGAGGGAGAGGTGTGTGCAGCTTCTGAAAGCAACTGAAGTATCACAACAAACAACATTAAAAGAAACAACTTGCCAGGATTGACTGCCATGCCATCTTGTTGGAGCAACTGTCCTACGTCACCCGAAGGAGGAAACAAAAGAAGAACACCATTTGGAGCACGAAGATGGCTTGGGCCCTGGAGCATTTGGAGATTCATCCTTGTACATATCAAGTGCTGTAGAAGGGCGTGGCTAGCTATGGAATAAAGAACCGTAAATGGTCACCCAGATCTCAACGCATCAAATGTAACGTCTTTTGGGATGTTGCATCTTTGTGACCGTGCCCGAGGCACGGCACCTGGGGCTATACCTCTGTTTTGTTTTCTGAAGGACCCTGTTTTCTGTTGCATTTTCCACTGGTTTTTCCATCAAAGGGATCAGCAGAATCAGTTGCCATCGGCATCGCATCTGGCGAGAAGCCAGTTTCCCAGATGTCTCATTGTCATGGCTGATGGCCATGCGGGCCATGCAACCCACTAGTAATTCAGCAGGTCACTCGCTCAAGCAGCAGCATTGTGCCTAGTGAAACCTCACTGTTGTGACCAGTTGTTGTTGTTGTGGTTGTTTTTGCTATTGTTTTTTTCAAAGCAGGTTTCACTCACGGTGCCACAGAGGGTATGAGAACAAACACCCAGATTCACCACGTAGATAGGGGACGTTGTGTGTTTGAGCGTGTCAAAGTATTTGCGGGACATGCTTGCTATCTGTGCTGTCTGCATGGCAGTGCCCAAAAAGTACTAGTCTACCGGCAGCCAGCTGCAAGATCCAGAAAGATCTAGAGTCTAGAGGGCCTCGAACGGGACCAAAAAAAACCTTGAGCAATCTATAAGAAGATGGTACAAACCAATGAAAGAGGGAACACAGAGAAACTTTTAGCCTCCTTGAACCCTACCTGACCCTACTTTTAACTGCTTTCGCCTTAGGTTTAAGCCTGGCAGACCTTGGTTGGCTCCTGGCAGATCACTTGGGTGCCTTGGGGACCCCGGGCCGAGGTGAGATGCACGAGTTCAATGAGACGGCGCACCTCGTGGAGTTGGAAGCGGAAGAGGAGGAGGAACACGTCCACGAGGCCTGGATGCCTGGTGGTGCCTGGTGGTTCCCCTTGGTGGCACGGATGGGTACCCCAGGATGGGCGGGTTCGGGTCGCACGTCCTTCTGCTAGGTCACTTCACCAGGTTCCGGTCACCCGTTGGATGCAATCTGAAGCCATGGAAGTGGAGGTCGAACCATGACCCCCTTCACCTGAATCGATGGGGTGAACCATGCTGGCGCACACATCCAGTTTGCCATACATGGTCACCATTGGTCACCACTGGTCAGTTGTTACATGATTGTTGCATGATGTTTACGCGGCGGTTTTCTTCCAAGCCATAAGAGTGCGCACGGCCTTCCATCGATGAGGAAATCAAGCATTTGGGTGGATGACATGACGGTCCGGGATGCTGGTAGGCGGTGGAAGAACCTCATGAAGAGGAGGAAGAGGACTGCCTGTGAATCTCAGGCACAGCCACGGAAAAGTTACGCCGTGAAAGAAGTGATCACAAGATACCATAGTTGTGATCCTCAGGAAGTAGTGAACCTTCAACCCAGTTGTGGGGTAAATATTCTGTCTTGGCGTCCACTTTACAAAACCTGGAACTGCAAACTTCGCCAGTTTGTGAACATCTGACAAGTTTCGAAACAGCACAGATTGCAATGGCAAGCGATTATTTAGTTTTATTGTAGCACAAATTGACACATCCAAATATCATTCAGCAACAAGTTTACACGTTTCTTTTCTGAATATCATTTTTACTGAATGATTAGTTTGAAGCACTGATTGACACTTGCAAATGTCATTCAACAAAGACTTTATGCTGTTTTTCTGAATCTTGGAATTTGTATTCAGCAAAGACTTTAGGTTTTTCCATTTATTATTTTGCTGGAATTGCTTTGGTGGCCGAAGGAACTTGGACCTCCCATCAATATCTACAAGCCTGTGACGCCCTATGAGGCGCAGAATCCGCTTTGCTCCTCCAACATGGCGGTGCTTAATCCCCAAAGTTATGCTTGGTTTATTACCTTTAGATGGTTGTATAATATTGGATGATTCAGGGGTCCCTCGATTTTGAGAAACATCCATGTAATGGATGGTCACCAGGGGTACAGGCAATTATTGACCCACAGCCAAATAGTCCCAAAGAATCTCGAGATTGTTTTTGCTGATGCAATCACATGTTGTAAGCGTGGATATTTGATATTTGCTGTTTCCAGTGATCCCCAGTGTTAACCAGCACCCCTCAACACCTTTAAGGCTGGTTTGGCCCCGCATGTTTGAGAAGAATGCTGAATACCTTAGCCTTGAGCCATCATGGTAATGTGTCAACGCAAACCAACAGAACAAAGGTAAGTGAACATCTCAACAAAGACTACTTGGTCATTTTCAGGATGTTCGCTAGCCGCTAGCCGTACAAGGTTTTGACACAGCCACGTGTAACCTGGATATTAGTTATATATACATATATATATATATGAGACACGGAACGATTTCCCGCCAGTCTTACCTTCGAAAACTGGTGGGCAAATAGTGGACCCTGTGGCCTCGTCGTGAGCAAAAATTGAATTTGAGCCGTTCAAGACTTGATCCTCAGCAATCCAAGAGATTGAGAAGATCAAGAGAAGCCAACCGAAGAATCGGCATCTCGCCCTCATCACCGATTTATTGGTTTCAGCCACCTCACTTGAGCGAGGCTCAACCCCTCAGCCCCTCAGGTGAACTGGGAGATCGTTGAAGCTCCAGACCCCGGATCCGGCGGAGGCACATCTTGGTGGATGGGGAAATCCACCAAGAAACTTCGAAACCACCGTGAAATCTGGGTGGATCTGCATTTTTTGCTGCGCCTGGTGGTTTCTTGGAATGGGGATTTCCCTCAAAATCATTCTAATATCAAGAATTTATCGTACTGTAGTTAGCAACCAGGGGTTCTTTATTTTGAGAAACACCCAAATAGCACTTGTGGACTGTGCAAAGGTCTTTTTTCAAGACGGCGTGCTGATTTTGAGATGATCCACATTAACGTTGGACATTGAGATGTCCCAAGCTTGACTCACTATAAAAGGAATCCATAGACGGATGATGAGCAGAGCATGATCGTGTTGCATGTGATATGTTGGCCGGTTGCCACATTCCCGTGTTATGTGGACCTATGTCCATCAACTCAAAGATGTTTTTCTAGCTGTATATAATTGTTTTCTGTTCTTTGGCTAATGTTAATTGAAAATAGCCCTAAAAAAAGACCCTATAGTTCTTTGGTATTTTGGTGAACTCTATTTGTAATTGCCTTCAATGCTTCGGTTATCTCATTAAACACAGCCCCAAATATCATCAAAGAAACATGACGACACGGCTATTGATGACCAATCGCAGGGAAAATGTCCCAGAGATCATCCATGATCATCCTAAGTTTCATAGACATGATTGACGCACTGGCGCTGACAAAGCCATGGAGAAACCGAGAAACCACGCCAGGTGCTGCCGGCAGGGGTGCAGCACGAGTTGGCAAGGTCTCCAAGCCGAAGGCACGGGCGCCCTCGATGCCGTGCTGGCACAAAGCGTCATTACTCGTACCAAACAAGGACGACATCATCATCATCATCATCATCATCATCATCATCATCATCATCATCATCATCATCCAGCCAGCTATCAAGACAAACTAGTTTGTTTTCCTAAGTTTTCCGTTCAAAGATGTGTTATCAGCTGCTATGAATCTCCATGAATCTCCCATTGACACTGCTTCAGGTGATCAAGGGACGTTGCCAGTGGCGGAATCCTGTGGGGTACGGCGTCCCGGTGGTGTTACCTCTCAGCCTCCAGGTACCCAGCAGCAAGAATCACCAAGGAGTTGTTTTGAAGGTGTAGGAAACCTTAGGGATTACCAACATTTTTGGGATTTACCAACGATCGTAACGATTTATAGGAAACCCTAGGGATTATCAACCATTTATCTTTAAGGTGTAATTAGAAACAATTGATTTAGGATTTACCGGCACAACTCTTTGGTTTGGTATACCGGCACAAACGGCAGCAATCGGATTGGATCATGGCTGGAAAAATGACTAGTGGTTGCTGTTGCGAGGTTTTGGAATCTGTTGAAACAAATCAACCGTACCTGACATGATGAACGAAATCGATTGAGGAATCTTCCGGGTGGTGGTGGCTCAACTAGCGACCGGTGGTGAACGAATTGAATCTGTTGACTGGCGAGTGGCGCTTTGAGCACTGTGTCATTACCATACTCCAAGTGTGCACTGTATGTCCTATGCACGATGTCAAGTTTCATGTCTACTAATTTGAATTGAGATCAGGTTAGATGATATACTCCATTGCCAATATGCATATGTATCACACTTCAAACACATGTCATATGATCAGATTTTTACTGTGTATATTGATTTGCCTACTTAAAGATCATGGTGTGCCATGATAGGTCTGTCTGGTGCCCAAATCTGGTGAAACCAGTTGCATACAGAGTATTCTAGATGATTTTAGCAATTATACATTCTTCTGACGGCATATCATGTTATCGCTTGTTGCATAACATGGCATGATCTTCCTGGTTCTCACGGCCTAACATATTGATTAGCATATTGATGGTATCTCATGAGATGATGGCATCTTCCTGGCTTCCTTGAAGATTGATGATGCAGGTCTTCGTTTCGGTCTGAGTGGACCTGCAGCTCTCACCCCTGCACAGCCTTTTTCATGTGTATCTAGCAAGTCAACCATCAGCGTGCTATATCCTCAAGGTTGTGACATCTTGTCAGAGTTGATAGACCACACACATGTCCCAGACGTCTGCATTTGGGTTTACCCTCAGCTTTCTGCACTACCCAAAGATCGACCAGCGGAACTAGGACATAGTCCTCATTCCAGAAGTATAAGTGTATGAAAACGCTTACGCAGTTTCATATCAAGTCAGTGTTTTCCATCAATGTCCCGCAATTTTTGAGGAGGTGTCATCGGTTGATGCATGATTTTGTCCATCAATTTGCTGCTGTTGAGGTTCATGTGTTCCACAGACGTCTCAGAAGCCATCCAGAACGAGCCCTGGCCCAATGACATGTTCGCCGTGCAAAGCTCAGGGAGGGCTCACCTGGACCTACCAAGAGCTGGATCCCTCTGAGCTTAAGCCATTGGGTCTCAAGGGATCCAGGACAACCCTAGCTGAAGATTAAAAGATCAGCAGAATCAACGAAAATGATCCAAGCAAATCGCATTTCATGAATCATGGAGATGGCTCAAATTGGCTGAATCTGAACAAGAAATCCGCAGCTGTAACCAACAAATCCATAGCTAAGCAACGAGGATCAACGAGGTCAAGCCCGCGGCGCGACCAAGGTTTACACCACCACCCAGGGAGGTGACAGCAAGGTGGCGCAGCTGTCGCATCAGCTGAGAAGTTACAGGATCAGGTACCACATATCATTGGAATGCATCAGAGCAGCGTTTTTTCAGTTATCCCTATGTTTTTTTGGCATTTTTTCCGTAGACCTATGGGATAATGACATTGGTCCTCATCCTTGCATATAGATTGTCTAGCTACAATATGTTGCCCGTCACTCTGAAAATGATCCAAATGTAGATGTGCAATCGACAGAATTAAAGTGACAATAACCTCGGGCCTGCCATGACTGGCAAGGTTTCTTCATCAACAAAGTGATTGAGGGATCACACTGGGAAGCAATGACCTGAAGATCTGAAGTAAATAAATAGGACATGCCTCCCACAGTTCATGAAAGACTGTAAGAGTTCAAAAATGTATTCTTACATACGTACTTCCATACATGCATACATTTTTCCTGGCATGCGTCCATCCGTGTGCACATGTATTTTTACATGATGCAATTGCATACATGCAATAGTGAACAGGTACTTTACTTGTTTTTGTATACTGTATACATAGTAGGTTATAAGGTTATATATTTGTATATACATAAATTATATACACACACTGTATACATATATCATACATGCAAATGTAGATACACATGGCTGCGGTCAATCGCTATCGTTCTTGGCGCCAGGACATGTCGTGGGTGGAGGGCGTCACGTTGCTAAGTTCAGAGGAACACAACGTGATTGCTGGGGCATCCCAGAAACCTGGAAGAGGTAGGCGACTGGCAACCTAGGCAGAGTCAGCTTGGTTGATTCGACTCTGCTTCTTATTGTTATGAGTATATAGTGCTATAAAATTCGCAAGTAGTATCATTTGCACTGAGCACATATTCAGATTCATATTGATAATAGAAATTGGTATGTCAGTATGTTATGGTTGATTATATATTGTTGTGACTATTCCAATGATGAGTGTTGTTGTGGTTGTCTATGCTGATCTCTCGCAGCACCGACTCGTTGTGGCAGGTCATACTATTACAAGGCTGGGGATCATGGGGATCCCTATGAACCAACTTGGAGATGGCATCAGCCTTTCCTTACTGCCCTGTTTTGTTGATGTACACAATATAGATCTGAGCTACGGTGGAGGGTTTGAGCGGTGGCAACTCTCACTGGAGCTGGGGCTGGAGTGTGACTTCACTTTATGGCTATTGACAATAGCCATAAAACTTGGCAGCACCAGCACGGACCCCTAATTCTGATAGCCTATTCACTTCAAATAAAACCTAAAATATTGGATGGTCTTCCCATGGTTTTAATTTAAAGATTTTGAAGGTTTTATTTTATGATCAGCCCTTTTCTTTCTCTTGGGGGTGGGAACTGAAGCACCACAAGAAGGAAATGCAAATACCCAGCTTTGGATCCTTCAAGCTAAAGTCTTTCCTTCGCTGTGGCTTCAGAGTTTCCAAAAACTGTATCAAGTTGTTTGACCATTGAATGGGCTGGTGGTTTTGAACTGCTGGTCTCCATTTTCTTCATGATCCTTTCAAATATTTGAGATCTCATCGAAACCCATGAGTTCTTCTAGACATCATCATGGATCATCCAAACAGCACATGTTGGAATCTCTCATGTGATAGCTACATCCACGTGGGTAGCCCGAAAACTAGCATTAGCCAGATGTTTTGCCTGCGTGAGCCACACAGAGATCGTTCCCATGGTCCCGTGTCTGGTTTTTCAGCGGGTCATGCCAGGTTGTCCAGATTTATCATTTGAGATTATCCAAGTGTTTTCCATCATACATCCGTTGTGGACATCCAATTCTTGCTGTTCTGGACCTGGCACGTGCATTGCAGTCACCGAGCTGATGGGATTGAGGCCTTTGTTTTGCTGATGGCATTTCTCCGAGATCATCAGGTGGGGGAATACCAGTCCGAGATCGCTGTAGTGTAGGAGGTTGTAGGATTGTAGGAGTGTAGGATGTCAGCAGCATAGGGTGCACCTGTTCCCCAAACGTACTGTTTGGTTTGATGAGGGCGAGTGTGATGTTGGTACGTGCTCGGGGCATTGGCATTGGCTTGAGAATGAGGATGAGTGTGATTACAATGATGACGTTGATATACATGGATGCTCATGAGTATGATGACATGGGTGATGAAGATGATGATAGCAAAGGCTTGCAAAGGCGATTGATTGAGATGTGATTTGGTTCAGGGTGTTAGTAGGGAGACTACCTGGTAGCTGGGTCACTGGTGGATGGAGGGTCCTTCATTTCTTGGGCACAAGTGCTTAATGCTTTCATCAAAAATAGCAAGGTCTTTATTTTCTTGGGATGCTTACCCAAACTAGCTGCATATTTAAACACATTGTACATGCCGATACTGAACCATATTCATATTTCAATATATTACTGTAGGCATTGTTAGGCTATATGATGGTACAGGTGTGTAGGTATATGCACAATGCTTATACATTTGTATACATACCCGTGCACGCGTATTTGTGTGTGTGTGTGTGCGCTAGCTACTATTGAAGGTCAATATGCACACACACACACATGCACTGATGCTTTGAGGCATTGAGGCATTTATTTTATACACATACCTACGGATGTTGTATTTGCATCCCTGTGTAGATCAATGTATATGGTCGTTTCTCCAATAAAGGGGACCCCCAACATTGGTTGGTTTTGTAATATGATTTACAATTGAATGATAACTGGGCGGTTACCCCTATGGCCCTATGGCTTGAGAAACCACGTGTATACATGCATTCGATTTCCGACATACCATGGTACAGGACACTGGAACCAGCAAGGTTTACTCAGATTTGCCACCAGCAAACTTAGGACTTCTACGTTGACGTGGATTTGATGGATGGGAGGATCTATTCCATGAAAGGTCCTGGCGGAATGGAGTTTCTTGGCTGACCTCGGTTGGGCAGTTTAGTGCTGGCCAGTGAGGGAAAGCACAGGATAGGATGCTCCAATTGAGGATTGGCCAGCAGGACATACCTGTTTGATTTAAAGCAGCTGTTATTTTCCATCCTAATGACCCTAATTACCAACATCCCGGGTGAAAAACCTACCAGGTACCCTATTACCTAGATACCAATCACCCATCCTAATTACTTGTGGGGATGAAAAACCTAATTGATTGGCATTTTTTTGTGAATGGGTGCAACGTACTCAACCATGTTGAGTGATCGCTACCTCTTTCCAAGAGGTTAAAATCCCATGAAAACAAATATCTTCCTACCAGAGAGGGTCAGTCAGCTGGCTTTGTCGGTGTTTTTGTTTCCTTTATCTCTTTGTAGACGCCATGTATCATTGACCCGTTCCCATGGGACATGCAAATTGTGTCAAATCGTATCATCCTGCAATGCTGCAGTGATATGAACCGCATTCGGACGCCCTGAATCTTCCAGGGATCGCAGATCGATCAGTATGAAAGATGTGTATCTAGGCCATTTGGGCAGTCCGTTTGGGCTATCCCTGGGAAAGCCTGAAGCCATCATTGATGGATGAATTTAACCAATGGATTTACCACCACTGGATGTGTCCATAGGTCGATCGCATCGTCACATCAAGGCTTATCCCCAGCGAAGACCAAGTGCTTCTCAGCGAGGCGTGGTGTTTCTTTTGGACACAGCCAGCTTCTGAAACTCTGAAAATCAGTGGATTTAATCCTTTCTGCGTGGAATGATGGTGGATGGAGGATTCATAACATGATGATTACGGTCACGATGAGGATGGATTGTGATGATGGAAGATGGACAATGGACAATGGATTATGGACATGGGAATACTGGATGATTGATGATGATGATGATGATGATGATGATGATGATGATGATGATGATGATGATGATGATGATGACGACAACGACGATGACGACGACGATGACGATGACGATGACGATGATGATGACGACGATGACGATGACGATGACGATGACGATGACGATGATGATGATGATGATGATGATGATGATGATGATGATGACGACGATGACGATGACGATGACGATGACGATGGTGATGGTGATGGTGATGGTGATGGTGATGACGATGACGATGACGATGACGATGATGAACATGCTGATGTTATTGATTATGGATGATACATTATTATCTTTGATGTTATGGTGGTGATGATGCTGCCCATTCAATGTTACTCTACGTGAGATGGATCCACTCCCAGTTTGTTGGATGTTTCGTTCAGGATTTTGACGTGATCAACGACTTGCGAAAGGCCTTGTCTGAGGCTGGGTGACTCGTTGATTCTCGTTTTCATCAAGAAATGCCACGACTATCCGGCATAGTATGGCATACTGACATAGTGGTTCTGAAACAGAATATCAAACTCATTGGACATTTGAATGTTTGTCGATACTACCCATCTGAAAAGTCATATAGATCATACGGGATCATACGGGAGTGTCATTGCAGGGCATGTTTCTTTTGGAAACTGTTTGTCTTTTTCTCATAAATGTAAACACTCAGTATACATATTAAGTACATACATATGATTATATACACATGTGTCATGTTTGTTTGGTGTGTGTGTGTGTGCATTGTGAATGTGAAGGTCGCCGTGAATGACTCATACTACGGAACAACATGGCTCCATTGCACAATTGGAAAGAGGAAGGTAAGGAAACATGTTTGAAGGATTTTGAAGGTAAATCATTCATCTTCACGGTAAGGTTTGAAGCAAAAAAGGTGCAAGTTGGGACAGGTCCGTGGCTCATCTCAAGACCTCCAGGCCTTCTACAGCAAAGCCCCTCCGAAGATTGCCACGGTGGAACAGGAGGACGAACCATTGAAGCGCTGCAGGGTGCTGCCCAAGCAGTAGATTCCAACAGTCACCATATGTCGCCATAGGTATTGAGTGGTTTTGATGGTTGATCAGATTTGATCAGATTTGCGCAGATTTGCTCAGATTTGATCAGATTTGATCAGCACTGCTCCCAGTTCTTTCTGCTTGTTTCTACCCGGATGGTTGAGAAACCGTCCAGACCCGAGCACCGGGTTTTTTTGGGGTCCCGAAGGTAATCCGTGACACTGCTGGGATCAGCGGTATGTCGCTGGTATGGTTCTCTGTAGCTCCCAAAGCACTAGAAAATCTAGAAACAGTCGGTCCAGCTGGCTTTTATGCTGGTGCGTTCGTAAGCAACAGAAGAACAAGAATCTGCAGCGTGCACAGAGGAATGTTTGGGCTTCTGATGAGGCCTGCTAGTGATGAAGTTCGTTATGGATGGTTCCTGTCCATTTTTGCCAGTGTACTTATTTGAGAGACATCAATATCTACAACGTCACCCAGACAACCAATCGCGTTCTGACTACTCTTTTGGATTCTATTCCAGAACTCCAACTAATTATATAACAAAGTTCTGCGGTAGCCACACCGGACCTGTCTTTGACAACGGTACAGTCGACCTTCCCCACGAAAATCAGCGGACCCTCAACGGCGGATGGTTGGATCCACGCGCTGTAGACTGTTTCAAGGCCCACTTTGTGAACGCTGATATTTTTATCGACGATGTTTATGCTGAACAGCTGATGGATGGGGATGATGATTTGTTGATTATGGTTGTGATTCCGATTGATTCATCACACTGTGATGAGATCATGACACATCTTGATGATTGATTCTTGAAAGATCACGACCCGTCGCGACATGTGATCAGTGCATCAGAAACAAGGCTGCTATCGGGCTATCGGTCCTGGTGGTGAAGCCACTGCCCTCTTGGCATTCGACATTTTGTTCGGTGGAAGCATGATCTTCAGCCATGAGTCCATGAGGGGATCATGCTTAAGTCGTATCCTTATCCTCCTCATGTTGCTTGTGGTCCCCTGACTGTCAAAAGCCAATACAAGATCGACCCACTGATAAGTGGGGCATTAGGGATGTGCAAAATGGGATGTCTATCACACAGATGATAGCTAGTTGGATGGTCGGGATAGTGCGCCTGAATGTATAGAGATGGGATGTTGTCACCCCAAAAATTGGGTTGTTCTTTCAAGCCTGTCTATCCACATATTATATATAAGTATATATAAATAAGTATGTACGAAATTGGATGCGAACCTGATTGTAAGAGCGCAGGTCAGTTAGGTCTAGATTCTTTCCTATGATCTATCCTGGCGACAGTAGATTTCTGATCAGCAAAAGGCGTAACTTTAACAAACAGCTTCGTGAACTGTCAATATGCGCTCCATATTTTGGTGGGAGGTTCCAGCTCCAGGCAAGCAAGAAATCCGTGGTTGAGTGATTGTTCTTGGGGTCTGGATCTAGATCCTGCATCTGTTGTTTGCTGCGATGCAACTGCTTCTCAGTGACCAGACCTTCAATTGCCAGGACTTCTTCGTGATAACTTCTCAGCCAAGATTGGATGGATCAAGAGCAGAACACCTGACACAGCTACATTCCAGCAATGGACGTGCCAAATTTCACATTCAATCAGCCGAGTTTAATTAGTGCATAGGCATAGCAACGATGCATAATCCCAGTAGGTGAAAAAAGCAGCTGCGAGAATAACCAGCCCAAAAACTCGGATTGGAGCGGACCCCACGCGTTTGTCTACCCTCCCGCTCTCCACAACTCGAGGAGGGTATTGATTTTTCCGGAACGCGAGGTGCGCTGCTGTGGCACACCCGTGTACTCCCACTGTTGGACCACATGACCAGCCATGTACAGCTGAGGTGCCACCAATCAACAATGTGTTTTGGAGATGGTTGATAGATTGATTAGATTGCATATGTTCTTTTTTTTTGCAGGCAGAGTTGCAAGGCCACTTTGACTCTTTGACCCATACGAACTTGGTGTATCCACCAGCAGTTGGGTCCAAAACCAATCGGGCATCTCTGCAGAAAATGATGCTATGATGTGCTACCTGCAGCCATCCCCAGCGCACTTGTGCCTCATTATGTAATCTCCATGTTTGGCTGTCATGCCTGCTAGCACATTCTGCTTGTGGTGGAAAACCCAACCATCCAACAAGAAACATATTGTATGTTTTGCCAGAGAACCGTATCTTCTGGTGTATCAACCATTTAATTAGTTTGCCTTGGATCATTTTGTTTGTTCGCATGATTGATTGCTCATTCATTCCATGTCCTGAGATTTTGGGTTGTGGCTGTGCCAGGGAAGCGAGACGATGAGCCAGTTCCACAGGTGTCATCTGAGCGGGGCGCCACAGCCAGATTCGATGGGGTATGGCCACGTTGGGGACCCAGAGCCTTACTTAGTTGATGTAAATAATCGGCACTAACCAGCACCGATGATGATTGAAGGCTTCCCAAGGTTATTGACCACGAGCCATGATCCATCATCAATTAGCTTGTCAATGGTTCATGAAGCACAAGCATGAAGCACAACCATAGTTTCTCCTGGGTGAGCTTAGTGCAAAAGATTCCAATGTGGACGAATTCGAGTGCCACCAGATTGGCCATTCCCAAGATCTCCTAAGTCGGGTGAGTCGGGTGTCCCATGCAATTCAGGATCTCCTTTAATATTCCAAGATATGGGATGGGTCAAAAGCAAAAACCATCCCAAAAAACAACAACTGCAAGGTCATTCACATCTCAAAAGCTCGACTAGTGCAGGGTCATTCATGCGATGTGAACAGCCAGGGCTTCAGGGTTTTGGCGCATAGCCATGTATTCTCTTAAGAACTGTCTTGTATAGATGATGGTTGATAGTTGGTGATATCCGAGAGATTCCGAGAGATGATACAGGTGCAGGCGACTGCAGAAATGGCAGAACGAACCAAGGGGAAATGAAACAAGTAACCATTTCAGGGTTGATCATTCTAGACACACCCACCTGATCAATTGTTCATACCATGACCTAGAAAGGCATGTCTGAACTTCAAGATGGATCCATACGTTTCCTGTGTTGACTTATCATCAACTCTTGCTGATCCAGTGCAACGAGAGTGTTGGGTGGAGCGTTGGGCTCTAAACAATGTGCGTTTTCTAAAGGGACGAGCACTGGAAGTCAGAGAAATACTGAACTGGACAACATCCATAGAGATCAAAGCGTACGACTGCAGTGCCAAGAGCATGGGCACGCCAGTCCAAGGAGCACACCGCAATCAAACAAGAAAAACACACATATTTATGGGTTCAGCAAAGAAGTGCTACGAAGAAATGAACGAGTTACATGGCGAGAATTGAATTTGTCAAGAGAATCAGTTTGTTGTTGCTGATCTGAAAAAAATCAAAACCTGAGTTCGATCTGAACTTGGAACAGTTGACACATCTCCGCTGAAAGATGCCTTTCTCACCGGCATCGCCATTAGGACTCGCGTGGGAGAAGCCCTAGTCGGTGGCCTAGAGAGGAAGGCATCAGGGCACCTTTCTTGGTGACAATATTTCCTGCGAGGCAATGAGGACTTTTTATGAGGACTATGCATGACTATGCGCTCTCTTGATCTTGGGTAGTTGTGATCCCATTTGCACAAGTTTGATCCATATTATGATCCAGCAGTCGGGCCAGCATAAATCTGTTGAGTTCCGCTGCGCATACAGCAACACGGTCACAGAGACCATTTCGACGCAACTTAGGATTGCCGTGTGAACCAATGACCAGTGGTCGTAGTTATGTTCAGTTGTGTAGTCACCAATCAATACATCTACCATTAATCATTGATCATTCATCAGCCTTTTTATCATTAATTAACCATTGACCCGCAGCCACTATCAACCACCTTTGGTTGAGGTTTGATGGGTGAATTACAACAATTAACCAATATATTGTTGCCGGATGTGGCCAAAGTTCCAAGCGTTTTCCTATCATATACCCAGAGTTGTTGCTGTCATCTCCCGCTATCAATTCACCTCATCAGCAGCAGGTACATGTCTACGGATCAAAACCCTGTACTTTTGCTTCCCCGATCATAAAACATTTTTTCCCAACTGTTGTTGGTGAACCTATCCCCCACGAACCTTGGTTGGTTGAAGCCTTGACCCCTAGCAACAAGCCGTGGAGCTGCCGCTCCCAGGATCGTCTCTTCCAAGTGCTTCGGGAAAGCTCCACCCGCATGACATCCATTGACGATGTGATGACCTCAGGGGCGAAGGGGCGAGCCGTTCGGAGCCTCCAGGGCGCGCCAGGATTCGTAGAAACCCAGCGATGGACATCAGATGAGGAGAATGGTTTAAATATGTTTAAGTGGCCAAGAATGGTAAGATTAACGGTTAAGTAAGGGCCAAGAATGGTGAACTTAATACCAGAGTGGTTATGAATGATGATCAAAGTTCTGGTGAAAAACATTGAAGTAATCGTTGCTATTGTTGATGGGTGAATCAGGGGAGATCCAGCTACCCAGCTCGCTGGTTGTATATCACCAGCTATGATAGAACTAGAGGTGCTTTGTGAATGAATATGGATCTACTACGAGCAATGAACTCAAAAAACAGTTTCAAAGATGCGCATGGACATGTTTACTGACCATCAGTGTTGTGAGTCCAAGTTTGGTTGCTTCGAGGGTACAGCCTTGTTTGTTCATGAGTGGTTTGGCTTGGGAAGGATCACTGTATATGGAGCTTATTTGCGAAATGGCTATCCTCATATTCAAACACATGGGTTTGTCATCTCGAATTCTCCATGGTTAATCTATTATTGATTATTCAATTATGGTTGTCCATATGGTTATTTGTATTATTTGGCGAATCCATCAACATTAAGTGTGATTGTGTTATGGTTAATTATGTGCATGCTTTTGCTATCCTACACCCTATTATCAGTCAATTAACCTATTGTTTTTCAATATGATCATTATTTATGTTGTTATTTGTATGGTTTGGCTCACCTATTATCATTCAGGTATATTATTCAATTATACTCATACATCATCGAATAAGCCATGTATCATTTATTATGGTTATTTGTTACATGGTTCTATGTATTGCTTGGCTAACCTATTCTCATGCTGTAAGGTTATGTTTTATGGTTTTCCAAATTATTTGGCTGACATATTCTCATTCATTATTGTTATGGTTATGTGTACCCGGATTTATATAGGTTTATCATCATTCTGTATGGTCAACCTATTGTTATTACTATTCATTGTGGTAATCCTGTTATGCAGGCAGTATGAGTTTATCCTTGTTATTTCATGGTTTAAGCTGGTATTCATATGAATTAACCCATATGCATTATGGTTATTCTTGTTGATCAGTTAGAAACCATCATTTTGATTATCATCCCAATTCCTCTTAGTATTCATTGTGTTTATCATGAATTATATGGGTTTATAATATCATTGATGAATGATTATCATGACTATTATTGAATCATTATCAACCTATCTCCATATTCATGCTTACCATTGTTTATCATTTTTATCAATCAAAAAACACACCAACACCATTGTAATATGTATGATTTATCCCTTCATTTCGTATGGTTTATCATCATCATCATCATCATCATCATCATCATCATCATCATCATCATCATCATCAACAAAACCTTCAAAATAATCATGATCATCATCATCATCATCATCATCATCATCATCATCATCATCATCATCATCATCATCATCATCAATCAAACCTTGAAATAAGCCATATAAATCAACCTCATTAACCTGACAGTATAATCACTGGTTGGTGGTTTCAAATATTGTTTTGTTTTCACTAGTAGTTATTAAGAATTGGTTGGTTCAACCACCAACCAGATCATTATCATCATCAATCAAACCTTGAAATAAGCCATATAAATCAACCTAATTGACCTGACAGTATCATCATCATTGACCAAACCTTACAACTGCTTAGTCAAACCTTGCGCCTGTTGTCAGCCTTGGGACGCTGCAACACCCCGTGGCCTGAGGCCACCTGGAATCAACGCATCTGCCTGTCCAAATCCAACCGGCAAGTTCTGGGGGTCACTTGGACGGCGCTCAAGCACTGTGTGTTTTTTTGGGGGGCCTAAAGCTATAGGCTTTCTCAGTAGGTAGCATGTACATGATCATGCATGGAACTACGTGTTTACATTTATATATATATATAGTTGTTTTATTTATTCACATATATCAATATGGACAGTCATAATACATCTATACATACCTAGACATGTATATAACCCACATGTATATCTAGTTTGTGCATGCCTATTGTGTTTCAAGTCCTCGATTTCTGGGTAGACTGGAAGCATGGGAATGAGCTGCCCTCGCAGGCATCCACTGGAGAAAGATTGTTGCCAAAAGACATGCATTTGTGCATCTAGATGTTTAAGATAAGTACCAATCAACTCTTCTCAACTCTTCATGCCTTTGGTTATATAGGCCATGGCGTTTGATTAAGTACTGGTGACTGCAAGACAAGGCAGATGCTTTGATCATTGGCTGACAGCAAGCATATTCTTGCAGGGAATCACATGATTTGGAGTATGGCCATCATTGGCTATCAGCCAGTGCTTCAGCCGCTCACAGGTACATTAGGAAAGGATTCCAGTGGTGAATACATCGGTCCTTTGTCAGCCTGTGACTTCTTTGCCCATGAGCATCGATGCATCAGTATCAACCACTTGAAACATCAAACATTTGTTGGAAGCACCCATAAGGCCACAAGGGGAATCCGGAATTCTCTTCCCAAAACAAGCCTGACATGCAGTGAGTACAAATACATAATAATATGGATTGCTAGCTCTTGTAAGGTTTGACACGCTCTAAGACGCTCCCGGCAAATCGTGACAAGTAGTGACAATAATGAATCCTTAACAGATGAGGACTTCATGAACAGTCAAGCAAGACTCAGCAAGACGTCACTATTGCTAGTTTATTAGACTTTAAACAAGCACAGCTGTTTGTGTCAACCCTGGATAGCAACAAGTTTGTCACCAATGTTGGCGAGGTTCATCAGGAGTCCAGGAGGAAGAAGCGAGAGGCGCGTCACTTATGTCAACAGTGATGGCTGCTGGCAACTGGATTCTACACTACATGGTGTGTGTGTGTGTGTTTGTGTCTGGTAAAAGATTAGCATTTGTTCTCGAATAACCTGGATCTCCATGGGAATATGTTTTCCAAGTTTGGATATGGAAACAGGGCACCACCATGGCTTCGCAAGAGCTGGTTTGCATTGCGACTGGCCCAGCAGTGTTCTCCCACTGGAATCCCACGCTGAACCAGTGGATTGCTGGCGCAGTCATTTTTGGCACCCAACAATCGTTGTAGAACCATTGTTGACCATTGCCATTACCTGCAGAGTGGTTACCCCACAACTGGTACCCTAGCTACGACCTGGTTGGTGGCTTTAAACATTTTTGGATGTCTCTATCATTAACAACTGTTTGGTTGGTTTACTGGTTTACCAATATTTTTCACAGGGTTGAGTCAACCACCAAGCAGATATGACATGCAATGACTGTTATCATTACAACCATATTATTGACCATATTATTAACCATTATGAACCACTAGTTATGGATGGTTCAACCAGCAACCAGTGACCGAAGCTGAGGGACTAGCCCTCTGACCAGGCTGACGAGCTGTTCACCCTCTTCGAACCCTTCCTCAACATTGAAGAGGCGTCGCTGCTGGCAACTTGCGCAGCACCAAGGTTGGCAGCCCAACCCTGGAGGTCATGTTGTGGTGATGAATGAAGACAAACCTCGGTTTTGACATGACAAAAATCTCGGTTTTGACATGAGAAAAAAAGGCGAACGACGATTAGGGGGGATGAAGGTTGTTTTGATGATTGGAAGGCTGCGAAACCTGCGTGCTGCAACAATTCTGCTTCTATGCATTTGCATTCACTAGCTCAGAATAAGTATATATTTGAGCAGATCGGCATGTGCATTGTACTGCATTATATGTCCGTGCTGTTTATAGCATAATTATATCCATACATGTAAATCGGTTCACACTTGCTTGTGCATCGACATTTGCATGCACATGTGCACATTGTACATGACATCCAGGTGCACGCATCAACATCTAACCCCTGCTGGCACAAATATTCAGTAGGACTATCTTTGTTTTGCCACTCATCAAACCTGGCAGTACTTAGCTGGGGTTCAGTACCAGCATCTACCAGCTATAGGCAGTTGCCCAAAACTGCTTTATGGCCACGTTGTGACCCAGCAGTTTTCCTGCGCAGGTACGTGCAGAAGCGCGACGCAAGGAGGAAGAAGAAGAGCGGCGTCGAAGAGAGGCAGAAGAGGCAAAGCGAAGAAGATCCTTGGAATACAGGGCTGCCATAGAGGTGGGGGGGTACCATAGGGGGACCTTTTTCAAGGATCCGGTTAGTACTTGGTACTTGTTTATCATGGTTAAATGCGTATTCTGCCACTGTCACTATTCATCAACAGTAATATGCAATGATCAATGCATATAAACCATTGGTCAAAAAAGCTGCTTTTGACATTATCAGAAGTTGATGGTATTGATGAGTAAAGTTATCCCAGTAGGTGGTTATGGCTTACGCAATGCTCATGCAGCCCGATCCAACATCATTTGGTCGACCACTATGAATGAATCATACAGTTTGTTCATTTGGTGCACATATCGAGTTTGACTCGTCCTCCAGTTGTTAAAGATTACACTGTATAATTTGGAAATCTTATGGCAAGGGCCGAAAGCTTCCAACACTTGCTGGCAGAAGAGTTTTACAGAGCCGCTGAGCTTCAAGCTCATGTGAGTCAGCTGCCATGCTTGAGTTCCAAAGTTGTGAGTCCCATTTGCATCCCTTTGCTATGACATTTTACGTCCAATCATAATAGTTACCTTGATGCAAACCACGATGACATTGACACTGCTGTCCAGTCGAAGGTTCAAAGATCACCTTCGTTTTCACCAGGCAATGATCCCAGGGTTGAGGCAAGGCGTACCAGGTTTTCTACGAATTACTTAGATGGTGTGACGTTCCTTTGTTATTTGTTTTGTTGATTTCCCAGTTGGGCTTTGCTATTTTTGGTTTGCTGGACAAAGCAGTAGCCCTCATCCCAAGTGTTTTAAGTCATATAAATGTTTGACTAATTATACAGTGATGGTTTCTTTTTCTTTCCTGAATGAGCGTGTTTCACTAGTCAATTTGTTGTGAACCAGCTCTCGTGTTTTGGTTGAGGGTCTGAAGTGCTATGACCAATATTAGCATCACCGCATATGAAATATATTTAGCTATTACAATTACTCATCATTGACCAGTATTGACAAATTCAAGTGTTACTTTTCCTACATTCTGCTGCCAGTGGTGCAAAGTTGTGACGATTCTGCAGCAGACTTGGACCCGAGCGGGCAGAAAGAATGTTTTGCCATGTGTCCTGAACTTAATGTACCCAATAAAACGCCCCTCAATATTATGCATATATAGATGTAGATAAAGATATAGATATGATATAGATGTGCATATATATATATATATGAAAATAATCTTGTTTTGGAATAGTGAGATATAGGGCGATAACTTATCAAATTATAGATAAATTATGCACATGTACATAGATAGTAGAATAATGGTTCGTTTTGCTCAGACAAGCCTTGACACATGATGTATGACTTGAAATTGTTATTCATGACATCAAACATGCGAACAAAAGGACGTCCCAAACCGCCCCCTAGCCAAAATAAAAATCAATACAGACATATATAGCTATATATAATCATATATATGTGTGTTTATCATGCATGTATATATATATATACTGTGTCTATACGTACGCGTTATCTGCTATCATCCTTATCGTTTTCATATCCAATTGTGGACCTAACAGCTATTCGAACCGATCGTTCTATGCTGTGCCTGATCCAAGAAAAAGAAGAAGAAAGACGCCAAAAGGAGGAGGCAAGGCGGCAGAAGGAGGAAATGAAAAGACAACAGAAATGGCTGGAACAGCAGCAGAGAGAAGAAGCAAGAAAAGCTGCCAAAGGAAAAGGCCGGAGTGCAACCGAAATGTGAAAAGGGAGGTTTTGCGAGACATTGGGTGCTTTCGATTTCCCACACTCAACTACGAAACAATGGACGAACATTGAGAAAGCATCCCACAGTCAAGCCATGTGTGATTGTGTGTGTGTGTGTGTGTTGGTTTTGTGGGTGTTGGACATGCAAGTCCTTCATTTGTTCACAAAACACTTACTGTACTCTTAGCATGGTCAGAAGTTACAGATTTGCTGTTGTTTCCAGATTGATCTCTCCTTGAGCGCTTCTTCGCACACCACGGACCTTCCACACTACGACACTATGTACCTTCCACAATGGAGATCCCTAAGTAGGATATTGCAATCATTCCCCAGTGCCGACCAGGATACGCTGGTATCTTTGCAGAAACAGTCCATGAAGATGGCATTGATTCTTTTGCGCAACTTTCGTTGTGCTCAGGCAAAGGAAAAGATGATGGTAAAGGAAAAGGCAAAAAGGGGCAGAAGCAGAACCAGCAGCCACAGCAACACATTCAGCAGCAGCAGCAGCCAAGACAACAGCAACAACAGCAACAGCAGCAACAGCAGCGGCAAGCCCAGCAAAAGAAAGGAAAGCGAGGCATGGGCGTGGGCTGTTCTCAGGTTGTTGCGAAGCCCTCTTCATTTGGAACATGGGTCACTACATGACAAGTTTCTTTGCAACTTGATTCATGAACAGTTTAGAAGAAACCATGTCTCCGAATAATCAGGAATAGCTGGCGCATTCCTGGCTAGGTGGCTCCTTAATGTGAACCACCCAAATTTGTTACAGAGACATAAATGCATAGGCAGACACAATAGTAGAAGCATAGATGTATGTACCAGTGTTTCCTAGCACGTGTGTCATGTTTACACCTATATGCAGGTCCTCATGTAGATCATGGCATATCAAGGCATGTCATGGCACGGTATATCCTGTCCCCGCAACAGGTCTTGTTTCTATCTCCCACCAGTGACAGGCCAGTCATCAGGGTATGATCCCGCCATGGAGGCGGTGCCGAGTCCAGTGCCATCGATCCCAATACCTCAGTTCTACAACAGGTGGGGGGTGCCAAACCTGGAGCATCCTGGAACTCACCTTGCTGCCCATGGTGACTTCATATCCCAAGTGCTGTTTGAGTTGATTGAAACTCTACCTGCGTTCATAATATTAATATGTAGAGAATGCATTGAGCCGGATCTGTTTGAATCTCTTTGGTTGATAAAGGTTGGTTTGTCACAGAGGCTCATGTTTTTTCTGATAAATTTGGTAATTTACCGATGAACACATATAGAGTCACTGTTTTCGGAACAAATCCCAATGCATAAATCAAAGCTAAATCCCAGACAGAGATCGTTGATGGACAAAAATGCAGAAAAAAAATTCATTGGCAATGTGTGGCAATACATGTTCTCATCACCAATAAATCAACAGGTTTTCCCCTTTTCGTGAAGCTATGTGTGGCCGTCCATGGGGGTTACCCCATGACCCTGAAAATGGTGAGTTCACAGCTGGGAAACCACCAATTTGAGAGGTTAAAGCACCCCATTTATGGACTTAGCCACTAGGCGGAGGTGTGCAAAGGTGGAAAGGATTGATCATTGATAAACCACCTGAAGATGAGACGTCAGTGGGGAAAATGCAGCATGTTTCTTTGATAGTTCTCCACCTGGAGTGGTGAACTATTGGTCACAAGTTGATGAGGATGAGAGCGTTTGTAGGTAGGTGTTTGCACTGACAAGAAGTGGATATGAACAAAGGTAATGGCTGATGCATTCACATCACTAAGCTATCTATCATTTGGGGGAAACACGTTGGTTCTCGAGCTACGCATGACATCAAGCTTTTGGGGTCTCAATGCCTAGGCAAACCACCAGTCCAAAGTGCCGTGTGAGACATACTTTGCGCCCCTAGTATATGATCAACGCAAGAGGGTCAATTGGCCTCAACAGTTTTATTTAGAATGAGATGTTGCGTGTTTGAGCCTTAATTTGCTCTCCATGCTTCAGCGTATGATCTTGTTTTGCTTTATACTGCCGGTTGAATAATTTGACAAGAGACCGGATTCTGGAAGTATGTGAATAATGACACAAAGCTTTTGGTGAAGCAAGGTGTGTGCAGGCCTTGAGACTTGAGTGATAGTTATAAGCCATGGTCAATGCTCCCGTGTGTGGCTTGTTTTCCGTTGGACCAGCGTGGCCAGACCAAATTGCAGAATCTACTTCAGGATATTCGGATTGTTTTCCCTATTATTGTTGGTGGAAATCCCCCATTATTGGTTGGTTAATATTGACCCATAACCATTTCACTGTGTCCCCAGCAAGGGATGAAGCCATTCCAAGAGCTTATGCTTCGCTGGTGACCCGCTGGTGGTTGGGAGGGAGCAAGGCCAGGAGGAGTTCGGGGTACCCCTGCAGCTGTGCCCAGCCCGTGATGGTGGATGGCCTACCTCCACCCTGGGTGTGCGTGCCAGATCCGATGCTCGGCTTTACTGCTACGGAAAGGGCTTTTTAGAAGTTGGTTTCTTCGGGTTTTTTGGTTGTTTTGGGGATTTTGTGGTTTCTTGGTTGTTCGTTCTTGCTGTTGTTGTTGTTGTTGTTGTTGTTGTTGTTGTTGTTGTTGTTGTTGTTGTTGTTGTTGTTGTTGTTGTTGTGGTGGTGGTGGCGGTGGTGGTGGTGTCGATTGCTTGTTATTGCCGTGATGGCGGTGTGTCGTATATTGTGGATTTGCGATGGGTCAAAACGCTGGTGTTGTGAACATCCTGACTTGCATGAGGCTTTGCGAGCCGAAAAGTTTCTTCCTGGTAATCAATTATCGTACATGATATACGACCATGGAGGCCCCCTCTCACTGACTAAAGTAGGCGTCTATTAGGCATGATGATATATGGGAGCCGTTCAACGGCTTCGAATGGACCTACTCGGCAGAATCAAAACCAGTCGTTTCATCCACAAACAACGAAGTCTATTGTTGATGTGCAGATGATCCGGGATTACTATTGTTTGCTTTCTGTATCGGGAAGACAAGGACAAAAGGAGCTCATGTAAAATCATTTGTGAGAAATGCAAGGAGCTAATTGATTTCAAGAAGTTTGTTGGGCTCAGTTTTTTTCCACCTTCCTGGCCTCAGGAATTCCGGACAGCGCCTTGGTGTGAAATTGCGGGTGTGTCCTGGCATCAGTTTCTGTCCCAGATGTACCCCTGGACCTCCCCGAAAATGGCGAGATCCCGGGCAAACTCATTGGGTCACAAGGGGAAGGTATGAAGCAGTTCCCTCCTTATTTTGTTACCTCAACCTGCTATCAGGGAATGATTCAAGAAAGGCTGGGAAAGAATGTAGTGGATGGAGATGACGGAAAGCGCTTGAGCGCTTGAAAGTTTTTACCGAAGGCTGGGGGGGGGGGGGGGGGGGGGGGCAGACTGATTTGCAGAAATTTTGGGTCAAAAATCGACGTTTTACCTGCACGAGAGCGCAATTTTGCAATTTCTTCGCGGGAAAGATTTTTGTTGGGTGGTTGTTGGGTGGCCGGGGCCAAGTTAGGCGCCATGTTGGGGCATCAAGAGGCCATGTTTCGGACCATGTCGGGCCATGAAGGGGCCATGTTGGGCCATGTTGGGACAGAGTTTGGCCCATATACGGGTATGCAGGGGACATGTTGAGCCATGTTGGGACCGCCTTTGGTCCATATACGGGTATGCATGGGCCTTGTTGGGACAATCGCGCCTATGTTGGGACCATGTCGGCGCATGAAGGGGCTATCTTGGGCAATGTTGGCAAGCCTTTTTGGTCAGAAATGGACGTTCTACCTGCACGAGAGCGTAATTTTGCAATTTCTTCGCTGCAGCCATGTTGAGCTCGTTCTCGGGCCAAATTGGGCGCCATGTTGGGGTATCAACGGCCCATGTTTGGGACCATTCGGACTATGTCGGGCCACGAAAGGACTATGTTGGGGGCCATGTTGGGACAGTCTTGCCCATGTATGGGTATGAAGGGGCCATGTTGGGACAGTTTTTGGCCCATATACGGGTATGCA
>VSDK01009674.1:286731-323386 GCA_009767595.1 Symbiodinium kawagutii
GGCCGAAAGGGGCGTGTTGCGACTGTCCTCGCGCCATGTTGGGCAGCGTGTTGGGGACTCTAGGGCCATGTTGGGACCATGTCGGGGCATGAAGGGGCCATCTCGCGCCATGTTGGGATGGTGTTTGGCCCGTATACGAGCGTGGGCACTTTTGCAATTTCTTTGTGGGACAGCTTCTTGCCATGTTGGGCAGCATGTTGGGGACTCTAGGGCCCATGTTGGGACCATGTAGGGGCATGAAGGGGCCATCTTGGGCCATGTTGGGCTATGTTGGGACAGTCTTTGGCCCGTACACGCGCATGGGCAGTTTTGTCGGCCGAAAGGGGCGTGTTGCGACTGTCCTCGCGCCATGTTGGGCAGCATGTTGGGGACTCTAGGGCCATGTTGGGACCATGTCGGGGCATGAAGGGGCCATCTCGCGCCATGTTGGGATGGTGTTTGGCCCGTATACGAGCGTGGGCACTTTTGCAATTTCTTTGTGGGACAGCTTCTTGCCATGTTGGGCAGCATGTTGGGGACTCTAGGGCCCATGTTGGGACCATGTAGGGGCATGAAGGGGCCATCTTGGGCCATGTATTTTTGTTGATCTCTGATGACAGAACCTCACCGGGAGAGATTGGTGGTTTCTTGGGCCATGAAATGCAAAAAGACTTACGTTGCGCGCTTTCCGTGATGTTCCAACCTGGTTTGCAGCAGTTCCGGCACTTCAAAAGTGCGTTTGTAGTTACAGTTGCTCGGATTTTGTTTTTATCCAGATGTGGGCTTTAATGGTTTTGAAACACACCCAGTGCGTAGATGCAGACAACAGAAAGCAATCAAACAGTAATATAACGTTGCAGATGTGTGGGGGGTATTGTTGATGAGACTGGGGATGAGTCAAACGAGATCAAGCTATCATGTTACAGTATGTTCCAGTACTTGCTAGACATTTTATACATGACACATGCGCGTACAATTTGCAGGGATGTTTTGCAATCAACGGGGCGAAATAAGTCCAGAGGAAGCTCCACGTGAACGACCACAGGTCCGTATATCTCAGCGTTGCACATCTGAAAGTAACACTAAATGGAAAGCAGTAGTAACATTCACTGATCACTACTGCAACCATTGTTGACTGTGCAGTTGGAAATTGTTTGAAACTTGAATTTGGTTTGATATGACAACAACTCTAGCGTTGGACTGAATCTGTCATTGGAACGATCCACGATCTCATGACTGGCGCCGCAGCGGCAGTGCCAAGGCCCAACTTATCCCAACATGATGTGATGATCATGTGGTCCATGTCAATTTGGGTCCCATTTGCCAAAAACTTTGTACAGCACACGATAAGACAAACTATGGCCCCACATTTGGGCTCCTCCGTAGATCCTTTACCACAAGACTTGGTGTCTCCATCCATCAACGACCGCGGAGCGCCCAGGTTGTACTACTGGAATCAGGCGACCAACGAGACCACCTGGACCCGACCTGGCACCCAGCCAACGCCGCCCCTGATGCCTCTGCATCCGGGCTTCCAACCTTTCTACTTTGCACAGTGAGGGACGAGGCCACGCCCAACCCTCACCGTCTCGGGCCCCCACCTGTGACGATCTGCTGTGCTGTTGAACCTGACGGCACGCAAGTGGTTTCGGAGACATGACGTTGGGCTGGTACGTTTTCTCTTATCCGAAGCAAAAAAGAACAAGTTTTGGGAGCTAAGGCCAGGTTGCATGTTGATAACACTTCAACGTCAGGGATATGAATGTCGTAAGACGATGCTTCTTGTTAGCGTTGTGTGTGTATTTGGACAAAGACCAAGAGGTGGTCAACCATGAATCTATCAAAAAAACAACTTTCTGACCAAGGAAGCCAAGTGTGACCATGCTGATCACAGCCATATGCTGATATCTGATTCTGTTTGTTTGTCGTCGCTGTAGCCACTTACATTCATTGGATTCCAAGAGGAGCAGTGCTTTTGGAGGAGAGAATCGCAGTTCCTGGAACTGCTCATTATTTTCAATGGCTTCAAGAGATTCAATGTCTTGGTGAAAGATACTGTGCTGGCTTACTCTTGTTACTCGTCGTTGGTCAACTATCCCCATTTATGCCTCATGTTTAATTTTCAACCAGTATTATCAGGATTTGTTGCCAAGAGTTGTGTACCGCCCGCAGCTGTGTCTAGAGATGCTGGGATGTTGCCAGTTGCTCACCGGTTTTGCTCCAACAAAATGACATCATGCGACACCGTGGTGGTTGTTCTCAGCACCTCTCCGCTGGTGCAGAACCTCCAGTACAATCCATTACATTCCTTTCTCAAGCCACGGCTGATTCAATGAATTCCACTTCCTTCATGGTGCACGAAAATTGAGCTGCGGTATCCTCTTTTGATAGAACCACTCATGAAAGATATTTTGAAGATAGCTACATTGGGCGCACGGCGATCCATCCTGAGCAAGCCCAGCTGGAAAGACTGATGCCAAGCTGCCAGCAAGGGCAGAATGTACTGGTGGGCGGTTTCGGACCTTGCGTCCAAGATCCATCTATGTATCTTTCGGTGATCCACGCAGTTGCAGTTGTCGCGCCTCTGAGTATTAGCAGTTTCTATTTGGTTCACGGCTCACGTGACTGAAAACCTTTGGTGCCATATTCATGTTCTCTTCAAAGTTTGACTTTTTATGACTATTTTGTACGTAAGGCCGATGAAAGGTTGAAACTCGCTCACCAGTCAAATTGTACATTGATTGGCTCTTCATGCGCGGAGGTGCATTGCAAAAGTGGGGAAGATGCTCTCTAAGTCGTGAGCTCCGATCAGATTGGCTCCACAATCCTGCTTGATTAGTTGCATGGAAATTACTAGTTGGGTTGCACTTTGCAACAGGAGTTCTGATCTGAGTATGGTTGGTCCAACTGTTGCTGCGGATACCGAGCATATTGTGTTATTTTTTGGGTCGCACCACCCAGTATACATTGTGAAGTAAAACAAACACCTTGTGGGGATTTGTAGAGGGTCTTTAAGCACCAGCTTGTGAAATTCAATCTATTTTGCATTGTTTGAGTCAGAAGAGCGGCTTGCGATCATTGACGATATTGACGTTTCCATCGTGCCTTTCTTTGGCTTCATTCATGCCAAGTTCGTTCAATCATTGCCGGAACCGCTGGGGTTAATTTTCTTTGTTGCTTGTAGAATGTATCGCGCATGTTGATCCTATCTAGTTGGGATATCTCTTTGATTCTCTGTTCTTGTTGGTGCTTATCCGCTATCATTAACTGACGCTATTAAGTGGCAGCCCTGGGCCATGACTCAGTGCCACATGTGTTTGCGGTGATTTTATCGGCTTAAGCTTGGGAAGGGGCGTGGGTTGACCTCCGGACCTTTCACTCCCAACTTGATACAAATCACTTGGCGGGTCATGGAGCCTCCGGCTACGCAGCAGGGTTCACCTATTCTCAGAAGCTGATGGTTGCTGTTTGTTCGTTGCTTGTGACACCTATTCACCAAGGCAGTAGTAGAACTAATCATCGGTACTTGGTCTTTGTTAGTCATAGTAGTGGTAGACATTGGAAGAATTAGTTGATCAATCATTGCGAAAAAGCGATATGTGGTTATTGTTTTTGTTATCATAGAGCTAACTAGTTCCCTAGGCCCTATGATTTGCCACTGTAGATCTTAGCCATTGCAAATCTCATCGGTTTCGGAACCTCGGTTGGGTGGAAGCAGCGAAGCTTCCCTCCTGACTTTGCTTCCAACTTACCATCAAGGCCGGTTTGCCGCCAAGCTTCACTGTGGTTGTTAGGTTGCCAGAGTTGCTTTTGTTACTCCCATGCATTTTGGTTGTTATGCATGTCAACCCATTGGTTTGCGGGTAAAAATGCCAGGAGAAAACACTATAAATGAACAGGAACATGCAGTAAATGATGGTAAATAAGATTAAATAAGTAAACAAGCCACTTTCTTGGATATTTGCCTGCAATCAAATCATATTGAGTATGGCTGCCTTTGGTTGATGGCTGTTGGTTGTGGCTGTTGATATGCCATTGATGTTGACCAGGTAGGGCAACCACGGCGACACTCCGCCTCTTTCCTACCCGGCGCGGGGGTTGGGGAGCTTTGGGACGTCGAGAACCGGAAGTGCTGGGGCTATGTGTATCAACCATCCCAAAGGTGGATGGTTATTCACATCTCAACAGCTCGACAAGTGACTCGTTGATGTGAACAGCCAGAGGTACAGGGGCCCTTGACCCATGAATAAGCTGTAAGTTTGAATTCACAAAACATTGGTTCTTTTTCTTGATTGGTTCTTTTGTTAGATTTACCACCTAATTATGACAAGCGTGGCCGCGTCACCAATAGACATTCTCTTGAAACCAGCCTATCGCACAGACATATCACACCCATTGTGGGGCCCAGCTTTGTTGAACGCGCACGTCACATTTTGATTTGGGCTTGAATTCAATTGATTTTGATGTTTGATTTCAGATGATTTCAGAAAGGTGAAAATGCTCTTGCTGATTTCGGGACACGTACCCAACTTCTGGAGGGTTCAAACCATGGCTTGAATCGACAAAGATTTGGGATTTGGGCTCCCCAATAGAGTCGGATTTTCATCATGGTGCATCTCTTTTGGAGGGTAGGAGGGGAAAGCAGGAAGCCGAACTTCAGAACAGCTTGGAAGAAAGGTTCACCTTGAGACAAGGGGAGCGGATATGCCATGGAGGGTAACCACTGATTGCTGGAACATCGAACCAAGCTTGCCTGCAGGGCGCTACCTGCTTCCCGGTCAGCAGTTGGGGCCTTGGGAGACCAGGCGGATGGCGCATCGGCTATTTCGGGCTCTGAGGATTTTATTTGTTGTTTCAAATGCTGTCCATCAAATTGTCGGCATCTGCATGATTTTGATTTTGTTCAGGCCGTGAAACAGGGGCTTTATCTACATAAATATGTTTGTCTTGTGGCATGTTCATTCTGTGGGACGTTAAAGGATGCAGTGTTTGAAGTTTGTCTTGGCCTTGTGAGGCTTACCGTGCTCCCCTTGGCTCATCATTGACATCCCGCACTGAATGGTTTCGCACTGAAAAAAATGTTTCATTGTTCTTGTGGATCGCATGTTTTCACCTCTCGTCCTTTCTTACCCACACTGAGTGGCACTTCTAATATTAGTACATGCCTGACTAGTACTGTTTGGGTGTTCATTTTCAGATCCAATGATAAATAAGATTCAAAGATCCTTGGGGGTCGTAAGAGTGGGATTATTACATGTATCATCTAACAAATAAGTCGCATACAGGACAACTCAAAAGGACTACAAGCTTTCTAGTAAAATATGCGCATACAGATTGGCTCAACAGGGCACCATGACGTTAAGCATTGTGTATCCCATATCGTGAGTCGGGGTTTGAGAACATCATTGTTAGCTATAATCCCCTGTTCATGTTGAACCATGAATTGTTACTGTCAACCATTTTCATATCATTAACATCTCTGAAACATACCTCATGTCGATTGGCCATGAACACTACAGCCACTTTGGTTTATCTATGGCTAATGATTTGTGGCAATCAGTATCTTCTATTGACTCACATAACTTATGGTACATTGACTAATGTCAGCATGGTCATCAAAATTAGTGGTATACACTAGTATAGTTTCATATAATCACCCGAATTCATGGTATATTAATGTATGTAACTAATTGTATACACCGCAATATTGTAATACGACACCATAATCTATACCAATGAATACCACTATCATCACTATATTGATACCACTACCATATAATTAATGCACACCATAACAATTGTTAATACACTGATTTCCACAATGGTATACATTTTTTAACAGAAGGGGACACCCTCATACATAGTGCGTTTATCTACTTTTTTAGCACTACACAAAGGAGCAAATATACAAGAAACCACACCAGAAATGCAGGAAACTACTTCAACTACGAATAACAAAGAACCCAGGCTGTCAACGACCAACAAACAAAAAAACAAAACACAAGGTTCTAACATGACAATTGCTTTTTGGATCCTTGGGGTCTGCAATCTTCGTTTTTTTGGTTGTTTTTTTTGTTTCTTGGTCTTGGATGTTGATATCGCACGTACCTCCTTCTGCATCTTCCTTTGTCTCTGCAATTATTTTTGCCAGCTCTGTATTTGCAAATTGACTTTCCCTTGTGCCTTCCTGCTTTGCTAGCCTGCTCTCTTGATGGCCAACCTCGAGGACGACCACTGCTTGGGTGATGCCATCCAAGCCACAGCGCATCTCACATTACGAGAAATCGCAGCCCATGTTCGCGCGGTTCCTCTCCCACAGGCAGCGTTGCACCTCTGATGTTGCCTTTGAGGGAGCTCCTTGCTAGAGGGGGCCTAATTGTAATACTAGTTTGCTTCAAATAGGCGTAGTATAAAAACAATTTGCCGTATGGATTTTTTTATGGGCGGCGTGCCGCAGGAGCATTGCGCTTGGGAAAGGCGCCGGGAAAACTACCAGCTGGTAGTCTCCCGGGCCTTTACGGAAGGGCGACTCAGAATGCCTGAGTGCATAGCCCTCGGGCTATGCGCAGAAATGTGTGCCTCGGCTGCGCTTATTTTTTGGCGCATCTTTCATTTCGAGCACAAAAAGCTTTTTCAGTAGACATTTTCTCTTCATCACTTTTCTGTCGCAAAGCCAATTCAAGCATCATTCGCATATTCTTCAAACAATACTTCAATCCAAGCATCGGAGCCTGAATGCATCCAGTCCAGCCACCAGGCACTTCTGCGATGTCATTTTTGACGTTGACCCAAACATAGTCAGCGTTGACAATCTCAAGGCCATCGTGCATGACCAAGCTTGGCGTGATCTCCCTCGTGTTCTGAAACTGGCCCAGCGACCCCCTTTTGACTACGTCAGTCAAAGCTTCCTTCTGGAGGAGACCGATGGCAAACTCTGCGCGGTCAAGCACTTCTATATTCCCAGCGACTCGTCGCATGCACTGGTTATGAAGTTGCTTGGGCTAGTTTCAACAAGCGAGAAGCACGCAGAGGACTACAGCTACAGTGCAAGCTGGAGCAGATCGGCAGGCGCCAGTTTCGACGCTTTTCTTTGAGTTTGCCGAGGAACGCAAGGTCATTGCAGGACCTGCCACAGCAAACATTTGGGTTGCGATTTGTAGTGTGTTACTGTGTTTGTGGGCTTTGACCAAATCAAACCATGAGAGCCTGATGCTCCATGCATAACGGCACTCAAGTATTGTGGCGCTTCCAAGTTTGCGCCTTTCTTTTCTTAATTGCGCCCCAAATATTTCAACACGGTCAACACCATGGCCGATTTTTTGAACAGATCTATGTTTTTTGATGAAAGCCTTTGTCGGAAGAATTCAATTTTCACCGGTTGATTTTTTTGAGGGGATAAGTTTTGCTCACAGATCTTGATGCTTTTCCAGTATCAACGTTTGCGCGAAAAGTTTTTTAGCATTGCCCATTGAAATCTTTTTTTGAAGGGTTAGGTGTGGGTTGGAAATTTGAACTATGTGACCCTTCCAACCTGGCCCGTGGCCAAAGAGAACCCCAAACATATTCATCATGTCAATTGTTTCCGGTGGCACTTGTCCAACGCCATTTTCAACGGCATGTTTTGCTGGGTAACTTGAAGAATCACAAGACCGTGTCAACTGGCGCTTTGTTCACCCCCATTTTGAAAAACACGTGCTGCTCGCCAAGCAGAATCCCACGCAAGTGATAAATTAAATAAAAGAAAGCACAGTCTTAGACAACCCCTTGTAATTTCAGCGACCGCGCTCCTTTCGCAATGTTTGCGGGCAAACTCTTTGTCAGAGGAGCTGCTGGGGGGGCAGGGCGAAAAAATGACGAAACTCATGGTTGAGTTTTCCAGCGTTTTCACTCTCGTGACTTTAGCTTTCCAATGCTTTCGCTCTGGGGATTTTAGATTTCCAAATCTCGTGACTTTTGTTCTCCAATGCTTTCATTCTCGTGACTTTACCTTTCGAATGCCATCTTTTCTCAATGTTCGTAACACGGAACTTTCGCTTGAAACTTCCTTTGATGACGCGACTGCAGGGCTCAGTCATTTTTGAATCTGTTGTGTATGCGTTGTCCATGCTGATGTGGAGTGGAGTGATGTTCTTACAGCATTGCGCCGCTGTTCTTAGGAAGACCATGCGGGTCAGTCGCCTCATGGGTCATTTCTGGGAACAAACATTTTGACCATACACCATGCGAATAGTCATTTTTTTACATATATATCTGTATATATTTTTCTTCTATCTATATTTATTCAATTCATGCATGAGTCTATTTATATATAATGGACTATATTATTGATTTTTGCGAATCAATGTTCAACAAGTATACTGAGTGACACCAGAATTTAAATTACAACCCCCTATGCCATCACTGTATTGGCGATCTCTCCTTGTGGCCGCACCTTGAGGGAGCGCGTTGGATGGCGTCAGCGTACGAGCCGCGGCTTGGCCCAAGTGGTGTCACAGATGCAGGTATGTGACACCGGTGAGTTTTGCATGTGTAGTCAATATAGCCACACATGGTTTTTAATTACATTGCGCGCATGGAGTTTTTTGGCAGTAGTTTGTGAATGTCGTTTTTTTGCCTTTCGATGTACACTATTAGGTACATGTATTGAGTACAAAACACATCCAGCATACAAAGCTGTTAGAAGAAACGTGAACGATTGAGGGAGGGTAAATGGGGGTCCATGTTTGTTGTAAACTATTTTTGTTCCATGGGTTTAGGAATTTTGTCTACAAAATTTGCGGCATTCTGATGATTCAGGCGCGGGATTTTTTTAACATTGCTAAATGCGTGCTCAAGATCCTACATATACATGATTTTTTCACTATCTTGAGGCGACTGGAATTTCATTTAGTTCCAATACTACTGTATTGCAGTATGTGTGTTTTTTTCCAACTCAACTTCGGCAATGGATTGCGTTTGGACTCGAACTTGGTTATTTAATGAATTGGTCATTACCTGATTATTTAATGAATTACCTGATTATTTAATGAATTGGTCAGTTGTTTGGTTGGTTCGTCACGTAGATAGTTGGTTATCGTACATTGGTTAGTTAGCTAACTAGTTACTTGGCTACCTATTTGTTTAGTCAGTCGGATATACTTATTTAGTTTGTTACTTAGTTAGTTTGTTAGCTATGGAGTCAGTTATTTACTTGGTTGGTTCGTTGCATCATTTCCCTTCAAGGTTGCAACATCCGCAAAGTAAGTTCCTTACAGATTTCCATGAACCCCAGATGGTGTACCAACGGCTTTTGCCCGTGCTTGGCCCCGTCTCCCGAGGTACACCTGCACACCAATCCTTCCCCATTTCGCCGCTGAAGTTGGGATCTCAGTTTGACCCCGCTGGAGCACTGCGGCAACTGGCAGTGTGATTTCTGGGATGTTCGGGGAGAGAGTCTTGGGATGTTTGGGATTTTTGGCATGTGTTTAAGATTTTGGGATGTGTTTAGAATGTTTCTGGATCCAATATTTGGAAGCAAGTAGCAACTCAAGCGGCAAGTGTCACCGGGTGAGACGGTGCAAACAGCATACAGATGTATAGAGCTGATTTGTGTTCATGGATTGGGAAACATACGTAGCAATTTTTCATATTTATGAGTTATGATTTTTTTTTGGGGGGGAGTTGGTTTCAAATAAATAACTATAGGTTGGTGTAGGTCGAATTATTTTTCCTGATAGTGTAGAAGAGGTGACTGCGAGTTGTCCTAGTCTCAGCAGATAGAATGGTTTCCACCCCGTTTGTCGTGCCATATCTACATTTTGTCATGATGATGGTGCGCATGGTACCCCGAGTCGAGTTCACAATGACCATGTTGAACAGGCACAACACTCATGTTGGGAATACCTTTTGGTTTCAGCATCCCGAGTGCCAAAGGCAAACATGTCATTTCCGTTGGGAATCATACAGGTGTGATGCTTTGGGGCCAGATTTGGCACCTTCATTTCCATAAATTTCCATGTATGTCTATACTTGAATTAGGTATTGAGGTAAGATCGGTTCTGAACCGGTTGAATCACTCAATGAGCGTGAAAACCATCATTTTGCTGTGATGCGACATGGTGTCGAAGTTATTTTTTCAAGTGGTTGGTGTGTGTGGGAAGGGTTGGATGTTGTCCAGTCGCAGTCACTCTCAGCTTCTAAGGGCGCGCAACAATACTTGTGCTTTGAATCAAACCACCATCAGATCAAAGTTCTTAAACAGTGATCATGCCCCCCTACAAACTGATATGTTTTCAGAATGATAGCAACAATACTATACTGGCTAAAAATGGTGAACGGTTGATAGCATCAGGGTTGATATAAACCGTGTACAAGGTGATTTTTAGTCATCATATTATCAACCATTGACCAATACTGCATGGGTATTTCTCAAAAAAGGGGGGACCGCCAAATCATCAACTTAATCATTTTTGACAATAAACCCACCATCTTTTGGGGTACCATATTATCAGCCACTAACATCCATTAACCGACATAAAATGATATAGTTTCATGGTCATGAACCCATATAGAATGGTAATATTGGGTCATAACACGATATAGTTTCATGGTAAACAACCCAGACAATGGAGATATTCGGGATTTATGTTCATAAAATAGTTTCACACAACTCAGGTGTTTTCTTCGCCATGGCAGCTGGTTTCGTCGATTTTTCAGCTCTTTTGGCGCCATGGCATCGCGATGAGGTGCGTGGCTTCTCATTGGCGGGGGCCGAGCCACTGGGCCCGGGGGTGGTCGGCGGGTGTTCTGCTATGGAAAGCAGTAGGTTGACTCAGCGGAAATGAATAGAAATTGATAGACCTTGATACATCTTACATGACCTTTATTCATGTTTATTCATACATTTTTGTGCTGTAAGTTAGATAGAAATGTATGTTTAGTCATCTTTATGTTGTTTGTAAAGTCGATAATGATAGCGCGGATAATAGAAATGGACTAGCTCGACTTTTAATGCAACAGAATCAAAGTGTATGGAACTTTTTCACATGCTTCTGCCAGATGAATGACAAGGCCACGCCGAGATCTAGCTAACATTTGGCGTTTTGTTTCGTGGTTTGATGGATCGTTCAAGTTCCAACTTAAAAACTGGTGAGTAGTATGGCACTGCTCAAGTCTTGCGGCTTGAGCTCAAGCTTGAACTCAACAAGGATCAAAGATGACATGAAGAAGTACCGCGTTCTGGTCTTCAAAGATCAAGGCAGACTAAGTGGCGAGCGACAGGCGCCTCACAATGCTGCATGATGTCCGGCAAGGCTTCTGATAGCTGTGGAGCAATGCAGATCAAAAGAAGCCTTGGGCCAGTTGAGATTATGCCAGGTTTTGATGCTACATTGCCAGATCATCACGGGGGGTGTTGCGATGCCAAGCTGTTTAGTTTGTTTGCTTAAACGCCTTGCTGACCAGGTTCAGATCTCCCGCCAATTGGGAACGGCCGCTCGGATTGAGAAAGACCTGATGAATGGCATTGTTTAATTCTAAGAATCCTTGGAATGACTGCAACTGACTGTTTGGTGGTGTGGTAAGTTGATCAGATTCTTGCAAACTGTTTGCTGGGCTAATTGATTTTTGGTTGCAGCTGCTAAGGCCCAATCTCGAATTGTTTCAATGACTTGAGAGGGTGCCATCCAAATCGCTACACTTTTTTTTTGGCAACATCCACCTTTTCATTGTGGGTGGCACTTTCAACTTGATGCAGTGACAAAGCTCCAACCATTTGGACGTCAGTGAAGCTCCCAAGAAAGCATCTAGCTTTAGGCTAAAGCATAGGTGACCATTGTACCAGCTGTGCCCAGATCGAAAGCACCTTCTACAAGCATCCAAAAAGTGGTTGCCTCAGAGTGTAGGGCTATGGTGGGGCGTTTGAATATGGCTGATCCAAGGTCCCGACACTGATCGTGATATTCTCAATAGGGGCTTCAAGAATAGTTTTGAGGTCCGACATTTCTGGACAAACTGCTGGCAACAGCGTCTGTGTAGCAGGACTTCAGCATTCATGTGGAAGGAAATATGGCTGCGAGTCAAAATGTAAAGCCACGATCCATACCCTGAACCCACAAGCGATCCATACCCCTGATCCATACCAAAACGCAGGCGATCCAGACCGATCCATACGTATGGATCACCGCGGGCCGATCCAAACCCGAATTTTGACGCAACCCCATATGGGCCCTCAACATGATGGAGCGCCCACTCGAGCTTTTGCTGGGTTGGGATATATCGTCCTGTAACTGTTGGCCTACGCAATATAACACTGAGAAAATATGCAGAAAAGACCAACGGATGAAGGAATTGTGGAGTTCCATGATGGGAGACTGGTATGGTTCTGGTTTTGATTCACCTTTCAAGGTTCTGCACGAAGACAGGGATGTCCTTTTGATTTTGGTGGTTGGTTTTGCATCTATGATGGTTAAGATGACCTCAATAATGTGTGTGTGTATACTGTGCCTTAATCATATGTGCTGAGAACTTCTTGAATGTGTCCGGGCAATAAGACATGTTTCAGTCTTTGCTCATTACAAGCCGTGCCTTTTGGAGGGTAAAGCTCGAGTCCCTACTCATGCCACGCTTTGCAAAGTGCAAGAAGAGAGATTGACGAAGCCTGCACAATCTTTAAAGAATGGTGTCACGTTGGTGTCAGACCGAGCTAGCTCTGCAGCAAGATTTGATGGTGTCATTCCTAGTGGTTGGATTTGGTCATCAGTCGATCTTGGTCCCCTTAAGGTTGCCCAAAGATCTGAAGCACCAGGTTGCCGACAGTCTCAAATAGAATGGTCAGCATTCAGACACTGCTGTAGAGCGGAGTTTGACGATCATCAAGCTTATCCATGATGATTGACCATGCTGGTTCATCCTTGTTTGGTCAATTACGCTAGCAAACAATGATTCATACTGGTTGTTACCAGCGCACACTGGTTGATAGTGGCCCCTTGCTAACAAGTAATTTGCTTGTTGATTAAAAGGCTTTTCGATCCCAAACCAAATAATGGTTTTTTCACAACAGCAATGGTTAACTCGTCAATCCCAATAATAGCCATCATCAATAATGCTCACTAGGTTGCTTCCCGATTGATAATGGCATCAATTAATCTCAATCATTTGGCTCGTTTGCCCACTAGAAATCAGCCTGTTAGCTCATTTGCCTATGATAAATCCCAATAAAATGGTTGATCCCAAGCCTCATTTCGCTACGCTACTAATCACAGCGCCGCTTGGGCACCTCATCGTTTGGCTGCGTCAGGTCCGCACCCCGATATCTTTCGAGTGTCCAATGATGCCACTTGGGTGCAGCTTGCTGGGTGTCGTGCTGGGCTTTTTTTACACGTTTTTGAATATGTTTTTGAATATTTGTTGAATATGAACCAATGTTTGTTGACTGACACATATGGATTCATGTTGGATATCAGAATCAGAAGCCTCTTCTGATACCATTTGAAGTTGCCAAAGCATTTAACAATATGTCACACATTCAATTGCACAAAAACAGTCACACAGAAAATTCACTGCATATACTCAAATTATCTTCCCCTTCGCTATCTCAATGAGTTTGAGGAATGTACCTTACTCCTAGGCTTTGTCAGGATTTCGTAATTTCGTAACTGCACTCGGCCAACTGCCCCATGGGTCACAGAAGCCTCTAATGAGCATGCGCTGCCCCGAGGAAACTCAAGGATGCGTGGGTGTGGGGTGTGGAAGCTCGGGCGACAACACGCATTGCAACGTAGCATTGGCAAAGTAGTGAGGATTGTTTCAGAGATGAAAACTGTGTGTATATATTTGGCAAAGTTACCAGGATGGTTCAGTGGAGTCATGTTTCACCCCAAATTGACATGTGTTTTGAGTAGTTGTGTTTACTTTTGTTTCCTCTAATAGATTACTGACATGTATCGACATGTATTATACTATTTATCCAAAAGAAACATGTGCATGTTGAACTCATTGTTTGGCAGGGACTTGCGCTATCGCGACTTCCTTTCATCAGTGAAGTACTCTGCGTGGAATGTAGGAATGATGCTAGTAATTATCATGATTGGGTCTTGAGGTTCAATTGATTCAATATGATTCAGTAAAGCAACAACTCCAATCAAGAGCATGGTCACCCACCTTATAGACACCACAATGGCTGCTTGTTGTTACTGCGGGTTTCTAGATATTCTCCGAACAAAAAAAACACGCCAAAATCTCGAGTTTCAAGAATATCAAAGTCAGGTTGAGCCAGAGATGGTTTCCAAGATATTCCATGATCAGTACACCTAAGAATGATTTGAGAGCTCATTGATTCCTGCGATCCATGACATGAAGATGGGGTCACCACGGCAAAGAGTCACTCGAACCTACAATAGCTAAGTGTGATGAGCTGTGGGTGCATCAAAGCATATCAACTGTTGCACTTCCTCAGGGGGATTCCCCCCCAACTCCCATCACGATCATCGAGATGTTGGTCATGATCTCCCCCATTTTGTAAGTCATTAGTGTCGTCCTTATACAACTTATCCTCAGCTTCGTTTTCACCACCCGGGTCCGCCGACGAGGCGCACGGGCTGGCACATCGACGGAACCTTCCAAGCGAGGCGCGTGCAAGCTCCAGCAAGAGAAATTTCTTATTTGGCTGGTAGTTTCTACTGTATTTGTTTGGATTTTCCCTCAAATTCAATGAGACTAAATGGTTGGTTGGTTGGAAATTTATTATCAAATGGTTGGTTGATGTTGGTTGACATTGGTTGACTAGCATTTTTCATGAGGTTGAAACCACCAAGCAGAACGTCATTTGGTTGGTGGTTTCCCAAATCGTGACCAGCATCTTTCTGGGATGGGGCACCACCAACCAGTGAGTTTTGAGGCGCTTTGAATCAAACAAAAATCCGTGCGGTTCTGCAGGCAGTCAACCAAACAAACAGAAAAACAGCATCAAGATTCGCATCAAGCTGTACAATTTAAAACGAGGTCACCCGACCTCACTTGAAATTAACGACCTAGCCTTCAGAAATTAAATTCAACTAAGCATATCATATACGCATTTCCATATACACATACCAACAGAGACATATGACGGCTTCTGTTTGCATAGGAACACAGAGGTAGGGTCACATACAGACTATATATTGAACATTTGTTTGTTTGATATATATATATCTATATATATATATATTTCGTTCTTGATACTTAGATATATGATGATATATGTATTCATATTTAGTTTTGTAAAAAATGTAGTTTTAATATTGCCGATTTGTATATATATATATATATACAATGTAGATATGTAACGCGTTTTGTGCCAATGCAAGTGTATTTATGAGATGGATAAATAAATACATGGATCGAAAGATGGCTAGAAAAAAATGCGTCTTCTGTGGGTAGTTATTGTTTTGCATATGGCCGCTCCGGGGTTGACAGGGAGGAGGGGTGAATTGAACCCTCACGGGCTGACCGACGGGGAGGTTGAGAGGCGTGCCGAAAAAAAAATTGAACGGGAAAGGGGGGGCGGGAAGGCATGGGAAGAACAGGGGTACCGGCAGCTTTTTTCGAAAAACAGGCACGCTTTGCATTGAGGCAGGCGGCGGCAAACTTTGCATTGAGAGGCAGGCGGCGGCAAAAATCTTCCTACGGCACCGCCGTAGGAAAAACCATTTTCGGCGCAGTTGGGGCATTTGGTTGGCCAAAACTTGCTTTCCCGGGCTCCGTAAAGATTTTTGCGCTAGCAAAACCGTGCTGCAGGCAAGTTTGGCAGTAGGAGTTTGGCCGCGGAAGCTCCCAATAGCACTGTCGGCAGTGCTGGTATTTGGGTCGCTTGACTGCGTGGGGTGGGGCAGTAATTGGTGGCAAAAACTTTCCTACAGCATCGCGTTAGGAAAAACTGTTTTCGACGCGGTTGGGGGTTCTGGAGGGGTGAAACTTAGGTTCCGGGGTTCCGTAAGAATCTTTTTGCTGGCAAAACCTTATTTTCGACAAGTTTGGCAGTTGCAGGTGGGATGTGCAGGGTGTATGTGTAGGGGGGTTAAAACTGAGTGATTTGGTACAGCTATTGATCAAAAAGCTCCGGATTACTTGAACGTTTCGTGGAGGATGCCTACGCCAGCTTCACACCAGCAACCCTCTCGACCCCCAAATATTTTCGTAATTTCCAACGACCTCATTAATTTCAGTTTTTGAATTACCAAATTAAAGGACGACCCGCAAAATATTTTAATTTGCCCAGATCAAGCAAACAAAGCAAACAGGGAACAGCATTAAGCTTAAGCCATTAGCATTGGTTAATGTATACATGACATGATCAGACTTGTTTACCCCATCGCTCATTGATTCTCCTTGGTTGTTGGTAGCATCGTCAGACATCGATTTGGTGTTGCGCTCAAATATGCATGTCCATAGTTGGATAGTTGGCACAATGTTTAGCGGACAAAGTGTTGGTCTCGTTCACTCGTTCACTGCTAATTTGGTGTTCATTGGTTTGTCCTTCAAACATATTTGACTGATATGAATTTGTGTTCAGCAGAGACCACCCAGGTAATCAGCATCATCGACATCAATCAACTGAACCAACATTGCGATCAAGCTGCACTGGTTGACCGTGGATGACTTGACGATGAAAATTCCAACCTTCACCAGCGAATTTCGCCATTTCTTTGATGCTAGGTGTCTGACATGGCTCGCATGTCTGATCTCCAAACTTGATGCACCGCATACAGAAAGCTCTCATGTCACGAGATCTCAGTTGGTATGTGTTTGTGTCGGGATCATCATCCCAAAGCCTGTAGAGAAGCTGCTGATACTTGGATGATGCCGATGATAGCCACAAATGAGCATCATTGATCACAACCAACTTCTTCATTGATATGTTCAGTTGGGAGATTGCATATTACACACACAGACATTTACAAGTATTGCTGGGAGCCATTCTGATCCGTGGGAATGCAACACCCATCAGAATGGCCGTGACCTTTGGCCTCGTAACTGGTGCACGGGCCTTGGGGAGGCCATTCAAGTATCAAACTATGCACTTCCACAGCGTTTGCGAAGGAGGTGAAACTTGGCCGCTGGGTCACGCAATTCTTGAAGGTTTACAGCTGCGAATGGGAGCTTCATGAGTTTCATAGGTGGGTGAAAACATTGTGAAACTCATCGTTTCTGGGAGTTTCAATGAGTTTCGCGTGCTTTGTTATTGAGAAATTGTTACCACATGTAATGCTGTTATGGCATGTTGCGATTACAATCCATTTCACCAATTCCAAGCTTTCGGGAGAATGTCAACTTGCACATGCCCAGCAATGGTTTCATTTGGAGCTCATAGGAGCATCAAGGCAGCATCATCAGATTGCGGGACATGTTTAGAGTCCTGTCGTGTGGATGGGAGAGCTGGGCATGCTTCATGTGTTTCACATGAGTCAAGCTGTTCCCTTGTGTTTTTTAATATCTCATTAATTAGGTGAAAGCCATGGGTTCACAGTTAGACAACTTGGTACAATTCTTGATGTCAAGAATGCCATTTTGATGTCCTTTGAGGTTGATGGACCGCTGGTTTTGCGGGGTATTCCTTGCCCCAATTTATAGACCATTCGATGACATTCATGATGACGACCACAACAAAGCCCTAAAGATTTGATAGCTTTCTGTCAGCAAGTGTTTTTCAGCCAGTGGCTGTCTATTGACAACAGTATTGACAGCCACTACAGATCTGGTCTTGCTTACACTGGTAACAACAAGGCCTAGTCGTAGGTCTGTTGGCAACCGACCAATAAATGAGCGACCCGGATTTGAGCTGTTACATAGCAAGTAGGTGGATCAACATGGATCTTCCATAGGCCAAACATATTGTATTTATATCCCTTAGCCCGTGTGGACCGTATTTTGGCTCCAAATGGCTAGCAAGTCACAAGTGGTGACAAAGGCGGATTGCTGATGCAGTTCAGCCACCATCTTGCTCTATATCGACATCCGTATGAACCCTTGTTTTCTTACCACGACTCTTTGCTGTGTGGCTATCGGTAGTATTGTCAGTACCGTATATGTATTCCTCATATTACTGACACTGGTATTGCTGTCCGATTCGGCAAGGTAGCTTGCACTGACACTTTCTACCTTGCCAAGGTTCATTCCCTTGAAAGAGTTCTATGAGATGCAAGATGAGGATACCCGAAAGCGCCGGAATCCCAGGAACCAATCCCCGGCAGCAAGAATGACGCAGCTGCTTTTTGACTATCATGTTTGACTCGAAACTAGTGAGAACTTTCGGGGTTCATGTTGCATGTTGGCCCCATGTAAGCCGCAGTAAAGACCGTCAAGTCCAAGTCTTGCTGGATCGTCAAGAGCTTGGTTCTGCCTTCCGAGGCTGGGATAGATATTGGATGGTGACCAGGGATGGTTTGGCTCACCCATTGGTCTATCGACATCCCGTGAGGGAGGCGTGGACAGCAGCTGGGCCGGGTTTTGCATTCGCGCTGGTGGAATGTACACTGCAGTGAGATTAATGTGCATGGTTTGCTCAAATGTTTGAGCGCACCATGTACGACATACTGTATAGCTGCATAAAGTTGTGCACATATACATTTGTATTTGTCTACATTCCTGCTCCCACAATCACATACTGTACATAGGCCTAGTGCTTTTGGACTTCCATTCTATGTCATAGGCACCCACAGGTTGCGGTGCTGCTGAACATGGTGGTCGCTGCAGAAGATAATGGTAAAAACAAGTGGTTGATGAGGGCTGATCATGGCTGATCATGTCTGATCATGGTTTCAATATGCTTTAGTTTTAACCGTGGAGATCTAGTGGAGATGCGTAAGCCAATAGTTTTAATAGTTTGAATACTGATAAGCTGCAAACCACCGTCCACCGCCACTGTTTATGAATAGCTCATGATGTCTATCGACATATGAACGGTTTATCAACTTAGATCTCTCCTGGGGACAGCGGCTACAACGTCATGACGCCTGGCTATCCAGGTTGGCTTGCTAGCTTGGACCCTTTTCACAGACTCCTAAGGTGGGTTCCTGTTGGAAACTTGGATAGAGCTAAGCATCACAAGAACGAACTACATTGCCCACAAGTAGTAATTATGCAGAAGTACGGAATAGAGCACCACAAGTAATTATGTGTACAGTTCACAGATGCCACGTACGCCTATCTATCTATCTATCTGTCTATCTATCTATCTATCTATCTATCTATCTATCTATCTATCTATCTATCTATCTATGTCTATATATATATATTATGTATTCAAATATCAAAAAACACTGTATGCATATGTATATAGAGTTTTGATCCATACAATGAATCTACTTCCAGCAATTATCAACCACAACTCATTTCAGGTTCAAAGCTACAAGTACTAGGGTCCAGGGTCCACCTTGTAGTAGTCATGGATCCACTGTTGGCAATTTCACTGGTGATTCCTTGCGTTCATGCACAGAGAAGGCCGACTGCACTAAGTGCTGGCACGTCATGAGGGGTTTAGCATTGGATCGCTCCGACCTTGGTGGTTTCTTGGTGGACAAAGCTACAGCATGCTAAGGGCTTTATGTTTCTCAGTGAACTTCTCAACTAGTCCGATTTTTGTCCAATGGAAATGGACCAATATACATGGACCTTCAATGGGATTAACCATCTGTAAAATTTGATGGTAAATGTATAAATGGGATGACCTTAAATGGGACATGTATTTGATTTACCTTAAGATTTCTTGGTGCAACATATTTTGGTCATCGCAGAGGGCTATGGCTAAGTGTTTCTGGCCCTTGGAAAAGCACCGGTTTGCAGGACACCAGCATGATGTTTCATTGTGGCCCTCCCTTTTGTGCTGCCTGGGCGGTGGTGCGGAGCTTGGTGCTGACACCCCGTCCCAAGTGCTGACCGATTTGGGTCTCCGGGTTCAATAGCTGGGTTGTCGTTTGATACAAAGCCCACCGGAAGCGTACCGGAAGAGATTCCAGTGTTGTTTGCTTCAAGCTCAGGGTACTGAATCATGGTGATTGTTTCAAAAATGAAACTTGGCATATGGCTTTCTGGCATCATTTCGCTGGGCCAAGAACTTGGTGCTTGTGGATGGATGGTTGTGATGGCCATCAATGGACCAATCTTGTTTGGCCATTGATGCCGTTGTTAGAGCTTTTTCCGAAGGAATTCTCTCTTCACTTTGCAAGATTCTTTAGAAATCAGTTGTCCTTGGACATTGTTTGTTAATCCTGGCCACTCTCCGGGGCAGCCTTGGCGGTGCCGATTACACGCGAGGCGCCTGATTGACCAAATTGAGCAGCAACTGATCATCTCAAGAAAGCTCGCTACTGTAGAGAGAATTCAAGGATATTCATTTGGCTTGTGGTTTCGAACATTTGAAGAACTCCCTTGGTATTCACAAATGGTGGGTTGACTAATTTTTCCTCACAGGGGTTGGAACCACCAACCAGTCATGAACTTGATTTGGAAGAAACCTCTACAATGACAAGCAATCGCAAGGATTCCTACGAAGGTGAAACCTCTACAAGTCTACACGGCAGTTGTAGCTGGGTAGCTGCGGTGCCGCGCTCAGGATGATGCTGCAAGTCCTGAGGGGAGGAGCCTGGCTACTGCCACAATCTGTGGTAGATCACCAGCTATGTTGGCACTGGTGTCGGTTTATAAGAGCGCTGAACCGACTACTCACTGTCATCAACCCGTCAAAAGCTTTTTTTGTAGCCATTATTGGCTGGGTTGTTTTTCCTTGTTATGAATCATCTCATCATCATCATCATCATCATCATCATCATCATCATCATCATCATCAACCCCCAACATGATGGCTTATCCCCACTTTGAGAAAGAAGTAGGGGGCCAGGCATGAGCAATTTTGCCACCTGCTCGGGTTGTGACAGACTGTCAGGAAGATCCAAGAAAGAATGCTTCCTCCACATGAAGTCCAGGAGACTTGGAAACTTCTGCCATGTTTGATGCTACAGATCAGTACCGCTATGGGGTGGATTGATGAATGTGTGAAATGTGACCTAGATCCGGGGGATACCAACATGGGCTGCTATGTGCAGTCTTGGGACTCCGTCTATGGTTGATACCAGCCTTTACTCCTTACCAATGCCATTCACTTTGGATGTTTCAGGTGGGTTCATATGAGTATGTCCATGAATTGTGAGACACGTAGACCATCGTTGACCAATGAAAGTGATGATATTTGAGAAGCAATTGGGTACATTCATGGTATATACCCATGGGCCGCATAATGATGAATTGAGAATCTCGTCAGGCATATGCTGTACCAGGATGGGAATGATACAATTGTTTCAGCCACATAGAGTTGTGGATTGAACCCCACTTTGCATCCTTAGGCCCTGTGCAGCGAGCCTTACAAGGGTTTACGACCCTAGGTTTGAGCACTGAAACACACTATTCTCGTACCCATACCTTTACCCATAAACCATTCTCCCCAGATGGTCGCCAGATGGTGGATGATGACACAAATAGCTGAACAGGCGACCTTACATGCCACACCAGACTCCAGATGGAGCCTGCTGCACAATTCGGCCACTAGTAAACTCCAGGATCACATGACGCCCCAGCATTCTAAATGCAACGAATCATGGTCGCATGATTTGTGTGGTGTTTTGTTTTATTGATGTGTGTTTGTCTCATAGTTTCTTTCACATTGTTGAGGATACGATACGCATAGAACTAAGTTGAAGTCGCTAACGAATACACTCTCATCATCTCGTATCCACATTCACAGACTACATAGCGGATTCCATCAGCACCATGGTGATGATCGTGGTTGTGTTGATGATGACGCGGATGACGTCGAGCAGCAATAGACGCAGAACAACAATCAAATCTACTTCCAGCATTGGTTTGTTTGCGATTCCCTCAAGCTGCCTATGTTTGTTGCAGGAAGAGCTGACCAGACGATTGGATGAAGCCATTGACAAAATTGGCATCAAGATGTCTTGGGAGGCAAGCCTCACCGCGTGGCAAAGCTGGAGATGCAGAGTGTTTTTTTTAGATTTTTAATGTCATTTCAACATGGCAAGTACAGTAGCCGAAGGTTTGCCCAATCACAACAAATCTCATCTCTCATTCCACAACCAAATGGAGGTGGTTTCGAAGCATAAGCAGCATATATGATGATATACTAATATGCAAAACAAGGTGAGCAGCTACCTAAATTGTTGAGACAACTGATTTTGACCTCGGTCAGCATGGTAGTATGTGCTGATATGTGTCGCTACATTTGTTGTCCCCAAGAAATGGTCGATTACCAGATGCTTATATGTCCCACGTGTTGTGACCTGCAATTCCTGGGGACAAGCTGAAACCTAATGATTTATAGTATTTAGATTTCACCAAAATGGCTGTGTCCTGCATTCATTGGCTTCCTTTTGCCGAAAGCACACTGGTCGTGCCATGTATCGTTGGGGTCTGCACTTGTAGGGTGACATAGCATGACACAACGCCGCACTTTGCAAGCCGCCTTGCCTGCATAGTAGGCTAGTCTGTTGCTGGTTGACTGGCTGCCTCTGTTTATGATGTTCATAATGTTTTCCATAATGTTGTTTGATTTTTGGTTGTCTGGCTGTTTGTTTTTTTTCGTTGATTATATGAGCTGAGTGTCCGCCGAAGTTCCAAATGAATGGACAAGTAAGGAGCTGCTAGCGGCTCTGGCCCGGCTGATAGGGCAAGGGCCCACCCAGCACCAAGATCCCCAATTGTCAAGCCTGGTGCTGGAACATTCCTCCCAGCTGGTATGATATCGATATATCGATATCCATCTTTCTGCACGTATTTATTTTCATTTTTTTCTGGACCATGTGATTGGTTCTTTGGTTGAAAGGTCAGTTGGATCTTGTTTTTTTTGCCTGGTTATTTTAATCAAAGAACATTTGCTGATAAGACACATGTCTTTGGTTGGTCATATATTTGGTTATTTCGCTGGCAGTGCGTGAGTGCGTGAGTGGTTTGGTTGCTTGCCTCAAGGAAGCCTACCCCAGATGCTCGCAAGGAAGGGGATTTCGCCATCAACGACAACTTGGGGAACTGCCCGGGTCCCTGGTGGCTCATGGCAGGAGCCTGGCATGGGGACATGTTTACTTTTCTGAAGACTTACAGGACTAGTATTTCCACACTGTCCAAGCTGTGTTCTATTTTTTACAAATTGGTGTATGTGACTGTGTTTTCAGTGTGGACCGATTTGACCAGGAAACAGCCAGACTTAGTATGCCTAGTTCCATTATCATTGGGTTATCTTCTCGCAAAGATGAATATAATTGGTTTGTAGCCCATTCTCTCATTATCATAATGTATAGCTCTTTCCGTTGTCAAACAGTTCTAACCGAATCTTCTTGCAATTTCATGAAAGAAACCCAGCTGGTTAAAGGGCACTGGTTGTTGCAGCAACCCCACTGTGCATCCATGGCTTGTCAGCGACCCCGTGGGGTTGTCCATGGCCATCCATCATGGATCTCTGCCACGAGGTCACTATGCCTCCCCGGGCACGCAGAATAACAAGAAGAAAGCTGGGCTCAGGTTGGGTTTCCAAGGGGTGACCCATGGTGATTGGGCTGCGTGGTTCGTTGCTCAAGAATTATTGAGTGACCACAGAGCAAGCTCATCATCTGAAACCAAGCGGTGCCAGGGGGCTCATTTTGACCTTGGAGACCGGGCGGTACGTTTCTTGTCATGTCCATGACTAGGATTGCTATGATTTGCTACGCAAGGTACTGTACCTCTCTTGTCATTTCTATGACTATGATTGCTTGAGTAATAGTATCCATCGCCCACTCTGACTCTGGAAATTCCTTCCAAACACAAGAAACGATTCCTGGCTATGGCATTGTCCCTCGATCGCCGGACCTCGGGTTCAATCCCCGGGGTGCAACACTAGGCGGACAGGCGGGCAGCTACTCCACCCCTGCAGTTGAGGGGATGAGCTAGGGTGCTCCCCGACAAACCTACTACTACTAGAAACGATTCCTGTTTATGTTGATTGTAATGCGCCTTTCCATCTTTTTTTTTGGATCGCTTCCATAATGGGAACGGCACTTGACAGCCACGGCGCATTCGGTGGACACCCCAGCCATACAACATACAAGTTTGCCTTCCAGCATGGATGTCTTCAGGTTCATGTCAATGTGGTGGCTGTTCCAACAATACAACATGGCTGGTCCTGGCAGGTTCCGGTGATTCCTGAAGCAATTGGGTAGACGTTTCGATTCGTTCAATGAGTTTCAACATGTTTCAACATCATTACAGCATGTAGGTGCAGTTGTTTCAACATGTTTCAACATCATTACAGCATGTAGTTGCAGTTTTAATTTGTTTGAACATCACCCTTCTCCAGAACCCCCACCGCAGCAGCAGGATGGCGAAGCCATCACTCGCTAACCTCAGCCAGGATTCTGCACCGGACAACCATTGCTGGAGAAGACATCCCCGCAAAGTTCGATGGTCGAAGCTCTATGCACTTGGATCTTTGAGAAAAAAAAGCTGCAGCCTTGACATCAGCTACCCATGGATGATAATGACACGTATGGCATCAGTCACAGGGACATGATCACCAGTGTGAACACTCCAACTGGGCACACCAGGTCGGATGGACCTGTGCAGGCAATTGTTCAACCTGCCTTCAAGATCCATTTCTCGTTGGTGGGATGATGACCAATCATACGTGGGGATGATGACCCAGTTGGCTATCTTTTTTTGATGAGATATGACTAGTTATGACCAATACCCAGTTGACAAATATTTTGAGATGATTTTTACTCACCAACCAGAATGTGTGTCATGGATATCCATTCAGCTCCCACAGAATGCAGCTGAGACATGTGGTCCATGCGCAGAACCCACAAATATGTGCCTAATTTACAGGAGGTATAGCTTGTCAGCGACAAAGGTTCATGTTTGTGCTTTTGGTTTTGTTTTGTTGTGCAAACATTGGCAGAGGACATCCATCCAGATCAATTTTCGTTCATGGTGAAAGCAGCTCTGAAGGGCTGTGATTTGTTCAGCAGAGGGGGTGAACTCTGGCAGAGAATCTCCGTTGAGCCAGATTGGTTCCATTGCTTCTTGGTTGTATAGATCCACATTGTTGATCATTACGAAAGTTGGTTGCATATATATTTCACGATAATACTTTAAGACAAGTTGAAACATAGATCCCTTTTTTCTAGTGCACGTTGAAATTCGGCCAGATTCTCATTTGTTCATCACCGTCACCGTCGAAACGACCGCAGCTGATTGCTCTACGGTGTGTTTCGAGCCCATTAGGCTGGGTGTGATGCTGGAAGATGTAGGAATGGTTTCACCATGGTTTGCCTTTGACTTGACACTATTAAAACATTGAAATTAATACTGTTCAAACCTTGAACGGTTGCCCACCGAAGTTGCACAATGGTGTCCGCTGGAAGTCTATTCGGTATTTTGTTGTTGTCCCGTTTCAAACCTGAACTTGAAAATGGTTGGCCGGTGAAGTGGACAAATGCGTATTCCAGAGCATTTGGATTAGTATACATATATATATATATATGCAATTATATACATATACACGAATATATATATATATATATATCATGATATGTCCATATTTTGAGCCTCAACACGGGTGGGATTGGCGCTTGCTGCCTCCCCTTTCTCAGGGAGCGACTCATGTGGGATGATCGGATTGACCTGCCAGCAAGCTCATGTGATACATTGTGATACCTACGTGGATCTACTGTACCACGAGGGAAGCCGCATCCAATCCTATGACTCCCATGACTTTATTTGCAAGGAGGCTGACTGACTGGGCCCCCTGGGGCCCTTGGGGCCCCTACTTATCCCCATGCCCAGACTACTAAATAATTGTGTTTGAATTGTTTTTGTCACATGGTTTACCTTGCTTGCTTCCGGTAAACAAAGTGCCTGCGATCCTTCTTCTGTGACTTCTCCAAGGTGAATTGACCGCCTTGGTCTCCAGTACACTTGTGAAATCGAAGGATTGACGTTGAAGCAAAATTACCTACGTTGAATTACCTACATGCAAGGACCTTCGCGCCTTTTGTGCCTCAATGTTGCGCCAGAACCATTGTACCGCCAATAGATTTTGGAGCTGACTATCCTGACCTGCACCCGAATCGGCTTCCTTCCGTCGGCAGGTTGGGCCCCAGTGTCATCCCATGGCGGACTTGCAAACCCCACTGACGGATGAAGGTGATCAGGGTGGGACTGTCAAGTCACGCTATAGATAGATTGATGATTGTGAATATACACATGGTGTATACATATATATATATATATAGATATGAAAATGCTTAATTACAACATGTCATGTATATATGTATATACATAGTAGCCAGAGTTCAGTATTGTATATCCAACAATGGGGGCATCCTGGAATCATCTAAACATGCTGGTATTGGATTACATTCTCATCAAAAAAACTCAAAAACATGAATAAGACTTCGGAGATAGGGTACCCCCAAACCAACCAAACATAATCGCTTTGACAGGTATCGTAACTGGCTATATTTGTATTTACTATATATACAATACATAGCCATATTTATTGACAGATATATGTATATATATACTATATATATATATATATTTCTTGATTTACATATGTACATATATATATACATATATATATATTTATTTATTGATTTACATATGTACATATATATATATATATTTATGTTTATATTTATATATGTATATATTTATAAATGTATTTGTATGTATATATATATATGTTCACATATGTACATGAATATCTATATATATATATATATGCGTATATGTATATATACTGTCTTCATAGATATTTAGATATACAAACCAAAACTGGAGGTACGTGCGTTGGGAGACAGATTTTGTCCACATGTATGGGTCCGAAAAAGTGGCCACGTTTAAAGTGGAATATTTGGGACCCAATTTCAGAGGCATCTCAGGGGCGTTGATCATTTTTCCAGCTTGGGGTTCAATCATTTGGACTCATAATCTAGCGACTAGAGCCTCTGGTTCCGAATTGAAGATGATCATGTGGTATCCTATGGCTACCTTGCTCTTTCCCCAGTGGAACCTGCTTGATCATCATTTCACCACTGGCATGAACTACTCATACTTTGTGCCCAAAATTCAGATGGTCACAGCAGCGAGCCACCCAAAAAAAGACTCCCAGTGGTGAAGCATTACTGGATGACGATCGAGGCTGAGCCCTGTGCCGAAAACTCACGGTGTTGACTGAGGAAATCAATCACTTGTTTTCTTCGGGGTGATGTTTTAGCAACAGTAATGGATGCTTCTTAAAAGGGAACTCCATAATGATACTGATATACTTTTTTGTTGATCACAAACCAGCCAAGTCTGAAGTCTTTGCTTTGACAGTTGCACCGGAAATCCAGGCCAATATTTTCCTTGTAGATCAGGGAGCGTTTCATTCCCACAATACTATTCCAAGCTGAAACGAAACTCACACTTATTCTTCAGCAAGTAATGCATGATGGTTGATGATGGTTGATGATGATGTTGATGATGATGATGATGATGATGATGGTTGATGATGATGATGATGATGATGATGATGATGATGATGATGATGACGATGACGATGACGATGGTTGATGATGATGATGATGATGATGATGATGATGATGATGATGATGATGATGATGGTTGATGATGATGGTTGTTGATGATGATGATGATGATGATGATGATGATGATGACGATGACGATGGTTGATGATGATGATGATGATGATGATGATGATGATGATGATGATGATGATGATGATGATGATGATGGTTGATGATGATGGTTGTTGATGATGATGATGATGATGATGATGATGATGATGGTTGATGGTTGATGGTTGATGGTGGATGGTTGATGATGATGATCATGGATGTCATCTTGATAGTTGATGACAAGAACCCTGGTGACGAGTATATCATCGTGGCCCAGTGGATAGCCATGGCACAGCATGGTGGGCGAGCTAGGAACCGAGCCGGTGCCATCATTGAAATTGGCCGACGCTGACATCCGCCGCGGCTTCGTCCGGAAAGTGTACCTTGGGATGACCGAAAGAGCCATGGTGGTCGAATCCTATGACCCGTCCTCTGGGTGGTTGAACATTCATCTTTGATGATCTTTGATGATCTTTGATGATCTTTGGCGTTTTTTTTTTGGCTAGGTCTTTGTTGGCCGCCTCCTGGGTCCATCCGTCCCTCTGTCCATCCATACAACCCTTCTTTTTCTCTCTGGCTCTTTTTCTAAATGCATGGATGTGCGTGGCTTTTACGTGGCATATACGTACATATACATATGTACACGCATGTATACATGGTCAGGGCTATGAGTCACAACACATGTTTGGTGCCAACACCTGAAAACCACTGCAGTTATATATCTTGATATGTTCAGCTTATTTCAGCTGGCCATGAATGTTTATTTATAAAAATACTCATGTACGTTTGTACTAGATCTCTTGGCGGTGGCACTTCCAATTCACCGGTGCACGCCATCTATCTAGCGTTCTCAGTGGGTTGAATGACAACTAGTCCTGGCCAGCACGATGCTGTGCACATAAGACATGGGTGGCTAGAAATGAGCGATGATCAGTTGCGCAAAGTCGATCAAAGCCGGACATTTGTGGGAAGCCGTGTGATGTGACCGAATGTGACTGAAAAAAAATGCCTACTGTATCTGTACAATATAATACAATATACAGGTAGATTGAACTTGACATAACCCCTGCGGAGTAGTACAAGCAACTGCAGCCAACACTTTTGACATACAATCTAAGAAGCGCCAATTTGGTCAACTCTGGTGGTTTGGGGGTACTACATGAGATATAATAACGCATGATGATGATGATGATGATGATGATGATGATGATGATGATGATGATGATGATGAACAGGGACTATTGAAACCCTCCACAAGCATGCTGTCGCTGCAAAGATTTGCCGTTTCGCAGCATGTGATGGGTTCGAAACTCCCACAAGCCATATGGGAGTATATGGAATAGATTTTTTTACAAGCAATGTACGCTGTACGTGTTAGACATGGCAACTGATCTAGAACTTGGCGATCAGAAACATTCGTCCTAGATACCCGATGTTGACGTATGTATGATTACTCAAAAACGCATGCGCTCATAAACAGATGTGAACATTGTGAACATATCTGTTCATGTTGTCGGGCAAATTGCTCCAGATCGAGACACACCACTTAGCAACTAGATGAAGTGCCACATGGACCACATGTCAATCACAGACATAGTCACCAAGTTGGATTGGCTTCTCCCCGTTTTTTCGCGTTTGGGTTACGCCCAACGGCTGGTCCCCGTGTAACGCGCCATGGCCCTGGGATGTCGATAGTTCGCCGCCATGGACCTGACTCAACGGGAGGAGCAGGTCGTCACAGCAGACGACTCAGTGCCTGGGCTGCGATGAATCTGATAGACAATCAGATGATTGGGAATGCGTAGTGGTGGTTATTAACAGCAGTGGTTGATAGCTGTGGTTAACAAGGCAATGATAACCAAAAATATACCAATCACAATGGTATCACATATATAATGGTCAAGAAAGATTATTGACCAGTAATGGGGGATAATAATCATGATTAGTTATAATTGCCACTAACCAATGACAACCATTGTTAACAATGATACACATGAACAATTAACTGGTTAACAATTATCAATAACGACCACAAATTTATGACGTGGGAACCTCTTCCATAGACAAGCTACAACCAATCTGCAACCGGCATTGGACGTTACTCATGTGGTTGGGTTTCTGTGACCAGTTTCACCAAATCCTGATTGTTGTGTTTTTTTTCCGCTCAAGTAATGAAGACCTACTGAAAACCGTGTGGTGGTGCAGCCATAGACTTTGGGTGCCCGAATTTAATTTAGCAGGGGCAGAACGGCTATGATTATTATTCTTCCCCAACAAAAATGAATCAGGATAGAATGACTGGTTTTTTCAAGCCAAAATCAATCTGGCACAGTAGTCAGAATACAGAAATCTTATTCAGCCAATACAATCTTTTTCAATGAATAATAAACTGCTGCAACCCAAAATTTACCAAACAGGGGCAAAATGATGTCTTCAGTGGTCATGATTTTAGTTTTCAGGGTGAACCTCCGAGACAATCGCTCAGCCTGTTCCACCTCACCATCAGAAATCTCAACCTCAAACAGCTTGTTTGTGGACAGCACTGTTTTCTTCGACATCAGAGGTAGCATGGTTCACATGAATTTGCCTCCCAGTTGCCAGGTTCAAGAGACTATAAACCATGCAAGCGAGTTCATCAGTGTCCCACGAAGAGCATAAGAGCCATCATTTGTTTCTACTGTAGAGTTCTAATTAGGTTCCCCTGCCATGAGGTCAGTAGCTTGGGCTTGGTCTTCGTTTCTTTGCCGCCGCTGCCGCCTCCTCCCATGGTGGTGAAGCATGTGCATTCGGGCACGTGGGCCGACAATGCGGGGAAACTTGGCACCCGCAGGCAGCATTACTGGCTTAGTCTCTTGCAACTGTTTCGGCGGTTGCTGATATTTCAGAGAGGTACCCACTAGTTGAAAGATAAGCTGGTTTACAACTAGGGTAGCTACCAGTTTTGTTGCTGGTAAAAGTATACTTGATATTGCTGAATTAACTGTCTTTGTTTCACATTTGTTTCACATCATTTCACCGGCATACTTGGTTGATTTAAACACATGTGCATGTACATGTACACATTTGTTCTATTCTGAAGACAATTGTATACAGCCATATATATATATATTATTTTATATTATGTTATCTTTTATTATATTATCTTATATGTTATTATATCATATTTTAATTTATTATATTATATGTTATTATATTATATTTGAATGTATTTTACTATATTATATTATATTATATTATATTATATTATATTATATTATATTATATTATATTTTATTATATTATATTATCTTATCTTATCTTATTGGATTTTATTTCATATTATATTATATTATATTATATTATATCATATTGTATTAAATTGCATTATTTTATATTTTGTTATATTATATTTTACTATATTATATTTTATTATATAATATCATATTATATTATATTATATTCACACACAACTTGATTGTTTATGCATGCATTTGGGGCAGCACATAGTTTGGGGTGTGAACCTACCTCCGGGTGAAAGATATTTAAATCCCTATCACTCTCCATCTTGGTCAAAAGTTCAAGAAACCCTCAATGCACTGTCAGCATGAAATTCTGAACATGTCTTGTAGCTGCAGGTCAGCCGTAGCATACCCAGGAAGGATTTATTTTGGATGCTCTGGCTTACACCCAGTTCCACTTGCCTATAGTTTCTCTCAGGTAGCCATTGGTAGTGGGAGGTCCCATGCAATCAGTCACTGCAGTATGGACATCCATATACCATTGACATCTACTATCCTTTGGTAAACTAACTCGGCAATGGAAAATCCACAACTTCCAGCTGGTTTTCCAGGATTTCTGGAAAAAAATGTGATTTTCCATTGCCACCAAAGGGTAAATCCAATTTTTGGATCCAATTTGGATCCAATTTTTGGATCGCCACAAATTCATGCCTTTCAAGATCCAAGACTGGCGGCTGCAAAAACAAAACCTGCTTGCCACCAAGGATCGGCCCTGGTTGTGAGGTCTTGGACGCTGGGCTCGGTTGTTGCTTCTCGTTGGCGCTGTTTTGTTGATGGTGTGGTTGTCGTTGGTGGTGGTGGTGGTGGTGGTCATGTTGTGTTGTTGTTGTTGTTGTTGTTGTTGTTGTTGTTGTTGTTGTTGTTGTTGTTGTTGTTGTTGTTGTTGTTGTTGTTGTGACGGTGTTTGTTGTTTGCTGTATGTTATTTCTTGTTTGGTGTGTGGGGGTTGTGTGTCGTGGTTATCAGAGTTTGGCGATTTTGTCGATGGTTCTTCTCATTTAAATGTGTTTGTTTGTGCTTTTGTTGCTGTGCCTTTCGTTCCCTGCTTGTGATGTTGGTGGTTTGGATGAATGGCTGACTGGCTGCACAGCCGGCTGATTGATGTTTTGGCCAGGTGGTTGGGTCAGTTCATTGTTGGGCTGGTCGGTTGGTTGGCCAGTTGGTTGCTTTTATCTTGTTTTTTATATTGTTGTTCATGCTGTTGTTATTTGCATTTTCGTTGCTTGCATTTTTGTTAAAGTTGTTCTGTTGTGTCCTTGTTCTTGTTGCTGCAGTTGTTGTCAGAGCCCGGGTTTTCGGAGGAAATTCTATGTTAACAGCGCTTCCAAGGAACTGGGTGGCTTGAAGGTCGGAAACATGACCAGAGAGGAGCCTATCCGCCAATCCTGGGACAAACGGGATACGATATGGAACGGTATAGAAAACAGAGAACCTGTAGAGAACCTATTTGGGGTTGGATGCCTGGTGCCAGGTTGAGCCTTTTATATTCTTCCAGCATCATGCAGGTTTTCTGTCAGGTGGTTGAACAACTTGGTCCTGTGGGATTGGTATCATGCAGTAGCAGCCCACCTCCCATGTTTCCCACTGTTGTCGAGCTTCTGAAATGATGAAATGATCAGCCCACCTCCCATGTTTCCCACTGTTGTCGAGCTTCTGAAATGATGAGCCATGATCAGCCCACCTCCCATGTTTCCTACATGTTTGGGTAATGATGAATCCTTTTTAAAGCTTTCCTTACACAAACATGTGCCTCATCCACTCTGCCTCGCAGGAGTTTCAGAAGGCCATCAAGAGCAGGCCACTCAGAATTCGCCTGCAGCCGCCCAACTCGACCGCATGGAAGCAGGCAAGCACGAAGGTTCTGGACCACAATGCTGTAGTGCGAGCTCATACTATCTCAGTATGTCTCCGTTGGATTCATTTTGGTTTACTAAAGTTTTCTGTACTATAGACTATATATTTATATGTATATATGTAGATAGCTGTACATACACACATATTAGAGGACAATGTTTTTTTTTTTGCGAGTGTCTGCAGGTGACGACTTTCAGTCACTTGATATAGGGTTTCAGTGTTTCACAGTAGCATCATCTCATGTGGTGGGATGTGCTGCGGGGGGAGTATGGAGGTCCAGGGAGATCGTTTCTGAAACGGATTCCGCGCAGAAGCTTTGTTGTTTCTTAGTTTCAGAGCTTACGGGATATGAGCAGGTGCTGTTATACTGGGGGTGCAAAAACCTTGTGTTACTTCAGGCTTACAGGATGGTCAGATCTTGAAGGTCTTGCAGCTGTTGCTGTTACTTCTAAATTTGGTAGCGATTTCCCGGGATTTCCCACTACGCTGTTGGATTCCCCAATTACTACATATTGTTATACCTTGTTAATGCGTATTTCCCAAGATCCGCTGATTTTTCTCAGGATTTCCCAGCTACTTTTGCATTATGGTCCTTTGTTTCCCTGTGGATCAGACAGAGGGGGCCCTGAAAAATTCTACAACACGCTGTTGGGATAGCTGGCGTATTCTTACAAGATTTGACTCGATTTCATCGTCCTTCAGTCCAAGATTGTGATATGTCCGGCTTGCTTGTTACTTTCGTTACAGTAGACTTCAATAGACCCAGATTTGTAAACCCGTGGCCAGAATTCTTCATAGGCTCCATGGTGGAGCGCCTGGGAGCTTCCATCCATGGCTAGTTGGAATGATCTGTGAACTCGGCTGTGAATTAAACCAATCTGCAAGTTCTAAATTACCAGTGAATATGATCCTTATGAAAGCTGGCTCCAGTTGATAGCTATCCAACTGGTTGGCGCTTGCAGATCGAACACCTATTGATGAGACTGTACCCAGTGTTCGGGTGCGTTTCAAGTCTCGCGGCAGGTGGCACATTTCCAGCGCGAAGTGGTGCGCCTGCAGTTGAAGAAGGTCCTGCTGCAGAAATCTCTGCGCGATGAGCATGAGAAGGCGCCGATTGCATCGTGTCGGATCTGAGGATATGGTTGTAGCAACATTCGTTCATCAACTATGGTTAGCCGTGTTAGCCATCTGTAGGGGTTTCTCAAAATAGATGACCCAAAAAATGGTTAGTTTATTAGTATGAATAGTTTGTAAACTGGATGATTTGCGGGTTTCCTATTTTGAGAAACCAGCGTATAGATGATCATTATCGTTGATGATGCTGCAAAATGGTTAATCAGATGCCAGGTGCCACCATGTGCCCACGGACTGACTTGGGCAGTTGAGCGCATACCTGGTACTACTTGTGTCGCAGTGGACTCCCGTTGGCAACTGGGTCTGGCAAACATGTAATCACAGCCATCAATCTAACAGAATGTTTCCTCTCATTGCGAGTTGGTTATGACCATACATCACATGATTTGCTGTGATGAGACTAGGATAAGTGGATATAAGTGCTCTTCAAGATGCTTCAAGCAATTTGATAGAAGTTGAACAATGTGCTTTGAGAAAGTTATGCTTCCAAGTTTTCCAAAGGAATTTTGCTTGGACTCCTACTATCATCGCTGCCTGCTGCGGGAGAAGCAATGCTGTTGCAGGGAAATGCCCTGCACCACCTGAGAGGGACGAATCCCTTGTAGTCCGGGTTCAGCTGCTACAGGTGTTTGCAATCAACAACACCAAATATGTATATATATATGTATATATGCACACATATTCATTATATACATGCACAGTATGTAGCCATATTTACACATATAATCCAACATTATACAACCATCCCGAAGTAGATAGAATACCTAATTGGACTATAGACTATAGTTATGTGCTTCCCATTTTTTGAGGCAACTCATAGCCTGCTATTTGATGGAATCTTCAGGCCTCCCTGTGAATTTCCCTGAGCCCCCTTAAGAGGTCATATCTTGAGATATCTTGAGGATATCATGGTGCTTTTGTTACAGCGATGATTCCCAATAAGCCTCAGCTCTCTCTTTCATTGTAATTTCCCTGTGTTTTGTGGATTCCAGTGCTGTGGCACCAGGTCACCAGACTAAAGGAAATTCCAGATCAAGTGGTGACGTGACACACTTAGTGTTTGAGCCATAAAGGATGCATGGAATTGCATGGATATGCATGGTCACAGTTGGTGGCTTGACGTATTACGTGGCAACTTAATGGGAGTTGCAGCCTGTCCCAGGTCAAGGCAGAGCTAGGCCTTGACGCTCAAGCAGAGGAGGATCGTCGCAGCAAAAACAAAGAGAGTCGAGCTGAAGCTTGGAACGCCAGGTGCCAGGTGCCACGGCCAGGGATTCAATAAGTTACATTATTGAGGGATTCATTTCTTGACCTTCACATTCTTGATTTGTTATATAGGTATAGATGACACAAAGGAATTCACATTATCACGTGTTCAGATGGAATCCCTCGTCCAACTTGACCAAGGCCACTGACACTCAAGGTTCCTGGACTTCGGGGGCCATCATGCCCTATCATTTGGAACTTATCACGCCATTTGCATGCAATGGCATGTAACATGGACTTAGAATGGAACATGTAAAAAGTAACTAAATAGATATGTTCATGATAAATGAGTACATGTATTGTATATAGTTGTATATAGATGTAGCGATACAACCAGCTCCTACTGAGTGAGGACAAAAGGTTTTGGGGGGGTCGGGTCAACCAATCACTATTGGCTCGCCCACGAACTGGGCAGCGCATGAATTGGGCTCTTCCCAAAACATCCCAAAGAATATATTTGCCAGTTGACTCACATGCTGTTGCTTGACATTCGCAGTATCGTTGTCACTAAATATGATCCCTCCCTGGTGTCATTGTTGGTTGTTTGAGTTTCATAAGTGTTTTTCAAGTGTTTGTCTTCGTTGACAATTGCCCCGAACTTTCACAAGCTAATCGATCTCAGATCAGTGGTCCGTTGGCTTTCTGTTTCAGCTATATTTATGTGCGTTGTTGGCATTTGGTCATTTGTTTCCAATGGAAAATGCACCATTTGTGGACTGTTTGTAGATGCCATCGGTGCCATGTTCGATTCCCTGGGTGGTCGCCCAACAGGAAAAGTTCTCCTGAAACCCGGATTCCTTCAGGTGTGGCCCTAGGAATCCGCAGGACGTAGGACGTGACATATGGGATCCGGGATCAACCCACGAGGAATTTGATCCCCATGGTTTCCATGCATTTCCATCCATCAATAGTTTCATTTTCGTGACTGTTCAACATGTTTGGGAATCAAGACCTGATCAGTCATACGCCTTTGGGTCCGTGTCGTCACGACGTAATCGCCCCAGTTCACCATTGCTCGTTGGCGTGCCATGCTGAGGAAATTGCACGGGAGCGGCAACGAGCGGAAGATCAGAAGCAACAATTGGTGGCTCAAGAAGCTGCTCCTTGGTATGTAGCTGTCATGAGGCAAGGCTATAGCCATAGGCAAGGCACGCTGGGCGCGTCATCGACATGTATAAGCAAGGAAGGGGTACCAGCACCTATGTTTGATTCACATTCCCGGTGTGATGAATATGATGATCAATGTGTGAGTTGTTTCTTTCACATTTGCTTTACATATGCTGCCAAAGATTCATTCGTTCGTCGTGTGTTTCTCTCCCCAACTCAGAAACCGGAAGCTGATTGATGGCACGACTCCTGTACCAAGGTTTCACTTCTCAAGAAAGAATATAACAGTCGACACGGTACATGAGCATGGACAACACGTCCAAGTCCAGTAATTGAACATGTTTGTTGGCAATCTTG
>VSDK01009674.1:332807-350980 GCA_009767595.1 Symbiodinium kawagutii
AGCAGAAAAACTCCTCTCTGGTCTAGCATGTTTCTGATTCTGTCCACTGGTGCCGAGCATTTTATTAGAGCTTGCGAATTCGTCGAGATCAAACTGCATTCTCCAAATGGCAACGGCGTGCCCTTGAGCTGCAAGCGCGCCAGAAAGAAAGTGCGTAACAGACCCCCTAAGTATTTACGTCAGCCATGCCAAGTTCCAGATTTTTCTTTTCGTGATCGTTTGATTGATGAGAGGCGTAGACAGCTTTCGGCAGACCAGCTTCTCAACCCAGAGCCGGTTCAATCACTGTTGGATTTCCCTTTCAAAAAGGCATATCATCTTCAGCAAAAGATTGTTTTACAAGTTTCTGGTGTCTTTGGCCCTTTGAACATTTTTGCTCCGGAGCACAGGCGTTTGTTCTTGTTATTTCTTTCTTCCAGAACTTGCAATTTTTCTTGGCGTGTTGCTGAAGCCCACGACCCTGAAGCCGCATTAAAATGCGCCAAGCAGTTGAGACTGTTAAAAAAACCACATCAGCGAACAGCTGCTCGAAGACATTTGGACCCTTGGCTTCGTGCCCGGCAATTACCTTGTACAAGGGTTCGCTTCGTGAAAGTTTGGGATAAATCTTTGGTGAAGTTTGGACAGCAGTTTTTGGTTTATTATATTTCTTCTGTTTCTTGTTGGAAGCTTCGGTCCCGCCTCGTGCAACAATGGGTGGTTTCGCGTTTTCGATTTGTATTCGGAAAGCCTGAGTATTTCACGGATCGTTGGGACCATGCGAAGATTTGCAAGTCACGTTACCCGCTGCCTTCTTGTCTTGACATTCCTGAAGCGGTTTCTGGTACAACGAGATGCGTTGAGAAATGTTGGAGGACAGAAGTGAGGCACAATAGTTTGAAAAGTGAAACAAAAGCTTTGTTTGAGCATATCGCTGCAGAAGTTGAGTCAGTTTTTGGATGGTCGCCTGTTCCTTCATGTGTAAATGACGGCGTTTGCTGTAGTGACAGTCTTCCAGCTCCTCCTGCCTTGAAAAAAAGATGGCAAAAGTTTCGAGCCTCCGAGCAGGAATACCGCACATTCACTGCAGATTTTTGTGGCCACACTGATGCTGCCATAATTCCCGATGACAAACGCAAGAAATTTGCTTGGATTTTGAATAGTTCCTCATACCTTTTTCTCATATGTTCTTTTGCATGGATGGCACCCACTTGGACGCACCACAGCATGCCCCCCGCTGAAGCTAATGCTTGGTTGTGCAAAGTGTTGCTCATGGTTCTCGGTGATGACCTTTCAAGGAAACTTCGTATTCACGCTGATACACACCTGTTGCCGTATATGTACGTGACCATCAAGCAAAAGTGTTGGAGTGGTAACTTGCGTGTGTGCCACAAGCCTGGTCATTCTTGTGTTAGAAAGATTGTGAGTTATAGCATGTGGCCTGCCCGGGCAACCTGGAGATCTATTCACAGAGCATGGGACACAATTCTGAAACATTGTGGAAATACTTGTGACGCATGGAGCTTGCAAGATGCTTCTTCGAAACTTCGGGGCAATATTGCTATGCTTTCACCCAATGACAACAACCATTGCCGCCGGTGTGGGGTGTATTCTTCTTCTGTGTCAGGGGTTGTTGCCGACGCTGGTCAGTTTTTTGAGAAAGTCCACCATACGGAAGCCATTGCCGAAGCGCAAGAGTTGTTGCAGGTTTTTACTCGCTCTACAAAACAAACTTTTGTCACCATTGAGAACAAGCGTAAGAGATTTGGCTGGTTTGGGGCCCCTCGTTTTCTGCATTCCTACAAGAAGCGTACGTGGTCAATCGAAGATTTGCTCCGTGCCTTTTGTGCAGCAATGTCTGTGTGTTTAGTTTCTGTTTGCCAAACTGTTTTTGACATGGATGGTTTGCCAATCGGGGGGTTGATGTCCAAGTGTGCGGCGTGCATTACTTTAGGCGGTCAAGAACGGCGATGGAAACTGTCTCCTGAAACACGATCGCGTGAAGGTTTCCACAGTAATTGCACCTGGAACCGTGCAGTGTGTCATATCCGTTACATTGATGATGTCATCCTTGTCAGCCGAATATTTTGCAGACAATGTTTGATTGACTGTTTGGGTGTTATCTACAACGTCCCGTTCGATGTCTCTGACGATGATCGTATTTTGAAATGGCTGGATTTGAGCTTGGATTTGAACACGTGTTTTTTGGGCCTTAACATCAAGCCTTTAGTTTTACCCCCGCACTGGAGTGTGACCAAGATTTTTTTGCGAAACATTTTGCTGGGCCGTTTCAAACGATGGTTCGAAATTGAGCCAAAGCCTTCTGAATGGCAAAGGGCTCTTGTACGTTTGCTTTTGGACATACGACTCGGTGGATGGTCAAATACATATGTCTCCTCTGCCCTATTTTCTATTCACAATATTGCTTTCATGCCATATGTTTCATTTGCCCGAAATGTTTGGAAGACCATTAAGAGAGAAGTGCCGCCAGACAAGGCTCAATAGTGCAGTTTGGAAGCGATCCCTGGCTCAGTAAAGTCAACCATGGTTCCCTTGCTCGGTGTCTTGCTGTTCCTGCAAGTTTCCTGCGGTTCCGCAGGTTGGGGTGAAGGGAAAGGCTCTTCTTGGCACAGAAATAACTTTTGGTACGGGCATTCTTCGTACCGTCGTGGAAAAGGAAGCAGCAAAGGCGGCTTCAGCCCTGGCAATGCTCACATGTCCGATACCTTGTCCATGCTGGTTGATGTTTTACAAGATCGTTCAAGCAAGAAAAGCAAACGTGGTCGGTCTGCGTCCGTGTCCAGTGGCTCGTCCCGTGACAGTCGCCGTCGCAGCCGGCGCCATGTCTCCAAAGAACTCCGGGAGCTCCGCAAATTTCGTGAAGATGTCCAAGCTGCAGAAGAAGCGAAGAAACGAGCAGAGAAAGAGAAACTCGAAAAAGAAGAAAGGGAAGCACAGTTCAAAGCATTGGAGGAAAAGGTTTTGAGTTCTTTGCCGCAAACTTTCAAAGAGCAAAAAAGTGCACCAGCGCGTGCCCTTGGTGAAAAAACTGCTGGCCGTCCTTGCGCTGACATTTCTCCTTTGGCTGGCAAGCTGATCGAAGTTTTGTTTGACAAGCAAGTGAATTGCCAAGGGGTCTCCAGTTGGGAGGACGTGGAGCAGCGCCTCTTGTCCCTAGATGCCAAAGTTCTACGTGAGATTCTTGAGAGCAAATTTCCAGATGACCCAGTGCCCCGCGTCAAAGCTCAGCGTGTGGCAAAACTCTTGGAACTTGCCATGTCTGAATGTAGGGTGTGAGCAGAGCAGATGTCAACAAGGGCCGTTGTGCCTACTCTGGCGCAAAGCAAGGCCTTGGGCAAAGGAGTGTCTGATCCTTCTCCAGGAAAGTTTGGGCACACCTTCACTCTGTGCATGTGCTTCTTTTGTGGTTTTGGTGTTGGCGGGTGCTGTTGCGCCAGTCGGCTGGGGCTGTTGCGCCAGTCAGCTACCCGAGCCTTTCTTTGGGATTTTCAGTTATGTCCATGCCGTCAAAATCATCGCTTGGGACTATGCTGGCTTCACCCAAAAAATTCAGCGAATTACAGGAATCCCCATTTATTCTGCTTCTATCGGAATCGTATTGGTTGGAGGTGGTGCGATTTGGAAAGGATTTCAGTCTGTTTTGGACACAACTTTGAGTGGAGCCGGCATTCCGCCAACATTCTACTTTCCTGATGGCTGCAGAGTGAGAAGATTCTTGTTTGTTAGCATTCTGTGGATTAGTGACTGCCAAGTGCCAGCAGGATTATTCATAGATGTTTGTATCGCTGTTGAATTTGAAATTGCCCACCCGGGCGAATTTTGCACGGGAGGTCTTTCTCATTTCTCCGTGTTGTGACACGGCGATTTGTTGTCATTTTCCAATAGCCTGTGTGGCGGCATTGCATTGAAGATTTGCCTTGTGTGGCATTTTGCATTTGACACGTTTGAATTCCATTTGATGTGCCATCCATATTTGTCCAGCCTCAAGGTTTAGGCCGGCGCTCAAGGGTAGTTGTTACCCGCACATCGCGATGGGTCTTGAGGTGAAAAGGCTGCCAGTACTCGTCCTGCCTTTGGGTTCCCAAGATCAGGTTTCTTGTTGCTTGACCCAGGAGCGTGTTTCTTTTTTTGCTTTCTTGGTCCTGGTGTTTGGGAATGATGCACTTAGGACGAAAGGCGAGCACAGGCGCAGGCCAATGAAGAGGAATCTCAACGACACCTGGAGTCTCTGAGCTTGAAACAGTGGCATTGCTAACCCTGCTTGACACCTGGAGTCTCCAACAAAATGTTTTGTTACTTGGTTTCCTAACCCCGGGATCTGAGTCCAGATCTGAGTTCATGTGATTCCTTTGATTCATGAGCTTGAAGATTTTGATGCAAATGGGTTGAAAATAAAGTGTGTTGGCAACGTGCTGCAGTCATGTATTTGATACGTATGCATGTGTTTGATACGTATGTGTGTATTTGAAATACAGTATGTGTCTCTTCATTGATTGTTTAATTTGCTTTATATGTTTTATCGATTAACGTATCATTCCAATTCTTTCGAGTTCATAACTACTTACTGCTCTACTGCGATATCTCTCTGTACTTATCTATGATTCTGTCTAGCTACTTAGACATCATGTTTGTGTAATCCACGAAATTTTCCAGAACCGGATCAGTGTTTGACTTGACCATACACCAACATGTATATGAATAGCAGCAGTTGTCGTTTGCCACGGCCTGCATCGAAGACATTGCTCTGTTCACCGCTGGAGCTGCATCCCATAACCACGTCCTTTTTGCGGTGCACTGCTGAGAAATTTCCTTGTTCAATGGCATCGTTGCTAACAGAGAACGCGTGGCACAACTTGCCGCTGCAAGGTCACATGAAAGTTGTAGCAGTGAATTTGGGCCCACCACGGGTGTAGTTTTGCAGTCCATCCAAACGTGCAGCATTTCCATATTTCATGCACAAGACGGTCGAGTTTTTAAATGAGCACACTGTGGGCACATTTGTTTTGCTTTTGGCATGGAGATTTTCTTTCAAAGGTTCTAAGTTTGGGACAATCTGCATGTGTACTTGTGTGTGTAAATGCAGCACTCAGTTGCTTCTTTTCCACGCGGTGTGATGTAGTTCACGTAGTGAAAATGAAAGTAAATAGTATATACTGCCTGCAATAGGTGAGTAGGATTGATCCATATGACCAAAATATGATTGATTGCAATGATATTTACTAACAAAGTCAATGATATATTGTGACATGTGTTCAAATATCTACGACTGTAGCAGTGCAGCACCTGACCAAAAGCCACCATGAGTGCTGTACGACGCGTGACAACAAAAAACATGGTTTGCCATCAATTTCCACCATAGGACCATATAGTACCTACAATAAACCATGTTTCCCTACAATTTTGCCTACAATTGAGCCTATGTGTACCTCAAACAATTCAACATCGTCTCGTTATAGCCCAAGTTAGTTATCACATAGTCTAGTTATAAAAAACCAGCTTATAACCCAGAACATATAACTGGATCACCATAGTCTAGTTAAAACCCACATAGTCTATATAGATATTAAAAAACCAGCTTATAACCCAGTCTACTTGACCCATAACTGGATCACCAGAGTTACAACCCAAGTTACTACCATTTAGATCACCATTTAGATCACCATTTAGATCCCCATGGAGCTGTGGGCCCAGCATCACCTGTCTCGTCACCCGGACCGGGATCCGTGGCACCTTCCCAACTCACCGTTGAGGTCTGAACGCCAGGAGATGAATCAGCTGCGTGCTGAGACCTTCAGCAGCACTGGGAAGTTCAAAAGATAACAAGGCTGTGGGTCAAGCAGTTGACCAACCAACAACAATGGTTCACTAGCTGGTTAATGGTTACTAATAGGGGATAATAACCAACAATAGTAGTGGATATATACCAACTATATGGCTATGGGTCAAGCAGTTGACCAACCAATAATAGAGGGTTTTAACCAACAATCATAGGGAAAACAATGGTTAATGATAGGGGAACCAGGGGTACAGGGTTTTGACCCCCTGCCACAAGAATTCAAAGGGAACAGAGGCACAACTATCCACAAGAAATTTAGTACTGGCATGTACATGATACTTGATTGTTAGTAGCTGGTGCGGCATTTTGAAAGGTCTTGCAAACTCAGCTAACAACCCATCAGCCAATCAGAATCGATCAGACAGAATTGAACAAAGCAAGTAACCAATCAGAAATTTAAACTGGTGAGTTGCAGGAGCCAGCTGCTTTGCTATGAAATTTAAGATTCCCTGGTCTGTTTCACCTACCAAACTGTGATGCTTATAGTTCAAATCAAATGTGGCGAGGGGTACATGTAGTGTGCTTTGGCACGACACAAGCAGGGAGAAGAGTGCTTGAAACCCTTAATGCTGGTGAACATCCAGAATACGGCTCTACCTATGACCCAACTTGTCCACGACATGTCATGACGAAGCGTTGGGCAGCTGGGATGCCATCAAGGATGGAGAAGGATCGTGCAGACTTCAGCGAGAAGTCCAAGAAAGTCCAGCAGCAGATTACGACGCAGAAGCGTCAGCTGGCGTAGCTTGGCTCTGGAAGCGCCGCTGGAGTTCATGGTGGAGCATGAACGACAAATCTTCAGATCTGGGCAAATATGTGGGGATTAAAATACGTTGGTACAGGGTAAAAGAATACAGCTACATGCTTTCTGGAAAGTAGAAGGAGCTTCTACATCATATGTCGTCTCACATGTATCATATAGTTTTGTTCCCACAAATGTGTTTTTGTTTCAATTTAGTTTTAATATGTTTTGATTTATTCGAAGCTATTATCTTAGATTATGATGCATGTCTAGGTGGCTGCCTACTGCCTACAGCACAGCAGTCAACGATGCACGTGCTCTTGGCTTCCGCCTCCAACAAAACTATCGATCCCTTGGTATCGCCAAAAAACACTTGTTGTCTAGGAAGGATGCCAGTGAGAACCCCGATTCAGCAACCCACCAACGACCGTAAATCCCCTTTGTTCGCTCTCTGACCGGATGGTCATTGGTGGTTGAAATTGCAGTAGCGGATCGTTCAGATCCAACCAATGTTTTTCAGTTGTACTGCTGTTGGGGCGAAACATTTCCAACCACTCATATATGTATAGCAGTTATAGCAGTCAAAAAACTGTTTGTCCATGGCAACTTTCAGTTGCAAGGTCCCCCATGGTAGTTTCACGTAGCTGCGTAGTACATACGGGCATATGAGCAGAGCGTGTCCATATAACCTTCATGAGTTTAACATAGTTTTACCCCTGTTTTCACGGTGGAATTCCACATCAGTTCAGTTCCAGATCATTTCCACATCAGTTCCGGATCAGTTCCACGTCAGTGTTGCTTCAGTGTTGGATCAGCTGCAAGATCAGTATCCAGGCAGATCAAAAATAAGTTGGTGGCGGAGAAGAACGCCATCGAAGCTGAGAAGGCGAAGTTGAATGTCTCTGGGTTCAACCAGTTTGGCAGGTGGTCGTCAGGGGGTGGTGCCAACTCTCGTTGTTTGAAAGGTTCAAGACTTAAGAGATTTGACAGTGTCATGGATGCCGAAGCTTTGGCGTTTCATCAGCTGGCAAACCATGGGTTTTTTGAGCCTTGCTTTGAGTTTCCGAAGAGCTGGTTTCCATAGCGTATGCTCTTGCTGTTGTCGAGTCACCCCTGCTTGATCGTTGCAGGGTACTGAGATGCTTGGAACAGATTGCAACCCATTTTGGGAAATCATTTTCTCGTAGAATCCATCGATTTTGGAGGTACATCGGATTCAAATTCTAACAATTTCTGACATGTGACATCTTTTGGGGATGAACCGTGGGGAGACTGTTTCAAGTGGAAATAGGCGGATATGATATGTCTTCCCATTTCTTTACATAAGCAAAGAGTTGTTTATAAAATTCTGATCTGATTGGTATAATTTGTGGCCAGATCTGAGGTGACGGTGCAGACCTGTGAGGAAGCCACCCAAACAGAAGTCTTTTCAGCTGCCAGCAGCTTGGTGCTCGGTGGACAGCAGAGCGCTGTAGTGGAAAGCAGCAGTTGGAATCCATGAAGCCGGTGGCATATGGTGGCATTCCATGGTAGACCACCAGTTTGCAATGATTCAATGACCAGGGGAGTACTGTATAGTTATTCAGTAACCAGGGGAGTATAATTCGTAGATATTCCGAAGCACCATTAGCTTTCTTATTAGGGAAGTTCTTCAACCATTGCACACCATTGGTAAATAGCAGCACGCCACCCATTGTTATAGATTCTCTGCTGGTGAAGCGTAGGTGGGGTCTTATTGTTGAAGCACTTCAATGATCAACTCTGCGGTTGCAACACTGGGGCTTCGAGATCAGCAGACATGAGCGGTGAGTACAAAGACAGACCCTGACATTGTGCAGAAACAGGGAATGACTCTTGGCAGTTGCCATACATGGTGTACTGCGAAACGGTGTTTTCTGACAAACGGTGATTTCTGGATGGTATGAGGGTACACCGTTCATCGCCAAACCCATTTGATGCACCAGACTACGCGGCCCATTTTCGAATGTCCTCGCAGCAACTTGCGACTCGATGTATTCATTCTCCACATGAGCCCAGTGTTCTGCTCCAGGTTTCGAATTTAGTGCGTTCTTGATTTCGAAATGTTTGTCTTGCATGTTTTGAGGGCATGAATTGCATACACATGCAAACCCTCACCAAATGGCCCGGGGGTTCATGCCACTGCTGCACTTTAGCTTGGGTACTGTTGTTGACTCAAGGGGATAGTACTCAGATTTGATTCCGTGCAGGTTGTTTGGTGTTGGAATTAGGGTTTTTTTGCTGCATCATCTGACTGAGCATGAGGACAATCATTACTAGCAGTGTAAATGGTCAACTCTCTGAAATCCCGCATGTGCACAAAGCAGATGAGAGCATGCAGGTACAGGGGCATTACACATAATTAATCTTATAGATGATTTGCATCAGTAGAAGCACGACAGAAATATCGAACAATCGGACATCCAAAGCTGAAATCAAATTACCAAAACATCGAATTATACATCCAAGATTTAGAAATCCTCATGATCCAAATTCCAAAAATCCAGAAGTTCCTTTGATTGTCTAATTATCCAAAAATCCCAAGTGCATTTTTTGGGCAATCTGGTTATCTATTTGAATGTTTATCTATCCAAATTCCCAAAGTCCAAATCCAAAATTCCCAATCTGCTGGACACCTTGGCCCTTCTCAGGCGCCGTTTCGACTCAGACGGAGACGCCAACCGCAGCGCTGCCGGCGCCCGAAGAGGAAGGTGAAGGTCGGGGTGCTGCTGAGGGGATGACCGGTGGATCCAAGGTGGCTACCCTCTGGTGGTCCCTGGCTATGGGTCAAGCAGTTAACCAACCAGGTTGGAAATTGACCAACAAAAATATGGTATATTGACCATATTAATTTTGATATGGGATATTGACCAACAAGAATCAGGGAAACAATGTTTAATGATAGGGGAACCAGGGGTACGGGGTTTTGACCCACAGCCCCCTAACCATCATGGAGAGTATGGCTATGTATGGTTGATCCCAGAGGACATGGATGATCCCACAAGGGTAGATCTTGGCATGACATACCGGCTGGTGATGGAAAATCACCGTATCTTATAGCTGGAAAGCCAGGGAGACCAGCTATTTCTACGGTAGATGTTTCATTGCCAGGGCATGTCATGCCCTGATTCCCCTTTGAGGTACGCTACCAATGCTTTAGGGGAAGGGTAAACCAGCTAGGCAATTGGTGGATTTTCAATGCAACCAGGTATGTGGATTGTTTTCGTGCTGATCTTTGAAAGGCAGAATACCTTCCGGACATTGTTGCTGATGATGTTTTAATTAACATTCACCATGAATCATCATGAATCTATACAAATGTATAAGTATTTTCTATAACTATCATGAATCTGTACAATCACCACGAGTTTATACCATGAATCATCAAATGTATGACTGCGTTCTAACTTAACCATCAATTTGCCGTGAATTAAGGTTTCGAACCAGCCTGCTAGGCGACATGCTGCCCAGGCAGTGAGAATACCGACGACCCAGGGTCCCTTGTGGAGCCCAGCACGGGGGGTGCTTCCGAACTGATGGATTTGATGGCGAAGATCCAAGCTGTGCTGCAAGTGGCTGGGACTGGCGCTTGGGAATCCCTGGGCCCCTAGTTGACAATGATCGATCTTGGTTGATAATGGATGTTGTTAGTGCTGGGATAGTCCCATGGTGAATGGATGTTAATGGTTCTATAATACTTGATTGAATCATTATTCGGAGAGAATAATAGGTTTTTGCTTGATTCAATCGCCCTGTTTCAATAGCAGTGGAAAACGATTAGTGATTTTTTGGTTGGTGACAAGCTGGGGCTAAAGCAAGTACAGGACACACGACATGTTCAAATGTCCAACTGTATTCACGAGGGGATAAAGATGTGATCATAGTCGACAGTAGAAGGAAACAAAGCAACGGAGAAACAAACAGGTGGGAAAGTAATCATGGAATCATGATTCATTGAAGGATAAAGAGCAAGAAAGACCACCACCGGAACACCACTGAAATACCACCAAGAAAAAAATCAAGACACAGTAAGAAGCGGCATCATGGGCACCAAGGCATTCGCACAAAGCACACTTGGTATCACTATGGCTAGCACATGCCACACAAAATGATGATGATGATGATGACGACGACGACGACGATGACGATGACGATGACGATGACGATGACGATGATGAGGAGGATGAGGATGAGGATGAGGATGAGGATGAGGATGACGATGACGATGACGATGACGATGACGATGACGATGATGATGATGATGATGATGATGATGATGATGATGTTGATGATGATGCTGATGCTGAGAGTTGAGTCGTGGTGATCTTGATGGAAGGAGGGGAGGAGGAAAGAAGGACGGGGAGGAGGAGGAGGAGGACAAGGAGAACGAGAAGAAGCGGAAGTCACACCCTAAAGATGGGACCCCAACACAATGATGAGCCAATACTCTGGGTTACACTGGTGTTGGTCGGTTCATTGAAATGGACTCCATTTTGGGTTCGCAAGTGGTGAGAATTGTTGACATGATGACTTTGAGACATTGAGGATATACACGGTTTCAATTTTTATTGACTACTAGTGGTTAAGAATGATATTGCATATAAAACCATGAACAAAAAAGTGTTGATAATTTGATAATAGTTGGTAGCGATTGGTTGATTTGATTTGTTTAACCGATGTTCCGAGGGGGGTTGTGAGCAACCATGTTGGAGGATCTCAGCAGCGTCCAAGAAGGTTTGGTTGATCATATATCATAAATCCATGTAAGTAATTGCACCCTATGACTGTAGGAAGGTGGTTCTCTCTAGGGTGGATCAAGATTCCTGACAATCCACTGGTGTAATTTGTTCATTCCTGACAGTCATGTCATGACTCAATGTGGGTTTGAGTGAAAACTCGCCACTGCCCAACTTGGGTAGTCACGAAAGTCTCAACCATATGATTTTACCAGAGCATTTTGGGCGCTATGGAGTTGTGAACCTAGGCTTGCTCACGAAATTAGGTTTATACCCAGACTGAACATATAGAGCTATATAGAGCCAATGTGGTGATTACAAGATGTCAGGGGTACCACCCCAAATTGTCCTAAACCTTAAGGTTTCATTCATCATGAGTTAACTATGGTTGGCTACTTTACCGTCAGCCTGGCTTTTAGCGGTCAACCCCATGAAAGCCAATGGCTTGGAATGGTCATCTCACCCTCCAAGGACCCCAAGTTCGATGCCAAACCCACGGAGCTTCACCTTTTGTGCGACACGTTGCAGCGCATGGTGGAGACCCTCGGGCCGCCACATAGCAACACCCCTGGAGCTGTCGCAGCCGCCAGAAGGATGCAGAAGTCGTCCAAAGAACGCACGCAGCTTGACTCAAACAGCAACTTTTTTCGACTCAAGTTGCTGAAGTCGGATTCAAGCCATTTTTTTCAGACGCTTCTCAGCCCTTCATTTGGGGATCCATCACGATCCACCCCTCCATCCACGGGTCCCCCCATGGGTCCATCCACGGGTGCTCCATGGGTCTCCCAGGACCCACCGCGCCTGCAGCGCCTTCGCCGTGGCTCGGCCGCCTCGTCGAGCGCCGGAGGACCTGGCAGCGCGCGAAGCACTGGAAACGCCGCAGTCGGAGAAGCTGGCGAAGAAGGCGGGCGGTGAACCAACTGGCCGTGTTGCGCCATGCCTTGGTTGAAATGTGAAATAGGTGGGAATATGTGGGATTATGTTGGATTATTAGTTGGATCTTTTTTGTAAGATGTTGTTGTTTGATGTTTTTATGATGTTTTGTGGCGTCCGCAAATGTTTGTAGGCCATGGATGCCTTGGTTGATGCTGTGGAAATGTGAAATGTTTCGATGATATGTGGATAGAATTGGATAAATGATCATGTGTTTTGATGATTTGATGATGATGATGATGATGATGATGATGATGATGATGATGATGATGATGATAATGATCATAATGGGGATGTATAATTTCATTGGTTTGTTGTTCAGTGATGTTTCATGTGGATGTTGATTTGTAACAAAGCCGGTTGATGCCGTTCAAATCACTGCTTGTTTGGAGGTGCCTCATGGTGTCAATGTTTATGCACTTTTGCGCCCATGTATAAGCACATCTACGCAATTTATTGATAGGTTTGCAGAGACATGGATGGATATGGCAGTCGGTCAAAACCCCGTACCCCTGGTTCCCCTATCATTAACCATCGTTTTCTTTATTATTGGTTGGTCACTATCCCCATTGCTGGTTGGTCAACTGCTTGACCCATAGCCATATTCCATTCTTTTTTACAATTGCCTTGGCCGAAGCCCATAGCTTCACGAACACTGGCCCTGTCGTCCTGCGCAACGAAGGCTTTGGCTCAGACCGTGGTGGTGCGAAAGCTCTTAGCATCGGAGTTGCTGGGATGGCCTGAGAGGTTTCAGTGCTTTGAAGGGAGCTGGAAATCCATGGATTGGAAAATTGACAGATTGAATTTGCACAGCATTTGCTACATTCATGTACATTCTTTCAGTAGTGTGATTGTTTTAGAGTTTGTGGGATTTCTGATCATAGTCGTTTAGTACTTGAGTTTGATGTTTAAGGGGTGGGTCTCCTCATACGATATGATATCTAGATAGATGTTTACCAATTCTTGCTGTAACACAAGCATTTCGCGTTTAAAGAAAGATTGGTTTGGCCTTGTTATGCAAAAACAGCGAGAAAGGATAGCACTGAACTCAGGTAAACAAATTTTAAATCTAAGTGTGTTTTTCAAAAATCCTGCATGTATTTGTGTATATGTTCAATGAATTGCTAATCCATGTTGCATACATGTTTCGTGGTGGTGATGAATTTGTGAAGCATTCATGTTCACTTTTGACCTATTCACTTGCTTTCATCATACCACGACCGGATTGATCCCCTCATGCCAACAATCTGAGGCTGAACAGGCAGGAACCAAAGAAGTCTCCAGAAGTTGCAAGATCTCCGTCACGGGAGTTGCAGAAGACGAGGCTGGGCATGGCTGGGCATCGGTGAGTGCATGGATTGAGCAGCTGCCATTTGAAGTCCCTGATCTGAAAGAATTTCAACATCAGTAATGCAGCTGCTAGTAGTATCTGCTAGTGACCCCCAGAAGCAGTGCCTCTTTGCGTGTTGGTGACAGTTTCTGGCAATTCTTTTTGAGGACATCAGTGGAGGATTGTTGCACATTTCAGCTCACCTGTTTCATTCATAATAGCAGGTCCATTCAATGTTGGAAAGTATAGATTTCTGCAGGGGAGACAGAGGGAGAGAGAGAGAGAGAGAAGATACAAGGTAGGAAGAGAAAAGTTCCCAAAATCCGTACAGTGCATCGAGGGTTCGTAGTACCTCATGCAAAGGCTGTTTGCAGGGCATTGCGACATGGTTCATTGTGGTTGTTCTTAATTACGATGTTTGGCGTGGTTTAACTTTTTATGTTGAAGTTGATCCTTTTGGAGAGCTTCAAATTGATTTCTAAGGGGTGTGTCATGAGTCACCGGATGATTCCGAAACCATCCAGACGCGTTTCTAATGCTTCCCATTCAACACTCCACCACGCCCCCTTAATTTTCACCAACACAGTGGTGGCTGCCGCACAAGTTTCTATGAAAACTGTCCAACTCCGAGACCGCTCGTTAGCTGTTGCACGTAACCATACCATGATCATGACATGCCAGAACCATGTACAACCATAACTTCAACACAGCTCAGCAATCTGATTCAGTTTATGGTTGGGATGGTGATAACCCGTGGCTTGCAAAGCCATTCTAAAATCATCATCGTCGCTTGATTCTTCAATTGAAGTGGTTTTTGAGACACACTTCGCAAGGAAAAAGAGAGAGAGAGAGAGACACTCGAAGCAGTTCAAGGAACACAGACCAGAAAGCAGTTGACCCCTGAAAAGTTGAGGGATATTGATGGTTTTCCTCAACCTAAATACTGTCGACTCTCGCCGTTGTTGGATGCGAATCGACACTCGGAATGATGTGGCTATGACTGACCAAAACCTGGTGCACTTTGCATCCCTTTCCCAGACATAGTGATGCTCAGGTCAAGGAACCCTGCTTGGGGTTTGCGGTCACGGCCCTGAGGCTCCTTGCAGCCATGAAACTTGGGGTGCTTCCTGGACGTTTTTGGTTCGACAACAACAAACTGTTTTTTGTATGATATTGTTTGTATTGGGTTTCTTGATGTTTCTTGTAGGCAATGGTGTGAATATATTTCGAGAGATGGACCTTGTGCGTGGTCATTTGTTCGATGATTATCCTTTTCTTTCAAGGTGACCTTGCACAATCAGCGGGGCACGCGTGATTTCGGACCCAGCGGCTGTATTTATCGTGGTCCGAGTCTGTACAGTAAAACTTCTGGTGGGGTTGGGAATCGAACTATTCATTGAAGACCCCAGGAGCAGATCACATCCACTTTTTCATGATGCAAATTAAGATTTGCCAACGACAATGCCAATCGGACGACAATGCTCATGCAGAGTGCAGAGACGGTCGTGACGGCACTTCCACAATGGTTGGTGTGTTGTCCCTGAGCGGATGTGTGTCAAGGTGATTTCAGCATGGCTGGCCATTCTTGGTGTCTTTGGTTGGCATTTTTTGGGGATTGGAAAATCATAGCCATATGGCGCTCCCAATTCCGCAGCCGATTCAGCACGGTTGGTTGGTCGCCCCATGTTGGTTGGTCGATTGCTCGGCAATGTTCACAGCCCACCAGAAGTTGCTTCCTCGGGCCATGACTTTTGGGAGCCCACTGTCAAGCAGTGACACACAAGATGTGTGGCATGGGACATGGACGAGTGGCAAGAGTTGAGAGGAATGAATCCAGCGATAGTCCGTCATGGAATGATATAACATGAGAAACAGCTGAGATTTGGGTACTTTGCAATTTTCACCTGAACTATGGAATATGAATGAATATGAGATATGCATTTTTGAAACACTTTGAAACCCACAAGTATTGTGCGCGGATATTTTGAACAAAGCATAACGGACAAAGAATGACGGACAATGACAAGCAGACAATCATGCCTGGATGATGCTTGGAACCAGCCACAGGTTGGTCTCAAGCGGGGAGGGTTCCAATAGCAGGTCATTGGTTTTGATACAGCTGGTCAGTTTGTGCTTCTTCCTGTAAGGGATTCTACGTTTATGAAGTGGATGGGGATCATTCCCAGGAACCATGTTCTTCCAGCTGGAAAAGTGGCTGGTGTTCCTTTGAGAGTGGTTCAAGCGAGACGGAAGGGAGAGGTAACCCAATTGGAACTCCATCAAGTAGAGTAGAACTTTGCTAAAAGTCCCCATTGCAATTTCTTCGGTCCTGGACTTGTTAATTTTATTATCACGCGTCGCAGAGCATGGTTGGCAGTTCACCACTCAACACTGGTGGGCTTTGAACTTGCGCAGAAACGCTTGTTGGGTATTCCGGAGTCCTTTGTGGACAGGGGGAGTTTTGGGTCTCGCATTCCATGTCATGTGTCCTGCAAGTGGTAGCCACTATGAAGCTGTGGATTGGTGCGGATACCCCAATTTTGTTGGTGGAGAAAGCGCACCATGTGTTGGTAGATTTTTTTAGAATCCAGCCACTTGGTATGTTGAAATACCAACTTACCGCCACTTGCGGCCTAGCGTCTTGATTTTCGTGCTGCTCACTAGTTTTTTCCATGTTTTTCCAAATATTGCTAGGCTTACACTCCCCACCGCAAACAAGCAAAAGACATAGACAACCTGGATCAAACTGATACTTCCAGCAAAACAGATATTTCACCTGTTGGTTTGGCGGTCCGTTCCCTTGCCATTCATTTTCTGTGCGTTGAAAAAGGCTTTTCTGCCGTAGGCAGAGGCACGGGAGGCATGGCGGGTTCAAAAAGAGGAGCGTTGCTGATAGAAGCTGGGGTGTTTGTCCATGCATGGCAAGTTTCACGCAATGATTCCTAAGGTATATGAAATGAGTTACTCATCACTACTTGGTGGTTTCAACGATTTTTCCCCAATGCTTCAGGCTGGTTGGTTCATCACTTGCTGGTCGGTTCATCACTGGCTGGTTGGTTCCATCGCATTTTTTCGGATGAGGAAAACAACCACTGCCAACCAAGGGAATCATCATGATAAAATGCTTGGTTTATCAGTTCATCATTCACTGGCTGGTTGGTTCAGAAATGGCTGTGGGTCAGTTCACCCTTAGTCCCCCTGGTTCCACCACTATTAACCAGCTCGTTTTCCCTATAGTATTGTAGGTGGAAAATCCCCCATTGGTTGGTTAACTGCTTGACCCATAGCCACACATAGCTGGTATATCCCCTATCATTGTTGCTTATCATCCCTTACTATTAACCATTTACCAGCTACTATAAACCATTGGTTGGTTGGTTAATATTGACCCACAGCCAAGTGACTTTATGGATGGCAAAGCTAAGCACCAACAGCCGCATGCCAGGTACGGCATCTTGGCGGTGCAGCTGCTGGCCACTGCTGCCTTGGCCTATCCTGTGGCTTCCATGCCCAAGGAGGACCACTGGGGAGCAGTGATGGTGCAATATGGACGGTTAAGTGTGGCTCGTCAGGGCTCATCATGGCTCATCATGATTCATCCTGATTCATCATGGCTTTTGCTTTTGCGGTTGCATGCTCTTGCTGGCTATGATAAACATCGACTACTGCGTATGTACATCATGACACCATCGGACAAAATTGGACACATGGCATCAACATCCATCCATCATCCTAAGCTCCCCCGTAGGCCGCATGGGATTCATGATGGCTCATCATGGCTCATCATGGCTCATCACGGTTCATCATGGTTCATGTTTACTGATGATCAATCGCGGTCCAGAATGGGAGCGGCTGATCATTGACTATGTGGGGATAACGATGGTTTGTAGAAACTCTTGGACAGGAAAATAGGCAAGACGTCTCTAAACTTGGGAGACCTTCAACAGCCACAGAGGCTTACCAAGGTTGCAAGAAACGGATACTGTCGTGGTTCGAGAAGCATAATTACAAGAGACAATTGGGGCGGCCCACGATCACATCCCAGTTGTGCTTACCTCCCTATCACCGCAGCATCAAGAGGCCATTGCAACAGTTATTTCCAGACAAAGCAATCATTCCATATTGCTATCTTGCTGCTGCTGCTGCTGTTGCTGTTGCTGCTGTTTGGAGTGGCTTTGTAATTTGTGCCCTCGTCGCCGTTGCCTCCCAACTATTGTTGTTGCTCTTCTTGTTGTTGCTGTTGCTGCCGTCGTATGTTGTTTGCGATCGGTGTTGCAATTGTTGTCTTAGTTGTTGTTTTCCATTTCTGTGGTTTGGTTGTTGCCGTCGCCGGCGCCGGCGATGTCATTTGTTGTTGTTGTTGTTGTTGTTGTTGTTGTTGTTGTTGTTGTTGTTGTCGTTGTTGTTGCTGTTGTTGTTGTAGCTGTTGTGGTTGTAGTTGTGGTTGAGGTGTTTGTTGTCGCTGTGGGTTCAATGCTGCCTTCTTTGTCCTGGTTGGTGTTTCCTGTTTGTGTTGTCATCAAGTCTGCAACTGCTGCTGCTGCTGCTGCTGCTGGCGCTGCTGCTGCCTGCGCCTCG
>VSDK01009674.1:351018-377116 GCA_009767595.1 Symbiodinium kawagutii
TGTTGTTGTTGTTGTTGTTGTTGTTGTTGTTGTTGTTGTTGTTGTTGTCGTTGTTGTTGTTGCTGCGGGTAATTGCTAGTTTGATAAAACCATGTACAGATGAACAGATGAGTCTGGCTGTCGCGATGCCCATGCGGTAGCTGGGTCCCTGGGTCAGGAGGTTCACCATTATGGCCCTCCGATCAGTTGGTTGCACCTTGGCAGTGCAACCGCAATTTCCAAGGTTCTCCTTTGCCTCCCTAGGTCCGCCTGTGGTTCAGTCACCACCAATGGTTGTCCTATTCGGCCCTGTAGCTTTCTGTGGTAAGAATGGGTTCTGATGGCTATGGTTCTAGCGGCTGTGGATTGATGCGTCGTGACTTTTCGTAACTGGTGGTTGGCTATTGCCAGGAGTTGCCTAATCTCAGAATTCTCAGCCGCTATTGTAAGGCGGTATAGTCCATGAATGGTACCCTCAGCGAACTCCAAAATGATCAATCATGGCTAGTAATCCATTGTGATTGCCCCTACCCATAGGCAATAGGGTAGCCATTTACGGAATGAATGACCAATCCTGGTTAATATGCCCAAGGAAACTTGGCAATCATTTGCATATAACATGGATATCTCACTAGTGACCATGATGCGGGCGTTTGACTTAGTTGACTGCTATGCTGATTTACTGCCCATGAACAAATGATTATATGGAAAGCTCCAAGGATAGAACATATAGTATCACAATGGCATTCTATCCATGATTATACATAATGATTATACATTTGTAAGCATCACACCGCAATTAGTAAAATCTAGAAAGTAGGAATAGTCACATGAGATGTGACCTAGGTTTTTCATCATAGCATTGCTCCCCTCATCGAGCAAACGTAGGCCGCCACCCAGGTCGTATATGGGCAATCTACACAGGGAGTCCATCCCAAAACCAACCGGTTTTGTCCAACATGTATGGTTTTATATGCAAAGGGTGTCTCATATGTATAGCTATGGGCCATGGGTCAATATCATCAACCATCAATAATGAGATTCCTAACCAACGAAAATATATGGACTTCAATGGTTAATGATTGGGGAACAAGGGTACGGAGTTTTTTTTTTTGACCCAAAGCCATATCCCAAAAGCGAACCATGTTTTTGCAGAAGTGTTGGGTGGTTTGACGGTACCCCAGAAGTATGCGGAGCTGTTTATAAGTGCTGGCTTAAGCATAGAACAAGCCTAGGTTAAACAACACCAAAAGAGCCATGGATTCGGACCTTGGCTGGGTCCAGGTTTAGATCACCAAGGAAAGTGATCTTGTTAAGTAGCCGCTCAGCTGGGAAGAATCAGCAAGTGAATTGCCAGGAAACTAAGAGTGCTTTACAGGCCTTGTATTATGTCAAGCAATGGACACTTGGTTTTTTGCTGCCCTGGCTGTACTATGATCAGACTTCTTTCCGAGTTTGCAAGGCTCTAGATGCAGCGCACCTGACAGATGGGGTGGACTTCGACCATAATGTTGGCAGGGAAGTGTTTGCGAAATAGATTGCAATCATCCCAAGTATTGTCCTTTCTTTGTGGGGTTGCCTGGAGTTCGGGTTGATGGGCAACCTCATTGATCTGCAGCAACATGTTCAACTCAGAATCCTGCCAATCTTCAGCACAGAAATTGGTCGCCAAAAAATGTCAATTTGACGACTGGTTTTGGGAGATGATGGAAAGAGCGGGACTCCATACACCACAGCTGCCATTGAGGTCCTTGGTATTATTGGTGACCACTATGTGCAGCATGATGTGCCGCTCGGACTGGAACCAGTCAACCTTGGTTGGTTGACCAGCAGGGTTACCACCTGGCTGTTGTGCGGTCTAAAGCACCATCAGCCGACCAGTGCTGTGGAAATCATGTAAATCAACTTGTCAGCAACCCGAAAAACTACCCGTAGCTGCTTCTGACATCTTTTGGCGGTTTATGTATATAATATACAAATATATATATATATATATACATATATATATATATATATATACATATATATATATATTGCAAGTCATTACAGGACTATGCCCATTACTGTGGCATCCATTAACCAGCTACATAGGTGTTTTCGGACGAAAACACCTCAAGCTGAGAAACACGTGGCCAGTGGTTCGGTTCGGCCATGAATTCATGTCAAGCGCCAGGGGTGAGTACTGGCTAGTAGATACCACATCATACCACATCATGCCACAATACCATGGTTATCAGCGTAACATGTCGTGACACGTGATTCCACATGTTCAGTGATTCCCCCCACTTGTGCATGTATCGACCCGAGCATGAACATGCAGCAAGCAGAAAGAAAGAAAAGAAAGAAAAGAAAGAAAGAAAGAAAAAAAGAAGGAAAGAAAGAAAAAAAGAAAGAAGGAAAGAAAGAAAGAAAGAAAGATGTCCATACAATACATGCAGTATCACTACATGCGCATAGTTACACTGCACCTTCTCTTGCAGGGACCAAAGAGACCAATGTCTTGTTGCTGTGCCGAGGCTGTGGCGACTTCTGCCGGATCTTCCCTTGGCACCTTGGCACGGCCTGGACTTGTGGCCATGTGCACGGCTACCAGACCAACATCATAGGACCTTCTTCATTCTGCCACACATCATCTCAGATGCACACGCCCATACATGTACAGCAAATGCATGAACATGTACATATCAAGAAATGCAAAGACATATAATATATATATATGGGATCGGGGGAATAATCGTGCCCCCTGGGAACTCTTTAAAGGCATACATACATACATACATACATACATACATACATACATACATACATACATACATACAGACATACATACATACCGGCAGACAGACAGACAAAAGCAAAACCTCCAAACTGGTTGACTAATCTCATTTTTTAAAAAACTACTGGTTTGCCCCGATTTAAAAAAACATCATGTCCTCAATGTCGTCAAATGTTCACTACCAATGGATCGACCTAAGTGAACTATCCTTGGCTACAAACTTGAATTTGATTAATACTCAGACATGAGTCCATGAAGTCAGTGACCATAGCAATGACTATATCACACAAATGATAATGATCATCCATAATATGGGTTGAATGTTTTCTTTACTGATCAAGAACTGGTTGGTGGTTTCCACTATTTGTTCTTCCAGACTAACGAGTGGTTGGTTGATTCACTGCAACATCATGTGTTTTCAGAACCTTCGCTATGGCTTCGTTTTTTTCATTCTAAGGGCAGCTGAACAAGTTTATAATGAGCCATCGAGCCACCTCAGTGTGATCACATGATCAATATAGATGATCCATGGTGCATCATGCCTAGATCAACCATAACCATTATCAAGAATTATCAACAAAGTCGCCATATGATTAGATATGCCAACATTGTTTTTACTTAAAGAAATCAGTTTGGATTCTCCTTCAAGGACAAAGAATAAAAACCCCAAATGCAATGACCATGGCTTCAAGGTTGCTTATAAGCAGGCAGGGTTGCTTAGAAGCAAGGCCTTGCTAAGATGACGAGGATAAGGACCTTCCATGGCTTTCAGCAGGTTTGGTTTCAAAACTTGGAACTGTCCCTATTTCCCCTATGTCCCCTAAGGAAAAAATAGGGGAAATAGGGACAGTTCCAGGTTTTGGAACCAAACCTGCTGGAAGTCCTGTACTGTCCCTATTTCCCCTATTTCCCTTATGTTTGGGAGAGATCTGGAGCCAACCTCTCTAGAGATCTTCCCCAAACATAGGGGAAATAGGGGAAATAGGGACAGTTCCAGGTTTTGGAACCAAACCTGCTGGAAGTCCTGTACTGTCCCTATTTCCCCTATTTCCCCTATGTTTGGGGAAGATCTCTAGAGAGGTTGGCTCCAGATCTCTCCCAAACATAAGGGAAATAGGGGAAATAGGGACAGCACCAGGTTTCCCCTATTTGCAAATAGTGGACATAGGGGAAATAGGGACAGTTCCAGGTTTTGGAACCAAACCTGCTGGAAGTCCTGTACTGTCCCTATTTCCCCTATTTCCCCTATGTTTGGGGAAGATCTCTAGAGAGGTTGGCTCCAGATCTCTCCCAAACATAGGGGAAATAGAGGAAATAGGGACAGTACCAGGTTTTCCCTATTTGCAAATAGGGGACATAGGGGAAATAGGGACAGTTCCAGGTTTTGGAACCAAACCTGCTGGAAGTCCTGTACTGTCCCTATTTCCCCTATTTCCCCTATGTTTGGGGAAGATCTCTAGAGAGGTTGGCTCCAGATCTCTCCCAAACATAGGGGAAATAGAGGAAATAGGGACAGTACCAGGTTTTCCCTATTTGCAAATAGGGGACATAGGGGAAATAGGGACAGTACACGAGTGTCAGCAATCAGAATTTTGTCTAGAATTGGTGAAGCAGAGGAATTTTCAAGGTGCTTGGAATTGTTCAAGCAGAGGAATGTTCTTGTTATTTGAAATTGGTGAAGCAAATGCAAAATTAGTCATTGTTACATTTACAGATTTGCATGGGCACTGGGGAATAACGATAACCAACAAATATTGCTTAAACCATTCACAAGGGGCACGGTCATTCCCCAGTACCCATATATATATATATATATATACATGCATAAGAATACATACAACATTTGGAAGCCATGTATAGGTTCTTACCGATTTATTTGTTTTAAAAAAAAATATATGTAGTAGATCTCAATATATCTCACATATGTACACTTATAATTGATACTATATGCTATTGACATACACGCACACACATAGACATTTGGAAGTCCCAAAAACCCCTTGCAGCTGCATCTCCCAGGAACTATGGCCTCCTAGCTCTCATAACTGTGGCCGATGGACTCCTGGTGGGTTTGGTTTGCACTGCCTACACAGCAGCCTGGCAGCGGGGGGGTTAGGGCCATGGAGATCTCCATGAAAGATGAACATCAGTTTCTTACAAATCTGGAAGATGAAACTCTATGATTTACCCAGATTGTTCACCAGGTGAGAAAAAAAGACATGATTTACAATGGTTTACAGATCGTGTACCCAGTTTGTCCATGAAAAATATGTTTGACTTCCGGTTGAGTTTCCCAAAAGGTAATACTAGCAGAGAGGTGAAGCATCGCAAGAACTTGGGACTGCGAAGGGTGGAGGTGATATCACTGAAGTCCCCAGAGCCGAAGCTGTTTGCGCATCTGCTACTTTCCAAAAGCCACCAACAATAGCTAGGTGGGATGCTTACAGTTCGTACCCCCAGCGGATGCTTTTTTGGAAAGCCAATCACCAGCGGTTTCTCTTTTCCAACGTCCAGTTGCTATGGGACGCCAAGACCTGTGGGGTACCGGTGATGGACAACCCAGAGCATGGGGCCAATGATTAAAATGCTGATCATGGTCGAACTTGGGGAACCCGGTGGAACTTGAGGTCTGCAAACTCGTGAAGTTTGTACTGATTGATGATCGGAGTGTACTGAGTGTAATCCAGTGTCACTCAGATCATTGGTTGTAAGTTGTAACATGTTGTAGCAACTAACATTCCCGATTCATGACTGTTACAATAAGCTATAGCCCATGAAATTGGAACAGTAGAATTGGAATAACAACATATAAGCTACTTTGGAACCATGTTTGACTTGGAAACCATGAGGTTGGAAACCATGAAGTAGCTTATGTTCCATACTTAACCAATCAGTTGAACCAACAACCATGGAGCTTCCGAATTCCTCATGGATTGATTAAACCCATCATATCCTCATGGAATGATTGAATATACCATTCTAACCCATGATTGATACTTCGTGGCTTGACTTGGAACCCCTGAAGTCCCAACGGTCGATCCAATCCTCGACGCATCGCTGAGGCACCCTCCATTCTGCTGGCTGTGTGCATCACTGGAGCCGCATGGCGGCCGTGGTTTGGGATGCTCACTTGGCGGCCAAGCAGTTAACTATGGTTGCATAACTGGCTGATCTTTGGATAATAATAGGGGAAAATATGTAACAATAGCATAGGGGATATACCAGCTATATATGGCAATGGGCCAAGCAGTTGAGCTACCAATTTCATGGGGGATAATCCCCAAAAATCAAAGGGAAAACAGCCCGGTTAATGATGGGGGAACCAAATGCTCACTTCCAAAGGTTTGGGATGACAAAAAGCCTCAACGAGGCATATCAAACCTGCAAGGTTTGGGATGTCATGCAGATCCATTCCCAAATCTGAAAGGCTAAGAAACTTGGTTAATCACTGCGAATAATCACACATCATTGGTATACATTGGTGAATTGTAATTTTGCAGCATGGATGGCGCACGGGGATGATCGCACCTACCAAATGCTGTTTCAATTTTGGCACAAACATGCACACATGACAATTGACGACGGAGCGACAGCCGCGTGACTGAAAGTTGTTGCATTCTAGGCTTCTAGGGAAATGAACGTAGTGGTCTTTGAAGATAAAATCTCAAACTTGAACTTAGTACTACCACCAAGAATTGTCACTTCCGAAGTACCTCCCCAGAATTGAAAAACGTGTGCAATTAGAATCTCAGGTGTCACAAATGTGTAGTGTAGTGGCCAAAATGACACTAGCTGGTTGAAGTGTTCCCATCATATTTCTATTGAACGGATGTTTCCTTTGTATGCCAAAGCACCTCTGTTATTGAACGGTTGTATCCCATGTAGCTCTACCAGATCCAGGTTTGGGTAATGGATTGCTATGATTTGCGTGAGCCATTTGCATGGGTGGGTCCAGTTTTCTTATGCATGATGCCTACCATTTTGAATGGTGGGCCTTTCGCATTCTCCCTTGGCAAGGTGGATTTCAAACTCACACCCATCTAAAAGACGTGATCCCATTTTCCACCTACAGTATGAGTTTCCCCACAACGGGCAGAATGACTAAAAACATGTACCCGACAACCCTGATGTTTCTCCGCTCGCAACAGGAAGCCTTCCGCATATGCTCAAATTCTTGCGCAGTGCCGCTGTCTTTGAGTTTCTAAGTTTACAAACTCTAACCCAAAACCCTGAAGCCCTAACACCCAAAACCTTAATCCCTAAGACCCTAAACCCCAAAACCCCAAACCCGAAAACCCTGAGAAGCACAAATCATTGCGTAAAACCAGAAAGCCAGTGTTTTCGCAACTTCTCCAAACTATATTAACCTTGCACAAGACCTTCCAATTGCAGTGCCTCATTATGAGTGTGGGGAAACGTCCCGGTTGCGGACAACATGTTCTATGTAGGAGGCCAGTGATTGTTCATACATGTCTCAAATGATCATGTATGTGCAAGTAGGTCTCTACAGGGACCCATGCACATGGACATGTTGTTTGTCTCAGATGCACCTAGCTTGTTCTCAACAAAGTGAATTTATGAGCAGCGACAGTTCGCAATTGAGCAACCGTAGAGGAAGGAAACCGGAGCAAATAGGTCGGGAATATCCATTATTTGCTTCCACGCACACAAGAACATTGACCAAAACCTTCATGACAAGATTAGGCATTGAACATCATTGAATCATGTAAAGAGTTTGCGGAAGTGAAACTAGATGCATGGAGCCGAAAGATTCCTAGATACCTTTCGAAACCACTGGGCTTGATCATGAATGCTATTCTTTGACGTGTGCATCTTGCAACATCTGGCAATGCAAGGCCACCTTCATCGGGCTGACTGCCTATGCCTGGACCACAAAAACGGATGTCACTGGCTTCGGGATGTACCTCTTTGCTGCCTTGACAGCTCCTTGGCAGCCGGAGCACTGGTGGCGCTTCAGCACGATGGTAATGGTGACTTCCACTGGGACCAACGGCTTCGTTCTGCTGCCTCTATATGGGTATAGACTGTATTGGGTGTTTCTCAAAATATGGGACCCCTAAAAATGGTGGGTTTATTAATCAATTATGACTAATATGGGATGATTTGGGGGGTCCCCTATTTTGAGAAACCACCATATAGAACTTTTTTTGGGGATGATAAACGCTTTGGAGTATCCAAGGTTCTATTCTAACCTGTTTCTCAAGGCTTCCTGGTGCTCCAGTAACCATTGCACGGACTCGATGTTTGAAACCAAGCGCTTGGTGTATCGCCAGAACGCAAGGACTCATATTTGGTTGCTTTGAATCGGAGCTACCACCATTTTTGAAATCTCCATTGGCAGTGGATCGTACCACCATGGATTGTATCACAATCAATTGCCATTATTACAAGAATGTTGACTAAACTGTCTTGTCGACATGGAAGACAATTTTGTAGTGCATCCTCACTAGTTATTAGTTCAGAAATTGACCCCTTTTGTTTATGTTCTTTTAGATGGTTTCGATCAGCACCATATATTTTTTCTCCATTGACATCAATATTGTGATTGGGGACACCCTGTCGCTAGTCCCTAGCCCTAGCCGATCACCATATATCACTATATATCAGTACGTATCACTAAATATGTCACTGTATATCACTATGTATCACTACATGTCCTTATAAATATTTATATATACATGCCACTATCAAAATGAATGTCTGCGTATGTGTAATACATGTACATTACTCAGTGTCAGAATTTCCATGAAGCCTCGGTTTCGCTATTGGCTGTGGCTTGTTGTTGGCTACTAGCTCCCTGTTATCAACCATATGTAACCATGATTGACCATTTTGGACCATTACATACCACTTCTACATATCAGTTATGAAGCAGGATTGAACTATCTTGGCTTTTCATATCATCGTTGACTACTATCTATAGCCATGATCAATCGTTCTGTCTATGTTGTTGATTACTGAGGGTTTTGTATTCAATATCATTGTCATGGTTGATATCACAGTCACTATCACCACCAATTTAGATTGATGATCCATGGCTGCTACCAGGATTGAATCATTACACCACAAGTCACGTGATATCATTATGGTTGCTGATAATTGTATGCGGCTGAGCATTAATCATCACCAGTTGGCATCAATATTTTTGTCTCATTTATTTCAATCGTTGATGGTAGTTGATCACCAACAGGTAGTTGAATCAATCAGTACCCCACGTTTTGAATCACTACCATGAATGATTCACTTCATGAATCTCATTCATCCCCCAAAAATGGTCATGAATTGGATGTTAATTGATCCTCCATGAGCCACTACCATGAAGGGTTCATTACCTCCACCAGAGTGGTGAATCTCACTATGCTCATCGCGTTTGAGTCGCCGGCACAGGTGTTGTTGGTCGCCGGCCTCTCTCTGTCCTGCCTGCAGATGTGACCCGGTGCTGGCACCGGGTCGCCGGGGGAGTCGGGCGCAGTCACAAATGATACGTATGCATGACTTTATCACTGCATGTGTGGCTACATACAGTAGTGTTTGCAGACAATTGCCCGGCACACGGAAGTACTTGCATATGTGTTTGCATTTGCATACATATACATACTGTTTTGAGATCTATGCATACATTTTGAGCAGTACAACTGAAACTTATACAGTATAACATCCTAACGGCGCAAGGCAGTGGAAGTTTCCAGAATAGGTAGCCGATAGGATGATAAAGTTGCTTTAGATGAAGTGATGGTGAATGATGGTTGAAGGTGATAATGATGGTGGTTTTTCTCTGTTTTTTCTCACATTTCGCGTTGCTTTTTTCTCTCCGGTGCTTGTGCTTTGCTGGTGTTTATCTTTGCTGTTTTGTCTTCTGTGTTTTACTCCCCTCCCTGATGTTTTTTTCTTTGCTGGTGTTTCTTCTTTGCTGGTGTTTTTGCTCTGGTGTTTTTGTCTTTGCTGGCAATTTTTCCTCTCTGGATCTCTTTGGTGTTTCTCTCTATTTGGGGGTTTTGATCTGGTGTTTTTACGTTGCTGATGTGTTCCCTTTGCTGGTGCCCCTCTTTGGTCAAACATTATCCCATGAGTTGTCCTATAGTTCAATGGTTTGTCAGATATAGCCAGCTTGATCCTGTCTATCGCATAGTATCCAGGAGTCCCATGATTGGATCATTGTATTCATGAGTAGTCATGAGTTATCCCATGACTGATCCAGTCCATCCATCCTATAGTCATGACTAACGCCGGTCAGGCAGCCTCAGGCAGGAAGTTTTTTCAGTTTTCATGATTCGGTCATCGCTTCTTCCAACGTTGGAACGAGGTTTGGCATCGAGATGCCCTTCGCGCAGAAGGTCATGGCAGTAGCTGGTGCAACGCTGCTCGCCCTGGGAATCCAGTGAAATGGTTGGGGGTGAATCAGTGCTGAATCATGGAGAATTAATAATCAGTAAATGATTAGTCTAAGGGTTGGTGAATACTGCTTGATTGACGGTTGCTAATGTTTCTTTAGCGTCAAATACTGACTAATTGATCATCGTTAGCGATGATTAGAAAGGGCTAAGTACTGCATGGTTGATCATTGTTCACTGTTGATGAAAAGAATCCGGCGAGCGCCTAAGGAGAAAGGCCAAACAACTTTGCAATGTGAAAAAACACTGCAGCAGAAAATACGGCCAATGTATGTGGATGTTAATGGTGGCTGCAAATGAGCTGCTGTTTTTTTGTACCCAAGTTCGGGAGAATTTCATGTGATTTCAGGTAATGATTTGAATATGCATATATTTCTACACATGTCAAATAATCTTTGGCTTCTGCGCCATGACTACTCCTGGACTCCCTGCCGCTTACCCCATGCTCGGTGCATTCTGAGGGTGTTTGCCTTCTACATCGTCTTTGACACGCAGTTGATGCTGGGCTCATGGGGTGGGCACAAACTGCAGTTCGACATTGACGATTATGCGTTTGCTGCGCTCAACCTCTACTTGGACATCATCAACTTATTCCTGTACATCTTGGAGATTGTGGGAACTCGAGAGTGAGTCGTTCACCAAACTTCGCCAACCAATAGAAATTAACCATAGCAGGCACTGCCAAGCATCATTGCTGCCCACTACTAATCCCAACTTACGACCATTCACCATCAGTCTAAATCAGACGTGTTGCGAATTATCATTCAACAAAAAGATTATAGTGATTGTAAACCCATCATTAAGATCGATGATTGATATTTTTCAAAACTAACCAATGTTCACCTTCATCTCTATTGGTGAACGACTTCAACTCGCGAAGACAGTGGGCCTCGTTGACCTTCCCACGAATCATGGTGAGACAAGCACCTTGCCTCGCACTGTGTGGCACACCCCAGTTTTTTTTTTATCAGACGGTGGTGATTGATAACCCCCCCATAATATCCCAACGATGATAGTTAAACATAGTGATTGAGAATGACTATACAGTAATTGATTAATTATAAGATAATACTGGTTGATAATCATGGAATCATGGCTGTTCACCAACCACTAGTAGTTTGGCCCCTTAAATAGCTGGTGATTTACCATCAAGGAGAGAGGCGGTGCAGCTGGATCTATGGATCTCGCACCCAAAATATGCAACAACTGCGATGTTTTTGTTGGGCAAACTTTTAGCAAAATGGGTTTATCCTGGTTAAAACCTTGGTTTTCTTGAAACTTCCAGTTTATGATTGCAGGTAAGTTCCTACCATAATATGGCCAACCATGTTAGAAAAGTTGGATGATCACTTTCTGTTATATAAGAACCGCTTGTGCTGAATGAAACTTGCTTGCTGGGCGGTTCATACAGGGTTAATCTAACTGGGGTGTACCACATCGTAGGTGATGGTTGAGACTGTACATTCCCTTCACCGCAGTGATTGGACTCACTTCAAGCGGTCCATACTGCCTGACCTGCCAAATGTGAAGCTTCGAGATGCCAAGGAAACAGGCAGCCTTATTCAGTCATTCACCATCACTCTGCAACATTTAGCTTATCACCCCACTTCATTCATCGCTCATTCAGTTTTTGTTCCGTCATAGGTGGCTGTATATTTAGTGAATTGAGCGATTGATTAACAGCAATTTGAGCATCTTTCCTCAAATTGATCATCATGTTTGGTGAGTTGAAACTCCACCAGTTGTGTGTTGCAGTGTTCTCTTGGGATCCGTATTCTTTTGGCCCAGTGTGGCAGCGACACTGATGTAGGTGCGCACTTCCTAGCGAAACTCTGACGGTAGGAGGGAAGGCAAAGGAAAGGTTGCTATCACCAACAGAGGAAATTCAAAGTGCCGCCGAAGAATGGTGAGCACTGGTGCATATTGATCGTCTTTAGTTGCATAAATTATCACAAATTTATTGCTTGTGCCGGGATTCCCTTGCCTAACTTGTAGTCTTATTATGAAAAATGACTTGCATAGAGTTTTCAGTCAGTTTGTTTTTTTAGTTGGTTCTGTTTCCGGTAACCTTGCAGCTGTGCTTGCAGAAGAGCTGATTTCTTTCGCCAGCTAACAATTGGTGTCCAGTGGGCAGGAGCTACGATGTATATAGAGAGAGAGAGATAATGTAGCGATGAAAATGGTTATAATGATGTTAAGCATTATTAGATATATATATACATCTTTTTATATACATCATATATTTGATATGCATTTGCATGTGTTGATGCCAGGATTTGGGGATTGCATCGGTTGTCAATCTGCAGTCCACGAATGATGCTTGGGGTTTCCTTCGGAAGCTCTTGCGTTTGCTCCTCTTTCGGATCTTGCAGAAGGACATATCGACATATCTCCATGCGCTTGTTTCCTACAGGATAGACATGCGGATAGGCGGATAGCTACCGGCTGAGTTTCGCAGTTCCTTGATTTGAAGCCTAGAACAGGCGGCCAAGCGGACAGATGTGATGTGCTGGCAGCGAAAAAGCCCGACCCCTTGCAGGTCAAAGCAGTGGTGCTCTCTTCTGCCTGATGTCAACGACTGGCTGAGAACGGTATTCAATCAGTCAACAGTCTACCCAACAGTTGGAGCACTGTTCACAGATCTACTGACATGGGGCATTTCCTAAACGGACACCCATCCGTAGCCTCAACCCGTGGTGGTTCTTCCTTCGAAAAAAAATTGGATCATCGAGGTGCATCAGCTGTGGCTTAAGTCTCTCCAGTTGGTGGCACCAAGCCCAGAAAAACATGGTGCAAGTCATCAGTTTTTTCTGGTTGATGATTGTGATTATCACTATTTGTGGTTCATATAGAAGTTGATTGATGACGAAAAAAAGCGTATGAACATGATGCTGTAGTAGTCTTGATGACACCTTCAAGCTTCGATATGATCCAGCATTTTAGGTCGTGTCATCGATGATGACCCTATGCTCCCTTAACTGCATGATCGGTACGTGCTATGTGCATTAATTCAGACTACTAATGAGCCCGGGGTGGACAACATCCATTGTTTTGGGGTGTTCAACACAAAATTTGACTTAAGATGTCTAGTTTGGGTGTGTTGAACAGGTGTGTTCAACACTGGATCTTGATCAATGAAGTTTTTCACAGAATGATCTGTTGGGATCTTGATGACCGGTTTGCTGAAGTCTTCGACTTGTTGGACTTGACAGTCACCTCAGTGGATTATCTCGGTGATGCCATGATTCGTTGCCATGCGCGGCCGGGGTCCTTTCCCTCCATCGCGCGGAGGTTCCGGGCTAAACCCTGGGAGTCTCCGCAGTGGGATTGTTGCTTGAAACATTGTCAAAAGGCTTGAGTGATCTTGAGTGAATGATTCATGGCTGAAAGTGGTGATTAGTGATTCGAAAGGAATAATTTAGGAATTGAATTTGAATAATCCTGACTGATAATTATGTTTCACTGAACTTATCATATTATATATATATATGTATATATATCATATATTCATTTATGTCTATCCCATGAATGAGGGTTTGTATGTTGCTGCTAAGGAATTGTTGTGATTCACTGTTCCCATGACAAGAAAGTTGGAGGGGTCAAATCAAGAACGAAATGAAGCTGTGAGGCATTGACATTGTCATCAAGAAAGACCAACTTCAGGATGGTTGTTAAACCAGCCATTCCATCCATACCCAACCAGCATCTGAACAAAATTTGGATAGTCGATGTCATCCAGAGTTGCCGAGCCGCTATGCATCCAGGTATAGAAAAAAACAACAGATCCATGCTTAGTCTCAAAAGAAATGCCGTCACAAGCTCCAGCCTGGGGACGGCCTCAGCAGTTGCTGGATCGCTCACTGATCCAGCAAGCTGAGATAATCATAGAATCACATGACATGAAATCCCATGGAATACTGGTGGTGTTGATGATTCCGTCGGCAGGAGCGGGTCATGTACAAGCATAGCAAGCCAAACACCACTACGGCGGGCTTGAGTACTGAATCATCATGCCATTCCTAAAATCACAAGCACTAGCGATTCATGGGTTCTTTCACTGAGCTCATCGTACCATGTGCGAACTGAATGCAGGTCGAAAAGGTACCTCGAAAGGGCGCGGAGCTCGAGGGCGACCACTTGCTGTGGTGAAGAAGGCCGAGGAAGAGGAAGAGGACGAATTGCTGAGGCCGATGGGTTGAAGTCTGAGAAGTGCCAGCGTGTCGGTGTTTCTACCACCAATTGAATCTGGACCTGACCCACCTGTGTTGGAGATTGTCGCATGTTTGGTGTGATTTGATTTGGGTGCAAAAGGATGATTTGCCCGGGTTTTGGATCCTGAGGATGTCCAGCCAGGGTTTTTGATCATTTCTGAGGTTGATCCCATTTTTGAATGTCCAGTTAACTGTTAGCTAATTGGCCTAAGTATGTTAACCCTTTAGCAAGCCCAGGGATCATCCAAGTTCTTTTTTGATGAAGGTCCCAGTTGTTTTTGATGGCGGTCTGGTGGCCTCCCAGCCTCATGCCCTCGGGACCCTGTCCCCCACGTGCTTCGCCCGCAGGGATCTTCCACGTGAGGCCGGTTGGATTTGGTCCAAACCGGAGCTCATCGATGATGACACGAAGGTGCCCACCTGCTGTGGTTCTTTGGGAAACCTCTTGGCTTCAACCTTGTAAACCATCAAAGATGGCAAATGATAGGGAATGATAAGCAACAATAATGGTTGAACAATTCTGGTTGCTGGTTTCATTCATATTTTTTTGGTGATTAAACCACTACTGGTTGGGGGTTTCAGAAATGATTAACAAATCGTTTGTTGACTGATATGTTTCATAGGGGGTTGAACCACCAACCAGGAAAACTCAACCACTGGGAACAAATCTTGCATGTCATTCTTCTATTTTCGTAGTCGGTTTGATGGAAATGTTGTCAATGACAAACTTTTCGAAGCCATGAAAGAACTGTGATCAGATCATGAATCAAACTATCTATTAAACTATCATAAGTTTGTGATCTTTGCAGATTCGGTATTGATGCCTCAAGAGATCAGGCCTGCGCCCATGACCCCTGTAACTTGAATGCCCAATCAGATCACAGGTGCTGGAAGAAGTTCGGCGAACTAAAAACTGGAGATGTTTGGTTCTATGCCCAGCCACGGGAGCCAGCAGTGTAACCGTGCAGCGGTGCCAGCATCAACCGACTTCCCAAAGAAGGGAAGCTGGAACGCCTCCTTAGCGAGGAAGTTGGAATGGCCAAGTCCTAGAGATTTGGCTTTCGAGAGCTGCGCCGTCTTCATCTCCTGTGAAAAGGGGCACCATACTGTCTGTCATTGATCCGAAAGACAAAACACCTTGGTACAACCGCGTTTGTCAATATTTGTACAGAAAAAATGACGCCATGATGACGGTGTGCCATTGGGATTTACACCCTGGGGTAACTTCTGGATATGCTGGGGTAAGTCGCTGTGCCATGGGGATGGGGTAACTTATGGGTAGATGGGCAAGAAACAACGTCCGCTTGTACTTCGATGTTGGAAGTGGGAAATGGATTCAAGATCTTTTTGAATGTATCATCTGCTTGAAAAAAAGAATGTCAGGTACTGGGATCTTCCAAAATGAGGAGCAACAAAAAGAGGGGTTCCTATCAGGAGAGAGCTGTGACCCCGTTGACAGGATGGGCTGAGGATCTCGCAAGTGTCACGCACAACATCTTACAACATCTTACCACTGCGGGAGCTGACCAGAAAGTTGGTCAGCAAAGTACTGAGATCCCCATGCACAACCAGCCATTGGGGGGACAGTCACAGTCACAGCGACCGGGATCTCACCAAACATGGGTTCAGGGGGTCATGGTTGGCAAAGATATCCCTGCCTAAGATGCATGTTTGTTGCAGCAGCCGTTCGCAAATGAGAATGGAGCACTGATAAATTTAGCCATTAACAAGTACACTATCATTGTTCAAGATAGACTTCAACTATATCATCAAGATCGATGCTTGCTTCACCAGCTACTATCAACTCTTATCATGATTGGCAAACCAACCGTGGACCCAGGTGGCAAAGCGTGTGGCGTGGCTCAACAAGTCCGGGCAGCCCAGACCCTGCAGCATACTGAACCGGCCCAAGAGACTTAAGGATTCTGAGGGATAGCTGATCATGATTAAGCATATGATCACTTGGAATGCTATTAGTTGGGAATGAAGTGATGAGACTTCGAGATCATGATTAGCTAAGCATAACAGCATAATGATGAATTGACTTTAGCATCAATTCTAGCTAAAATATACTGAAATAAGATAAAGTGACTGTTGCGACAAGCTTGAATGATTCAGCTGTTTTGCCAACAGAGGGCAGTTGGGGCATTCATGTTTTCCAGGTCTACCAACTGCGCTGATCCACTGAGAAGCGATAGAAATTTCTGATGTGTGTGATTCTTTGTTTGCCATGTTGAATTTACAGAGGGATTCACTGATTATATACCAGTTATCTTGTAGGATGAATTCGAGGTATCCGTAATTTGTGCGAAACACCCTGAAACACCCGATGCAGGTCACATGTTTGGTTTGAAGATTGACCCGCATGACTCAATTTCAATCTGCGACATCATGCCGGGTATCCCAAACCAACAGAAATCGCCATGTTTGTTTCCCATGTTCATCGTGATTCCCTACATCATCAAGAGTATTTTTACCCAGGTAATACTCTTGCATGTGCATCCCCACTTGATAAGTGGTTCTGAGCCATGGTTACAGGGTCAAATACAACTAACCTTATAGGGTTTATAGCCTTGGTATCCCACTTGTGACCCCAGCTGCACGTCTGAGCAATGTTGGTGACATCGCGTGCGCGCGAAAGCGTTGGAATCCTCTGCGAGGTATGGGCACTTGTCCAAGCCCATCGACTTTCCCGAAGTTGCTGAAGCCTTGGACAGTCTGAAGGCCCCGCAACGGATTTGAGGCTAGCGGCTTCCATGAGGACCATTGGGGCTTGGATGAATTGCTTATCCGGCAGATTTAGTCATCGATTATTTGGTGGTTTCTCAAGCCATAGGGGACCCAAAAAATGGTTGGTTTACTACTATAAATGGTTAATAATGGATGATTTGGGGGTACCCCTATGGCTTGAGAAACACCCATTTGACCAAAGCTAGCGGGAAAGCAAGAGCCGACGAGATCTGACTTTCGTATCCAAGTATCATAAAGCACCCCAAGTTCCGGCGATTCAGAAGTTGCGCTGTAGAGGAACGAAGTTTGCCGGTCCGCGACAGTCTACCCTCCAACGGTGCAGAGATTGTCATTTAATGTTTATCAAATAGCACCTATGCCCAATTTACGCTTGAGAAGTGTTCCGTGCGGTCCTGACTCGGACTTTAAAGCCGGATGGATTCGTTGCTGCGTAAATGCGGCGACTGCAACCAACCCTGAAACTGGTTGGGGGTTGTTGTCTTTGTTTTGGCGATTGCTTGTCAGTTTGGTGTCGGTGGTTGAGGCTGGTTGGCGTTGGCAACACTGAGTCGGCACTTCCCACAGGCCTGTGGATATATGGCGATGGGTCAATTTTAACCAACCAACTAATGGGGAATAACCACCACCAATAAAAGGGAAAACAATGGTTAACAGGGGGGAACCAGGGGTACAGGGTTTTGACCCGTAGCCATATATGTTTTCCAGACAGCAAGCATATTGCTGGTGGACTTGATCATTTGGTCGTAAAGCATGTTGGCAAACTCTGCTCGTATCATGGAAATGCTGACGTAACTTCTTGTGTTCCATGATTGTTGTGTTCCAAATCATGGACATGTGGGGTGTTCCCAAATCAAATGTTCCATGATTGTGTGAATGTTGGATACCATTAATATAATGGATGATTACTTGGTGTATGTTATGATTAATGGTATCCAAAATGATGAATGGTCACCATGCATTCATTAATATGATTACTTGTTATACCATTCATTATTGTCATTTTCCAAATCATCTCCAGGTGCCACATGCCATGGTGCTGCTGAGAGAGTTGGAGACACTAGGCAGCAAGGCAGGGCCGAGTTCAACGGCAAGGCGTTCAAGCTGACTTAGATTCATAGGAAGATTTGAGGTCATTGCATGCCATGTTGGCATCATGGTAGTTGTATAGAATTGATGCCCGGTAACATTTGTCTTGTGCTCGAGACTTATGTGGCCAACAGATTTGTTGTGAACGAACAAGTTTGCTGAGTGAATGATGAGACTGCCAAGAAAATCCTGTTGTGTACGAGCTTCGGAGTGAAGCAGCTGTGTGAGACCTTTCTCTTGAAAACATTGCTGTGTAACCGTTTCTATCTTTCGAAGTCTTTTGAAGCAGCGTTGCAGCGCTGTGTTCCGCAAATGTAAGGTGGGCAAAGACAAGTCGTTTCAATGCTGTACTGTGAAAAGGCTTCTTGCACAAAAGCTTTGTGAAAAGACGTTGCCATGAAAACATGCTTTTCGGGCGTTGCACAAAACAGGCAACGCAATGCGGACAAAACGACAGCACAATCATCACATAAATCATCGTAAGCATTGGGTTATGTTTTCTCTTCCTGTTGTTTTAGTGCATTGCTTGGAAGAAACATGCTGGATGATGAGAGGAAGCGGACAGAAAGACAGGAGGAAGAGAAAGATGAAGAAGCGGATGAGAAGTGAGAGCAAGTGACATGAAAACAACGAGACAATATGTATCAATATGTATGTATAATATCTATATATATATATGTGTGTGTATATTATATATATATATATATATATGTGTGTGTGTGTGTGTATAATGTGGGTGGGGATGGGTGGAGTGAGGCAGAAATTCTGACGCTTCAAATCTAGGAGTACTTCATGCAGCTGCAGTGCTCAAGTATCATGGGTTGATCCATTAAGCCATCACTGGTGAAGCCGCCAGGCTATGGATCAATATTAAGCAACCATAATGGTGGTGAATAACCAACAAAGTATAGGGAAATCAATGGTAAATGATAGGGGAACCAGGGGTACAGGGTTTTGACCCACAGCCATTTGTTCATTCTTTAAATACGCCAGTTCTGGGGCAATTCCATAGTTCAACACGCGTTCAAGGTGTATGCATAAATACATACATACGAATCAACCATATACATTGACACGCCTACCCATTTGCACCCATGCATATATACATATATGATTATATATATATAATATAAATATGAATATATATATAATATAAATATGAATATATATATATATAATATAAATATGAATATATATATATATAATATAAATATGAATATATATATATATATTTATTTAATAAATATATATATATATTTACATATAAATAATTCATATATAATATCTGATAAATATATGCATACATATTGCACACATTTTCACATTGTCGGCTGCAGGACAGTTCGGTGTCTTCAGTTTTGTTTTCACACCTTCCTGTTTGTACGTGCGTCAATTTCTTTGTTTGCCCACTTGTTTGTTTGCTGGTGTTTGTACTTCAATATCTTCAAGTTGTGTGTTTGATTGACTGGCTGGCTGATTTATTTGTCGCGTGTTTGCTGACATAATATTTTATTTTGTTAATAAAACTTGATGGGTTGTATGTCGTAACTACTACCCTACAGTATCTCATGGTACAAAACTTCATTGTATGTCAGTAAAAGCGGAATGAACTGATAGAATGATAACAAAATCAGCCAAACCGATAGCTAGTTGCATGTTTAGTGAATGAATTAATCGGTCAATGGATTGCTGATCCCATTGTCACCGCAGATCCTGGATCCGACCGAGTGGATCATGAAGGCGGTGGAACAGGTGCGGATCCAGCTCGGTGAAGAGGTTGGCTGATGATGTGCTGTTTCGTTATGGTGACCTTGGTATGTTTGGTAAACATGAGATATATGTGATCTATGTGCTACCAGATGGTTGGGATGCAATGTTTGGTAACACACAGATTTTTGTGAATGTTGTTGGATTCATAGTATCAACCTCCAAGTTTTTCCGTTGTGGTGGCCCCTGTGTTGCTCCACTGTGCTCGCTACCCAGTTTGCCTGATTTTTTGTCGAGAACCGCAGTACTTGGGACATGATCAATCCGTGCACCATCAGCCACCACCTCCTGCGACGATATGCAGCATGTGTTCTGACCACACATCGTTCCTAGTAGGAATATGACCACCAACCAGCTTGTATAGAGGTCAATATTGGGGTCCAGTTGGGGGCGGAAATGGTTACAGTAAGCCATAGTAAGCCCCCACTACATGGTTTTGGTGGTAGCACTTGCTAAATTTTGCAGCAGCCGGTCAACCGGAGACAGCTGTATAGCTATGGCTATGCGTGCATTGAAGTTTACCTTGTGTTCCATTGAGATTTTGACTGTCTCCATACTGAGACTTAAAAAGGTCTTGTTTGAAGAAGCAAGCTGTCATGGATGGGTTTGGTATATCAAGTGTGACATGTCCATGTTTGGTGTGGCCTTGACAACATATTCATTGTCAGAATCTGTCAGGGCAATAGTATTTCTTGAGTCCTGTCTTAGCGTTCCCCAGTGCCTGCTGGTGACAGCCAAAGCCATAACGCTTTCTCCATATGGTTGTTTCTCAAAATAGGGGACCCCAAAATGGCTGGTTTATTACTATAAATGACAATTAATGGATGATTTAGGGGTACCCCTATTTTGAGAAACACCCATGTAGACAATTATACTTTACATGTTTCTAATTTAGGTATATTCACCGAAGTAATATTATGAGTATACGTCTACTAACCTATACATACATCGCACATGGACTTCATCCACTGGCAGCCCTTGGATCCTAGGGCCTGAATCCTACTTGGTCCCACTGGTAGGGCAAACAAGTGCATCTTTGTGAGCTATGATGCCACATCTCTCACGCAACATGCTGAGCATGACGGGAGCTGCATGAGTTAAGGAATGCATAAGTGTGCCAGCAGGAGTCGCCAATCCAACGAGGGAATCCATACAATGTTTTTCCTTTTGGTGTCCAAATTGTTGGGTAGACCGTTCATGCTGAGGCTCAACAAGAACGTCAGCAATTTATTGAAATTGTGCAATGGTTACATCCATGTTGTTTCCCCTGCTAGAATTCAGCATTTGAGGGGTAGCTGTGTTCAACCATGGTGAGATCGATATAGATGCGGATGCTCATGGTTCATATATAACCCCCATGATTTTTGGGTGTTCTTAGGCTATGGTCGGTTGATATACCCCGTTGATGCTCGCGGTCCCCTGGGTTTCCCATCATCATGCTCGGCCGCCGTCCGTCGGAAAACGCCATGGTGCGGACCTGGTGGTACCGTCGATGAGCAAGATTCACAGATGCATAGTTCACCATCATTAACCATCCTTATGGTTGTTGAACTATGGTTGTTGACCATGATTAAGCATAGTTATGGTTGTTGAACCATGATAACCATCATTATTCCATAGTTATGGTTGTTGAGCATGATTAAGCATCATTATTGTTCAGTAATCAGAAAACAACAACCATTGTTTTAACCAGCATTAGCCATCCTTATTCATTATTCCTTTGCCATAGTGTTTGTTTCAACCCTTGGTATGATATGATTTATTGATAATCACCATCCTTATCCATTATTCCTTTGCCATAGTGTTTGTTTAAACCCCATTGTTGACAATCAATTGGGTCACCGCCTGGGGGCGGATGGACTCAGGCTGGAGGCGATAACATCGAGCAGGCCGGCAGTCGGGTTCGGGGTGCCACTGCATTTTCTCCCTCCGAATGGCACCTGCTTCCAGGAACAGGATGTCGCTGCTTCCTCAACCAATAGCGGTGCAAGAATAAGTATTTGCCAACAAACCGAGCAAGTTTAGGTGGAATTTTGCAGTCCCCTCCCAGTATAGCATCAGATACCATGCACAGTATTGTATTCATACATTACAAGATAGCATCAATGCATCACTATATAGCATCAAATACCATCTCTTCGTGCAGACAGATCTTCAAAAGATAGGATGCCTTCTCTGAATGCAAAAGGTCAATAATTCTTCAGACCTTTGAGGCTACTTTGTACCTTGACAAACTTCACGCATCAGGGAACCACAGATCTTCCAAGAAAAAGGTGGTGAACGAGCCTTTATTCATGATGGATGATGGTCATGAACCCCTTACTTGGCCTCTATTTTTGGAGGGTGCCCCTTTGAGGGGTCAGTAAAGGCCATATTTTCTTGTAGCAAGTCTTCCGGGTCTTGAGTGTAAGTGGGTAGCACCATTTCTGACGTAGAAAACAATTTTCCATCCGCCAGTCCTTGGTTGATTTTTCATGTTTTCAGCGTAATGAATTCATGCGAGTTGGGTAGCATATGGTAGCATTAATCTGAGGAAGTAAGTAGCATTCATCAGAATCAGAAGTCAGAAATAATTCAATTTGTACTCAATGGAAGTAAATCTGAAGGTATTCTTCAATTTGATTTGTAGTAGCAGTAACGTACGGCAGATATTTGAAGTAATTCTTCTCCAAAGGTGGTCCACAGAAGTGGTGTACCCAACTCCATCCATTCCACTTGGCTAAATCCTATGTTCAGGAGCCAATCCTCCCCACTCTGAGCTTAGGATGCGAACATGTTCGCCTCCCCGATCGTTGACAAGATCAACGACCTGAACCAGTCTGGACGGTGGGGGCCGTCAGCGAATCCTCCTGGTGATGTGGGAAAGTCACGCAGGAAAGGGAGTCGTTTTTTGGCAACCTTACTTGGTAGTTTCTCAAATTTGGGGACCCCCCAGATCATCTAATATCAACCAGCAATAAACCAACCATTTTGAACAGCCACTTCTGCCACTTCTTTGGCTGGTGCCTGGAATCCGGGTTTATTGTCTATGTCTTGGCCCCAATGATGAGTTGGAGAGCGCTCATACTTTGAAATGGGGTTTACGGACATCATTAGTTTGGATGATAGCTCTGGGGATGATACGCTCTTGGTTTAGACTACTGGAGCAGCTGATGAAACGACTCTGACCTGTTTGAATCAGTGGCGGCGAATTCAACATCCCAAGAATTGGTGAACATTTCAACTCAGAGTATTCTGCCCTAGTTTGTTGGGTGTTTGAATTTGATACCGTACCAGGTCTTGACCCATAGTCGCCAAACATCCTGCAAAAGTTGGGGGACCGGACAGCGAGGATGAACTGGCCCAGTAAAAACACATCATGAAGCTGCCAACATCATTTATTTGTCATTTTGAAATATGAGTTGGTCTTTATTAGTTGTGTTAATTTTGTGATAAACACATCATGGGTTTTTGTTAGTTTTGTCTTTGAAATAATAGCTCAGTCTATCAGCATGGTTTGACCGTCCAACAACCCCGGAGTCTTGTTGGCCAATGGTGGGGTCTCAAAATCAGGGACCCCCTGTTGTCATCCTTTGTTAACCATTTCCAGCGATAAATCGGGTCCCCTATTTTGAGAAACAACAGGAAATGATTTCTCAAAATAGGGGACCCCCAAATCATCCAATCTTAACCATCTATAGTAGTAAAGCAACCATTTTTTGGGCTCCCTATTTTGAGAAACAACAGGCAACAACCATATCAACACAACGGGGTACTGTACAACTCATCCGTGAATCTCTGGAGGCTTGCAGCATCCATCGCAGTGGAGGAAGTGAAGGAAGGATTGGCTCGTTTGGAGCCCAGTGGACCGGCGGGGTTTCCATGGGATGCGTCCAGGTCAATGGTGGTGGTACCCACGAATCATCCAATGTCATGGCCATGATCAATTTGGGAAAGCACCAATTTTGGAAATGCTGGCCTTCCTATGTTGGGTTATGTTTTTGTTTACCTTTCTTTTGAGCAAGTGATTGCTTCTGAATACATTTATTGATGATAAGATATGATCCTGAATTTTGAACATCTTCTGACTCAGAGGTTGTTCTAAGAACCCTCTTGGGCCAAGCCTCTCTCTCCAAGAGGGTCTGAGAACCTGAAGTGGGTTCTAATCGCCTAGAACTTGGTCCTTGTTTACTGGGCCCCTAAAGTTGGTCCCTATTCAAGATCTTACTTCACAGTTACTTAAGGCCTGTTCAGCCTTCGCACCAAGTCTGGCTCCAGAAGGTGTGCCATGCTTTGTTTGGGTATGTTTAAGCCGGCCCCGATGTGACCACATGATGTGTGTTTCGGTTTTATTAACAGTCAGTAAAGAATGGATCAACTGGACATAAATATGATTATGTGTTATCTATGACATCTATGATTATTTTTAAATCCTTTCTGCACATGTCCCTGCAATGCAAATATGCATCGATATGCACATTTACGGATACATCCCAGAAGGTATTATTGGTACCTATGTGTGCGCGTATCGGCTCCACGAGCAGACACCGCAAAGAGGATAGATATGTAGACCGGTAGACCCACTTGTAATACATAGACGACCACGTGATGACTCGTCCGGCGAAGCACGGGGATCGAGGCCTGCCAGAAGAGGACGCCTTGGGACTTCTGCAAGAAGTTCTGGATCGAGGCGAGAACATGGAACCAACGAGTTGGGGAACCAGCGAGCTACATAGTACCGTGGGCTGCATTGAAAGGGGGATTAATATAAGGATATTATATATAAGTATATATATATATATATATATATATGGTCACCCCCTCCCCCAGAACCCCCCCTACCTCAATTCAATGTGTATGGTAGGTAGTTTTAAGCATTTCAAAATTCTCAATTCAAAGTGTCTCACAAACCTTTGGGTAAGCACCTTGAAAAGAAAAACTAAAAAAACCTCGAGAAAACCAAAAAAACAAAAAAACAACAAAAAACAATATTTTGAGACTCTTTGGTGAGAGGCTAGTCCAAGAAACCAAAAAAACCTCGAGAAAACCAAAAAAACTAAAAAAAACAAAAAAAACAATATTTTGAGACTCTTCGGTGGAGGTCTGGATGAAAAACCAAAAAAACCTCGAGAAAACCAAAAAAAACAAAAAAAACAATATTCTGAAACTCTTCCCCCCCCTCCCATTCCTAAGACTTCTGGAATATTGTTTTTTTGGTTTTCTCGAGGTTTTTTGGTTTTTTATCCAGACCCCCACCAAAAACCAAAAAAACCTCGAGAAAACCAAAAAAAAACAAAAAAACAAAAAAAAACAATATTCTGAAACTCTCCCGCCCCCCTCCCATTCCTAAGACTTTTGGAATATTGTTTTTTTTTGGTTTTTTTGGTTTTCTCGAGGTTTTTTTGGTTTTTTGGATTGGCCTCTCACCAAAGAGTCTCAAAATATTGTTTTTTTTTAGTTTTCTCGAGGTTTTTTTGGTTTCTTGGACTGGCCTCTCACCAAAGAGTCTCAAAATATTGTTTTTTTTTAGTTTTCTCGAGGTTTTTTTGGTTTCTTGGACTGGCCTCTCACCAAAGAGTCTCAAAATATTGTTTTTTTTTGGGTTTTCTCGAGGTTTTTTTGTTTTTTTGCTCAACCCCCATTCTCAAGACCTCTGGAAAATTGGTGTTTTTAGTTTTTTGGTTTTCTCGAAATTGCTTGCACTTTTGGAAATAGCAAGAACCTGGGTACAATTCAGCAACCAAAGATCACAGCTCATGGGCAAGTCTTACAGTTGATTAACACACTCCAAATTTGAAAAATGCATAAGCATGCTGAAAATATTGTGTTTCTACACTGTTCATGTCTCCACCTCCCACTCCCTCATCTGTAGATCCAATAAGCAATTTCTCAAATTACTACATATACAAAGAAAGGGAATCATAGAGAAGCAGACTATGCATATAATAGATTTTTTGGTTATTGATAAAACTAGATAAAGAGATAATCATAGAGAAGGAGAGAATAGATATAATAGGGAGTGTATTTAATTGTTAAATATGGAGGGAATGAAGATCATAGAGAAGAAGAGAATGAATATTGACAATCTCTTAAACTGCTATATGCACAGAGAGCAGCAAGATCAGAGAGAAGAAGAT
>VSDK01009674.1:377240-391717 GCA_009767595.1 Symbiodinium kawagutii
CCGAGGGAGAATCATAGAGAAGAAACAACTAAATATAGTAGAGAGTTTCAAAATCTTTGTCATAAGTATATTTGCGCGTATATACATTTAGAGGGAGAACCGTTGGAGAATTCATTTTCTTATATTTGTAGAGAGAGGGATAATCATAGAGAAGAAAACCATCAATATGATATGGAATTTTATGTTGAGAGCCAAAGAGAAGAAGATAAGATTTTAAAACATTGGTCTAGAGAGAGGGGCTAGATATATAAATTCACTTCGTTGTTCTAAATAGAGAGAGAGAATCATAGAGAAGGAGAGAATAGATATAAGAGAGAATTAGCCAAACTACAATAAATGTAGAGAGAAAAAACTATAGAGAAGAAGAGAAGAACTATAATAGACACTTTGTTCAATTATTTACATTTAGAGAAAAAGAGAGAATCATAGAGAAGAAGAAATATATTAGAAGATTGATTATCTTAGGCAGAGAGAGAATCGGAGAGAAAAAGGAAATGAATATAAAAATAGAATTGAATCTTTTATTCTATCGAGACAGAGAGAGAGAGAGATTCATAGAGAAGAAGGAAGTCAATAATTTTATCCAATAGGGACAGGGAGAAAGAGATTCATAGAGAAGAAGAGAACCAATACGACAGAGGGGGGGGGGTCTGCTTTATTTTTATTATATTGAGAAACAGAGAATCATAGAGAAGAAGAAACTATATATAATAGAGAATTTATTGTGCTATCTTACATCTCAAAATAAAGAGAGAGAGAGATTCATAGACAATAAGAGAATAGATATAATAGAGGTTTTTTTCTTATTACTGTTAGTATTTAAAGAGAGAGAGAGAGAGAGACAAAGTTTACATCTTGGTCATGGAAAGGGGGGGTTCTGGGGGAGGGGGTGAGCATATATATATATATAAGTGTTATATATGGGATACACAAGGATTATATGCGCAACCCGCAAAAGCATATGAGTTTTGGATAGGATTTTACACACCTCAAACACGATTATACAGAATTGATCTGAATGGGCCCACGAGGTTCATCAACCAGCAGCGTAGTTCAATCTACTTCAAATGAGTTGATCCAAGGCTGATGGATTTGTCCAATGCTTTGTGGGTTAGAACCAATCACTCTCATCATCGTGGAGAGTGATTCTTGTTCCGCTAGTGGCTGACTTTTTAAAGCATCATCTTTCAGGTCTGAACATAGCGCAAGGAGTTTGTAGAGTAATTACTGGGTACCTATTTGAAAGAGTCGACTCGCAGTGCACAATGAGAGCGTTTGCAACTTCTATTGTGATAAGATCGTTGGACTCCAGTCAAACCTTTTATACAGTACCTAGAGTACGAAGTAAAGTGACTCAGGAGGTATGTCCACATGACTTCAATGGGACTCTCTTGGCTCCTCAACATACACATTCAAAGAGATGCAAGCTGCCACCGAGTCTACGCATCGTGGTACCAACCTGACTTCTCAGGGCTTAACGCCCGGTGCCATGCACGTGACCTCTGAGAGAACAGCGGCTTGTGGGCGACCGGCCAAGCCATGGATGAGCGATGTCGCCAGTAGCAGGTGGTAGAAGTCATTGCAAAGGCAAGAAAAGAGTACTGTACAATGGTTACATAGCGACAGGAGCCGTTTTCATACTTGTGATTCTCAAAATGGGCTGCAGTTCAGATTCAGATTATTCATTTTGTCAGCATTTGCTTCCAGACTTGTGAATGTGCTCAAGATCATCCATTTTGGCTGATGGCGAGTCTGCTCAGAGATGTTTGATGGCTCCATTCTATGATATGTTATTTAGAAATTACAAGCGTATTGATTACAATCATATGAAAGTCATATGGAATCATGCATATTCTCACCAGTTGGTTGGTTTTGATCAGTTGGATGATCGATCTTCGTTGGATCAGATCCACCGAGCTGGGCGATCGTCGGGAGGGCGACCGTGGTGCCAGGTCGTTCAGTGAAGAACCCCACGAGTTTCATTCGCTTCAAGCTGAAGGTGCAGCCTGCTGGCTGAGTGGTTGGTTCAAACGCTAGTAGAGGGGTTTCCCTATCAATCAACCAAGTGGTATGAATTGGTATGATAGGTTGTTGATGATTAATATACTTATGTTCATGGTTTATAAGTTTATCAATCAATTGAATACACAATAATTGCAGAACTCTCAGGCGGCACATCCACAAGATCGCCCCAACTGTAGATGTTTCTCAATGCACACTGAATCGCTTGCGGATCGTTGCACTGTGGTGATCGTGAGTCCGTCCATTTGTTGGGGGCTCCCTGCTTTCCCCAGTGCCACGACGTAAATGTGTGACAGTCAACTTCAGCCTATCCAATCCTGGAACAAGATCTGGCCAACCACAAAGCATCGGATTGTAAATTCACTGGCAAGAGTTCATAGGTCACAGACTTTGAATGACTTTGACCTCCGAACCAATGAGGGAAAACTTGACTCACTCACCACTTCAGAACTCAACAAAAGTGGCAGAGAACCGGCGACTCGGGTCCTGGGTCATGCTGGTATGATATTCCCATCTTAGAAGATATAGAAGTCCCACCTCTTGGTAGTTTGGCTGGGGACGTAGCCAGTTCTATCGCAAGAAACGTAGCCATTTCTTGGTAAAGATTGACTCATCAGATTGCCGCTTTGAGGCGCGCCTGGCAGTGCTGGGGGTCTCTTTGGACACTCCCATGGATGAGCACAGCAAGATCTTGAAGCGACGCTGGAGTTGCAGGGTGGAGACCAGGAGTCGCACCAGGAGATCCTTAGATCAGTTGGATATCAGTCTCAGTTGGATGCAGTATGCCAGTTGGCATCAAAGGTTAGCTGACTCACGGAGCTTTGTGTCGACACAATTTGTCATTTGATTTGTCAAACAGGTCACAGGTTTTGCTTTGTCCAATAGGCAAGTTGGCAAATCATGCCATGCTAACAGCATTAAACTACCTTATAGTGGATTAAAGCTGCATCATTGTTGGGTGCTATATTCATTAACTGATATTACTCGGCGGCAGCAACCATATCCGCGGCATAATTCTACATAGAGATGCAAATCCATGATCAATACCAGTCAGCACTACCATTAATTTGTCGTCAACCATCACTAATTTCATTATCAGCCCCTTACTAGCCAACCACCAAGATTTGATATTAATAATCAACACCTGTCATCATTAGCCAGCATTTACCAATACCATTCACTTTTACTCCAGCATTCACCACCATCAATCATTGGTGAAACTAACATAGGGGTGGAGGGTCGATTCTTTTATAGAGAAACCATCAAAAAGTGAGTGTTTCACCCTCAATGATATGGCTGGTGCTGGTGAATGCCGATGGTTATCCACAGACTTCTACATGTATCATAACATTCACCAATGGTTAACAAGTAAGAAAAACCATATGAAACTCAGTGAATATAAAACTGTTGGTTTAAACCGATAGAAACCAACCATGACTGGGAAGCAACAGGGACATGTTCATGATGGTGATGATGCTACCGCGCCGCGGGCTCCAGTGCTGTACTTTTGGCCCAGTGAGCCCGACACTTTCGGGTTGCACTTGGCAGGCATGGTCGTGGGAGAGGGCCGGGTTGTTGTTTAATCACAGCTAATCAATCCTAATAAGCTGGTTGAATGATCGTTTTCATGCCTATTCATAGCTAGCTTGAAGCCAGTATTGCAACATAGTCGTGGCTCATAATGGCAAATGATAAGCTGGTTTGTGCTGGTTTGCTCTAAGAACTGCTACTGTAATCATAAATGGGAATGCCTGCATAATTGCAAATGAGTGACAGTTTGACAGTGACCATGGTTGATATCCATCAAAGCGAACTGTTGCTTACCTGCAAACAATAGAAGGACACCCACACATGTAAGGTATGTTTGATCAACATGCAGCATATGGATGTAAACACAATACACATGCTGATATGCACATGTGCATAACCAACTCTGAAGTAATGGGAGTTGCTTTTCAGCAAGTTAGTACACCATGTAGGCAAGTCAAGCAATTACGATGGCTGGTGCCTTTACATGCTTTACATGCACTTATTTGAATTGCTGCTGCAGTAGCATGTACCAATGATTTGCAATTCCAAGTGCGCAAGTTTTTTTCGTACTATAGTTCATGCAATGTACTCAGCATATTTCCTTCCGTTGATAGTTGGTGAGTATACAGATTCCAAGTCTACTGTTGGTCGCATCCGGACTGTCGTTTGTTGATGCGCCCATATTGTCAAGCTTATTTGTTGTGTTTGCTTACATATGTTTGTTTGGTTTTCTCAACTTTTTTGTCACTCGCACACCAGCTCTTGCATGTGTTTTGCGGATCTTGTTTTTATTGTTTTCACTAAGGGGTATCACCTCATGGCAACGGTCAACTTTGGAATGCCTTTTTTTCACATATTGCGAAGGTCACCAAGTCTTCACTAGTTTCATTCCCAAAATGCAAAGAAGTTGACCTCTCGTGAGTGAAGCACTGTACCCCTGCATGACTGTCTCCTGCATGACTGCACTGTCTCCGTGTCACAGCCTGGCGTTTCATCACTGACTAGTCGCGTTGATGCATCCCCCGATCTTTCCGATCTTGCTGCAGACCACAGATCTGTGTGGCTGATTCTTTTCAGGGATACTAAGCCATCTCGCCCTCGTATCTGTAGAAGAACTCACCATGAGCAGTATTATCATCCATTATTCTACCCTTTTGTGATCAAATAATCAAACGTGGACTCATCAACCCCATTCAAACTGGTATATATTGGATTATGAGTGTCAGTTCATTTGATCAATATCAATGAATAAAACAGATGGTTTATTGGATAATCTGACTGGGGTATAGTCACAAGTTTGCTGACTGCTGGTTACAACTTGCAACATTGATGGTTCATTACAACCATTATTGATGGTTTATTCAAAGCAGGTGCTACTTACTACCAGATAAAACCAGATCTGACCAGATATAACTGGACATGGCTGGACCCTAGGGTTTCCTTGCATCACTGGTTGCACCGTTGCAGGACATGTTTCGGCGCCTACTTTGTGGCGCTGTCACCAGCCTGGCGACGGCGCAAGACCCGGCCAGCATGGCCACGGCCATGGCGGGGCAAGTGGCTGGGATCATGGCCACCAAGGCTGAGAAGATGGTGGAAACTTGGCAGAAACGAGTCAGGTGTCCTTCAGTCAGGTGCAGCGAGGAGCTCCAGGAGCTCAGAGAGCTAGCAGCTATGCTAGCAGCTATTAAGGGATTGAGGTTTTGGAGCGGAGATGACCATAGGCAGTTGGGGATAGCCATTGGGGATAGCCATCCGGCTGTTGGAATTGTTGGAGGCACCAGGCGAATAGTAGATATATCGGTCGCCTGCGAACTGGCGAATCTCCTCGTCACTTGTAACCTTTGTTGGGCCTCACCGTGGACAGCCAGGAGCAAGTAGGGGCAGGAAGAGAGGCACAGACCCCATCATGCATCAACAGTTCTACAATGTTCTACTAGATATGGCTGTGGGTCAAAACCCTGTACCCCTGCTTCCCCATCATTAACCATTGTTTTCCCTATTATCGCTGGTTATCATTCCCCATTATTGGTTGGTTCATATTGACCCATAGCCATATGAAGCCGAGCAGATCATTTCTTTGTGGACTCCAAATGACTCACATGGTTTACCTCCGACACTGGCTTCGTCGGTGTGTTGGATATCTCCACTTTTGGACGAACTGGATGAAACGTTGAGCAACGAGCAGTTCTGTGTTCAACAGTCGGACTATTACTTGCTTCAATCCACTCAAGCACCTGGGATACTAGCCATGGCATTGGTGGATAATTGCTGGCAATATGGACGTACAGTAGTTGATACGAGCAGCAAGCATCAATACATATGGAGATCAAGTGGAGGTGGATGATTATTTTGGATAGCACAGCTTGTGTCAATGCAATGAAACTGAAAATGTTTTTTTGTGTAGTCCTTGGCATGTCGTGATCACACAGAACAGACACTGATATGTCCTTGGATATCTTAAATGATAGAACACCAACAATCAAACAAGCATGGAACTATTGATTAACGCCTGTGGTAGAGATCGAACTCAAGCATGGAGCTCTGATCGTCTGAGGTGGAACGCAGCTATTCTCCCACACTGCACATGTGCTGCTGCTCTGCTACTAGCATACAACACTGCACACTGCGTGCATGTGTAAGACATGCAGATTTTTTCAGTAAGACATTTGCAAGTAAGTCATTTACATTTTGCCAATTGCATGTTGAACGTGTTGTTTGATTTGTGTGTCAGATCAAAATCACGGTAAGCTTTCCAGCCATCAAGCGGTTGCGATGTTGGGATTCCATGGTTAAGCGTCGACGATCAAACGGTGACTTGGGTGAGTTTGCGCATATGTTGAGATCAAACGCCGAGAGGTTGTTGATTCTACTGCTGTTCTTGTGGACAATTCATCCAACATTGAGAGCAGTGCTAGCAGCTACTGCCCCAGAACATGCTCAGCTGTTGTTTTGACTTGCCGCCGACATCAGTTGTTACCAGTGGATGACTGGAATCTCGCAGGAAAATCGCTTGGAGCACCCGCCCGAGACGGTGCCCTGCATCGGGGATAGCTGCTGCATTGGTTCCACCTGCATGAATCTACCAGGTGGGGCTGGTGGGGTCAGGGCTCCAGGCCACAGCCACAGGTCATGGGGTCATACTAGTTGCAGATGGTGGCTGAATGGCCCAGAAATGGACGTTGCCCAGCAAGGTGGCAAATTGTATAGATATACTGAGTGTATTTGCGTAGAGAGCCAAGAAAGATCAAGAAATCTTCGAATCAAAGTCAGCTCCTTGCGGCCTGGTTTCACGTGCCAGGCATGGGTTGCAAAGCCAGCAGAGGACGGACTCAGTGCGTGGGCTCCAGCGCCCTTGGCTTCAAAGAAGGCGCTTGGGATAAGCCGTGAACGAGTTCCTCGCTTCAGAATTGGCTAAGGGTCAATATTAACCAACCAACTAATGGGGGATTTCCACCACTAATAATAGGGAAAATAATGGTTAACAGCCAATTTCCGGCTGTGTGGTGTTAGCTTCATTCTGAACCCATCTATCCCAGAGCCACAGATTTCTGAAGCATTTGCTCGTGACAGCGCACCTCCTGTGTGGTCAAATATCCAAATGTCATCAGAATGAAAAAGGTGAATCTCCTAACATCACAACCATTCCAGCACAGCCCATCACAGCCCTCTATGTTTCTTGTGGGATATATACCCCCAACATCGTGTTCTTGCTTGTTGGTTCCGAAGACTTTTGATTGGTCACTGAGCGGCTGATTGCCTGGTTGGTCGGTCAAATTGACTCATTGCCTTATCAGCAACCATGATTAATAAGCCAAACAAGCAACCAACCGACCAAGCGACCACGCAACCAAGCGTTTCGTTTTCTGATTGTGCTGGATGTACATCCGGCGCCGCAGGTGTTTGCCAATGCCTGAGAGGTCCTTGCAATGAAGAGGGCATTTGCGTTAGCACGATGCTTGGTTCAAGTGGAGGGTCAAGCTATTGGATCTTTGGAAGGCACAGCTGGTGCAACAGCTGGGCAACGGTGAAACATCGTAGACCTTCAAGAACTGCCTTAGCATCGATGGAGACATTTGTGTGTTAGCATCGATACCTACGAACATGTGCCTGCGAGTGGCAACCAGGGAAAGACTGTTGAAGGATTGGTATTCCTCAGTTTTTGGTTTGCTTGTAAGGGCCTTGATTGTGAGGCCTCTTACAATTGTAGTTGGGCTTGGGTCGTGTTCATCTGCAGTGCGTTGTTGTGGTGCTGTGTCCATGTTGATTGCTCAACAACACAACGAGCAACGTGACAATATTCGCAGTTTCATCAAAGCTCCTGCCATTGGATTTTGGCACCACTTTTCATCACACAGGATAGCTCCTACCATTGTTGATACAAGTTTGCAGAGTCATGGAGCAACACCGAACCATAAGACAACATCTCTTTCTGGGGGCTTGGAAGTTTTGTCCAACACAAGTGTTTATCTGATTATCTCAGTACTACCGCTTTCATGGCAACCCAAACATCCCCTAGGGAATTGAAGTAGGCAATCCTGAGTGGGTAGACCGTGGTCGCTAACAAAGCAGCCATTCACCAATGATACTTGGACATTTAGCATTTTGAAGCACTATTTCTTATGATTTACCGTTGTTCCATATTATTTCAGCATTGTTTAACCACTTTGACCAAAACAACGTGAACCAGTATTGGACATTATCAATCACTACTGAGCATGATTCGCCAACAAAAAGCACCATTCACCATGAACTACTACCGACCAACTAGTAAAACTACTATTAATGAACCAGCTATTGAATATTTGTTGACTATTCTTTCCATGATCAGCCACTATTCACCATCACCAAACATCACTAGCCATCAGTTATGACTGCTTGTCCACATATTTCAACATCATTAATCAGCTCACAGACCATAATTGAGCATACAGGCCCATCATTGACTGTCTATAATATATATATGAATGAATATATGTTCATAGTATGTATTTACGTGAAGTATACATGTGGTGTTTATTTGTATGTCAATTGCATCTGAAATAATTTAAGATACATATCATATATTGTAACTCATATATTTACACAACATATATGTATATACAGATGTTTCATGATGCGTTTGCTAAACATACATCATACTATGTACATACATATAGATACTGTATATATCTATAAATATATATATATATATATACATATATACGTATATATATATATATATACGTATATATGCATCCTTCACCTGCTTCTATTCTCAACCTCCGCATGGCTATGGCTCGCGCTCTAGGCTGCCACCTGAGCAGCAGAAAGACTTCCTCCCCAAGTCGCCGCCGCCTTCACAGAACCAGGTCATTGGTCAGATAGGAAATGTGCCCTGGCGACGCATGGTAGGGGGGCTGGGCGCGACCCTGGCGCTGGTTGTGATCTTTCGCTGGTTCCAGCGGGATGACTTAGTGACTTACCTCGACAGGTGATTTTTTGTTGCTAGGTTTATCTACAGGGGGGCATAAGCTATGTAGCAGCTAGGCCCAGGGGAGTGTTTGGAAGTCCTGATCAGGATGCCTGGATTTGATGACCAGGGGCTATTGGATTGATGTGTCGAACTTGCAATTGCACAACGAATGCTGAGATATTCATTTATATCCACAATTGCTCATAAACCATCTGGAAGTTTACCATGTACACCTTGCATGTTCCAGGGTTCAGTGGCCGTGGATGGCACCGTTCGGGGAGTGCCTGGTCATAGTGCTAACAACATGGTGGATGGAGACTTTGAAAGCTTGTTCTCCTGAGCTTCACTAGATACAGTAGTTGCTTTGAAGGCATCTCAACGGAGACCATGTTATGTATATATATATATACATAATATATAGCGAAATTATATATATATATACATGGGATCGCGTAAGTAACAGTGCCCCCTGGGGGCTCCAAGACATGCAGTCTGCTTATAAGCAAGGCAAGCTGCTTATAAGCAAGGGAAACTGCTGAGAAGCAATCTATGGCCAACATGTTGGAAAGGCCAAGACATGAAGTAGGTATTCCCCAACAGGATACTGCAGTTGGAGCTAGCGCACTCTCAGGTCTCATAGCTGAAATCTTTGCAAAACCCAAAACCATGAGGGGGCATCAATGCCACCAAGTGCAGCCACCAATGGCTATCCAGCCAGCACTGGCCAACTTAATGACTATCCAGCCACCATTGGGAAAGGCAGAAATGTGGCTATCCAACCACCTGCTTGCAAGTAAAACAAAAGGCAATCTTATATCAGCCACCACTTGTGTCAGAGGGAAAAGAACCATGGCTGTCCAGCCATCTCTTTACTGGCATGTCTTCTTCACACTCCTTTCTTATTCATCTTCACTCTTCTGCTCCTTCTTCCAGCTCTGGGTTCGAAATCCCTTGCAAGACGAGGCGGGTATCACATTGAAATTTGTTTGCTCATCACCTTGGCACATTGGAAGGAAACACTCAACTAGGAGTATTATTCGCACTTGCAGCAGCAATTGCTCCTATCTGGGGCACGAAGCTTTCTCCTCCACATGCCCGGCACACTCTTGGCGCAAGGTATTTACAGTGTTTTGGCTCAAGGCAAAGGAGGTGATGCTTCTGAACTTTACTCCACATAGGTTCACCTCTTTTCCCGCTGTTTTTGCCAGCCATCCATGCTGAGCCCAAAAGGCTTCACAGGTATCTTGGAATTGTTTGGAAGTTGCTGTGTCCAGATGGTTTTTAGTTACACAGGTCATAGGCTTTCCACGTTGCCCTGCGCCAAGCAGGGATGCGTTTGCCTCTCTCATCTGTGGCTAGGCTCTGCCAAGTGAGTGGCCACTGGAGCAAATCTCCTGACCCTTCGAACTTTGACATGCTTCAATACTGGGATATCATTTGTGAAGATGTCTGAAGCGTTGTGTCGAGGGAGCCCATTACCAGCAGCAATTCCAAGTTCAGAATACTTGGTGGCCATGAGCGTGCTCACTTCCACAAAGGCTTGCTTCCTGTTCAAAAGGGATTTGTTAATCAAAGCTGCCAACAAGTTGCCATATTGAAAGGACATGGAAAAAGAAGAATTGCTAGTAGGCAGGATGAACTTGCTTTGAGGAAAGCAATCTGCTTATAAGCAAGACAAGCCTTTCTTCTCCCATTCGCATGGCATTTGCAGCATTTGGAGGCTTGACGCACTGGTTCCACGCATATACATATACTACTTGCATACTACCTACGTACTACTTATATACTACCAATATACTACTTGTATACCCACCTACTCGTATTTACCCAATTATTACACCGACCCATCTACCCACTTTTTACACATATACCTATATACAACTTTTTGACTGGCATATGCTACTTATTTGCTACATATAAATCAATTATAGGCTTTCTGATACACTGCCAATGCTCTACCTATATACTATCATTAGACTTATTCCTTGTGCTACCTATATACTTCCTATTTACTTCTTATATACCACTAACATATCACTTATTTTACATTTATTATATGTTTTTTGCAAACTATTTATTTACTGCTCAAAAACTATTTATTTATTACCTATGACCTATTTAGATACTGCTTATATACTACTTTTTTATTGCTTATACACTATTCAGATAAGATTTAAGTACTATTGAGATACTTCTTATATACTGTTTACATTTTATTCGCACATGATAATAATCACAATAATAACAATAACAATCATAAAAATTATATTATACAGGGACCACCAATTGGCCACCAATCCCCGCACCCACTCCCAAAGGGGGGGGCGGGCGGAAGCGTGATCGACTAATATCAATCATAAACAACAGCTTTGGTGCCACACCCATTGGCCACCAATCCCCCACACCCACTCCCACAGGGGGCGCGGGGGAAAGCATCATCGACTGATATCAAACATGAACAGCAATGAGTTCCCATTGATCCCCAGTACCATGACCATGACCATTGGGGGGGGAGGGGGCGGGGCTGAGCAGGGCTGTATCATATATACATTTGTATACACGCATGTTTATATGTGTGTGTGTCTTCATAGAAGTAGTCATGTAAAAAATATATGTATATTGAATGTATGCATATACAATATATAGAAGTTCTGACTCTACTACGGCAGCCTTGAATTCCATCGCACTTCTTTGCATGTACGGGTCTCTCATCGAATACGAGACTTCAAGTGGTTTCAAAGTGACAAGTTTGTCAGGTTTAACAAACACAATTTACGGACAGCTCATCACCATCATCATCATCATCATCATCACCATCACCACCACCACCACAACCATCATCATCATCATCATCATCATCATCATCATCATCATCATCATCATCATCAATCATCATCATCATCAATCATTGTTATGGGCCATCATTTTTTAAACATCCCGAATAAATCATATTAACACGAAACATCTCATGATAAACCATCACTCACAGTTATATACCCAGTATGATTCACCAACCCATACGATTGGTCAAAGATGCGTTAAGATCAACCACATCAACCCGCGCTTAGCTGACCCATCCATTCGGATCTGAGGGTCAGGAAAGTGGAGGAGGTATTCCAGTGGTACCCATTGCCATTGCCCTGGTCGCAGCCAATGTGGTCATTTGGGGTACCGTGGTGCAGCGTTGAGAGGAAGGTGGGTGCTCCGGTGATTGTGGGTGTCAACTCTATTCAATTTTGTTTCAAAAGACATGCAAGCATACACGAAGTATATCTAAAGACCTTTGGGATAGACGGATAGATACATTGATACCGCAGTAGATGGACGGATGGATAGACGAGCGCTTCAATTGAAAGCTATATATTGCTACATGGATGTCAGCGGTTGCCTCCAAGAATTCTGCTGTTTGCAATACTTGCTCAAAGGCTTTTGGGTTCATGTTGTATTGATTTGGATTCCCATGGATTCCCTCTTGGTTTTAAGACATAAAGGGCTTGAATTGTGTCTGCCTGGTGCCAGTTGAAGTACATCGGAGCAGCATCAGCACAAATATCACAGGGCGATGTTCGTCATCTACCTGCGCATGGTGTTTGTCTCCTTGAATCATGAAACCTAGAGAGACCTGCCATGATGAAGCATGCCTTTGTTGTTGTGATCTAATTTCCAAGGTTAAAACCGCCCCGTTGGAATGCCAATGACATGGTTTGTTGTGGGTTCTTGATTTTGTTTTGAGAATCTTTCCTTCATCAAGAACAACAATGCTAGTAAACTTCATAATACCGGTCTCCAGCAACGCTTTAGTTATCGCCTAGTGGTTTTAAAAGGTCATGTGATACTCGAGCCTCGTTGTTGTTTTGGCTATATTTTGTCATCGTTGCTTGTTCTTGTCATTTGTTTCTCTTTGTATTCATTGTTGTTTCTTTGTACCCTTGTTGCTATATTCCAACTACTCTTTGCAATGTCAGTGTTGCTGTTGGTGTGATTGGTGTGGTTGGTGTGTTTCTTGTTATTTTTGTTGCTGTTGGCGTGGTGGTTGTTGTTTTTGTTGTCGTTGTTGTTGATGGTGATTGATCTTGCTTTCAATTTCGTGGTTAAGCTACCCTGCTAGCGCCCCTGCTTCCTCCTCACTATCAGTCGCGGGTGTCCCAGGTGCCATTTGGTGCATCAGACAGAGACGGTCGAGAGGTTACGATAGCATGAGCAGCGACGATGAGGCCCCGCAAGCTTCCTGCAAGCTGCTGCCTCTTGAGAGCTGGGGATTTCCTCTGGGCTGGGGTTGGGCTTGGGGGATGGCTAGGCTGAACATGATTCGTCTCAGATATCAGCTGTTGGTTGTTGTGGAGGAACACATCTTAATGGTACAGTATATTTTGAAATCGCTTGCCAACCAGAGATGACCAGAGATTGCGGGGGATTCAGATGCTGCAGAGCTCAAAATCAAACATGTCATCTTGAGGCCATAACTTGGATAGCAAAGGGCTAGACAGTTTCTAAATATTTTTGCAGGTTGTTGTTGTTACCAAACTGGAGGCAATTATACATGCCATTTATGCTAGTGTAGTAGGCAAAATGACATCGCATATTGGCATATCCATTCTCCGCGTAAGACCCCAGCCATGAATGGTGGTTCCCTTTAGCTGCTTGCTCGACTCTTTCACAAGTAAGGGAACGGGAGTAACAGCCCCAAGAATTTGGAGATCATTGCACTAGAAGCCCTGGCTTCTGACGTTACCCCCGTGGCACCCCCTTACAAGCAAAGATTCCTTGCTAAACCAGGCTTCTTGCGGCGTTGATACTGGGATAAAGGGGGGCAAGAAACCATCCTGAAGTAATAATGTTTCCAACATCTATATGAATGATCAAGTTGGGGCATGTTCGACAAGTCAGCGTTATGAGCCTCAAGGGATGGGTAGCCATTGCCTTGGACCCAGGGCACCCCCATGGGCTACAAGGGTGGCAACGATCGACGTGGCGTGGCAGAGAAGCAGAGGGAAGTGGAGAGCCTGTCTATAGGACCTACAGGGTATCAAAGGGGTGTCCGCAGAGTATCCACAGAGTAGATGTATTTAAATATTTTTCTTTTATATATATATATATATATATTATGTAGAGTATCTACAGGCTATTTTGTGAGTATGTACATGTATCGACAGGCTATCAGCTGATGTATGATTATATATATATACGGCCAATTCCTAGGCTTTGCCCCGCAGGTACAAGAGCGACGGGATCATCATCATCATCATCATCAGCATCATCATCAACATTATCATCATCATGATCATCAAAATGTAAACATATAGTTCAGCGGGGGTGGGACATTTGATTCTGGTAATGAGTTCTGCGTATATATGAAACATATAGTGCAGCGGGGGTGGGACATTTGATTTTGGTAATGAGTTTCTCTTATATATGAAACATATAGTGCAGCGGGGGTGGGACATTTGATTCTGGTAATGAGTTCTTTTGT